>OX456523.1:59380560-59980560 GCA_949748255.1 Eustalomyia histrio | reverse complement strand
ATTTTCCTTTTATATTTCTTCTAAATTTCCTTACAAGGAAATGCTTCCCACACGGTGAATTAAATATAATTTCGGTATGTAGGAAAATTAAAAAAATCTAAAGTGTATTAAAAATTAAGAAGTATCATTAAAAAACAATTTTCCTTTAAAAATATATAGCTTTTTATTATTTTCTAAAAATTTTTGATTTGTTTTGTGAGTAAAAGTATTATAAATTTGTTGAAAAATTTTCATTATTTTTCGTCCAATAAAATTTCCGATGTTTAAATGCTAAGTAGGTGCCATAAATCGACACTTCTTATACTTAAGTACCATTTTGAATTTCAAACACTTTTGACATGCTTCCGAAAAAAAGAGTCAAAAATGTGCTGATTTTGACACCCTCTTAATATTTTAAATGAGACAGACAAAATGGAAAATTTTATCACAATCAGCCAATAGCAGCTAGAAGGCTTTCCTTGCTGGAACCAAAAATACACATTCATTCACCCAATATCAGTTCAATATTTTATATTATGGTTGTAGATGCATAATGTCAAGAGAATGAAAAAAAAAATGAAAATGCCAATGGACTGGTCTACATATTATACTTTAAGTTTGCTTAAGTTTCATCTGCAAAAATATATATAAAAAAAAATCCATAAAACATATTACTGAAAATGAGACAAAAAATTGGTTTATGGTACTTTGATTATTGACAAATTGATGGAATGTCACTTCAGACGAAAAATTGTATATGTACATATAAGCGAATGACTATGTATGCTGGTTGTGGCAGCTAAGTTAAAAAAAAAAGTATTCAAAAAGATTCACATACAGATAAAACAAAATTTGTGGTTGAAATAATTGAATACAATTTTTTTTATCTAATAAATGAAAAATACCTTATTGATTTTTTTTTGCTTCTTCTGGGACTTTTTTGACAATTTAACACTAGAAGTATATCCGACAATTTTATACTTATTTCTGTGAAACCGGTCAAAGTGAGTGATAGAAAATATTTTTAAATTCTGGTACGATTGGTATTAGTACTGAGTATTCTGAATACTTTATTAAGAGTTTACTTTGAAGAAAATTACAGGGTGTTGAAGGTGTTTGGATCCAAAAATTTTTTCCAAATTTTATATGTGTCATTTGAATACATCTACATAAAGTGTGATTAATTAAGAAATTTTTTACAGATCATGCGTAACCCCCGAACCAGGTATTGGCTATGCTACAAAAATAAAGCACTGTTAGAGCACTAATTGCCAATGGTACAACAAATAAAGTGTATATAAGGATGTATGATTTTGTATACTTAAAAGAGATTTTTTTTTCATATGTATTTCAATATCAATTTGACATTCAAAGAACTGACCAAAAATTCAAAAATGTAGTGCCTTCTGAGAATTTCAAAAAGAAAAAGAGGAATAATTTCCTCGTACTCTTGATACAGAAAATAATTCCCCAATACTGAAAAAAAAATATTACTAATTATTAATATATTTTAATTTCATTAGAAATTCAAAAATATATAACTCTGTAAGTAAAACTTTAACGTTTGAAAAGGCACATGAATACTCCGAGACAAGTAAACTCAATTTTAGGTTGTAGAATCCAGTGATATACCACGTTTTGAAAATTTAGATCGTCTTAAAAAGATATTTAGACTTTAAGTTTGTATTGACTCAAGCGATTTTTTGATTATATTTTAATGAAATTTTTTATTACCTATTTACTATTTATTGATAATATTTTTCGTTTGCAATCCAAAAAAATTAATTCTTTTTTCAGAAAAAAAAACGGCATAAGAGTTATTAAAATTTGGTACACTAATGTGTAATTTACCCGAGTCGTATAAGTGATTTGTATTATAAATGTCAATATTACGTATACGTATTGATGTACTTTGATTAGAATTAAACATATCCCACACAGAGAAAACGGATTCATCGTGACAACCGAATTTCTTGCGAACTGAATGTTTTGGTGGCAACAACCGAATTATTTAGTTGTCTCACCAAAATTTTGTGACACACCCAGAGAAAATATTAGTTGCAATTCGATCAACCGATTAACATTTATTTGGAAGGATGTTATTTTATTTGGAATACCCAATAATCCATTAATAAAAGAAAAATGAAAAATGTGTTGGGAATTAAAAAGATAGAAAAAGAACAAAAAAGGATCCTACCTATTGGCATTTCTAATTAACTTCCAATATAAACTTCGATTAGTAATTGTGTACAGTAGTTCAACCATTTAATTAGTGAATGTACTAGAAAATTAGTACAGTCTATCAAATTTATTTAAAAATTGCCGATATTTGGAAAAGGCAACTACAAATATGGTTATCCTGATCAAATATATCATTAAATTAGGGTTTCAGTTGAACCAACCGAATTGTGGATTGTATTGATTATATAAGCCACTAAAGATTGGTATTTGTAAACGAATTTTCTGCTATATTTATTTTCCTAAAAAATTATTTTAATTCAAAATTAGTCATTCAAATGTATAAGTGTTTGTGGGCTAGTGGGTAGAGAGCTAGCCTACTGCTCTTAATTTCCGAATTCAAATCCCGGTAGAGGAAAAAATTTAAAAAAAAATTTGAATTAAAAAAAAAAATTTGAATGTTTACATAACAAATATATCAAAGACAATTAAATTAAACTGTGGTGCAGTAAGTAAGAGTGTGACATGAATCTGGATGCCTGGGTTCGATACCCGAAAAATCTAAAAATAAAATTTTTCTTAAAATAAAATTTTGTGGAACGTAATAATATATATATATATTAAATTAGACCGCTAAATATTGGCTTTCACAACTAAAAATATAATTCAATATGAAGATAGTTGTCGTAACCGCCAGAATTCGATTGGCAATGAATTCGGTGGCCACAACTGATACTGTTTTCTGGGTATACCTTTACCGTTTGATTATGCACCCAGAAAACTATATCAGTTGTGGCTACTGAATTTATTGCCAACCGAATTAAGGCGGTTGCGATAACCATCTTCATATTAAATTATATTTTTAGTCATGAAAGCCAATATTTAGTTGTCTTATTCAAAAAATTTATATTCTTCATAAACATTATTACGTTTCACAAAATTTTATTTAAAGGAAAATTTTATTTTTGAATTTTTCGGTATCGAACCTGGGCATTCAGATTCAAAGTTCACACACCCGCTTACTGCACCTCTACTACATATAACTTTCTTATTTTAATACCTAATTTTAATTAAAAAAACTAAAATGTTTGCCTTTTCCGGGATTTGAACTCGGATATTCGGAGTACTAGGCTAACTCTCTACCCACTACACCACAAACACTTATTAATGTTGATGGTTAATTTTGAATTTAATTAATTTGTTAGGAATATATAGTTTAATATTCGTTTAACAATAACAATCATTAGTGGCGTCTATAATCAATAAAATCCACAATTCGGTTGGTTCCATTAAAACCCTAATTTAATGGCAGATTTGATAAGGATAACCGTATTTGTAATTACCACTTTTAAACAATTCATAAATTTGATAGATTGTACTAATTTTCTACTACATGCACTAAATAAATGATTGCCCCTTCTGTACGCTGTTACTGACCGAATTTTATTTTTGAAGTTGTTTGGAAATACAAATAATTGGAAAATAGTATTGGTTTTTAGTTCCTTTTCCCTATTTTTAATTCACAATACAATATTTTTGCTTTATTTATAGATTATAGGTAATTCCAAATCAAAAAACGTGATTACAAATAAATTTTAATGAATTTGATCGAATTGCAACCAATCTTTTTCCTGAGTGTGCTTATTAAGCATATCTCTATAATACCTTGTAAGTACTTTTAAGCTGTTGTAGCTTAAGTTTAATTTGATCGAAAAAAGAACATTTGCTCACCAATACAATTAATAGACTTCAAATCAGTCAAAACGATCGCTTCCGTAAATCTAGTGTTAAACTAAAAAATATTAAATAAAATGTTATCTAATTTGTTGGATTTAATTTTTATTTCTTTTAATAGAATTAACTTTCATAGGAAAAGTTCGCTTAAACTTTTTAATTTATGAGATTAAAAAGTTGTCAGAGACATATGTACTGTCTGTCTCTTCATCGTTAAATAAAAGCACATTTAAAGTTTTAAAAAAAATTTATAAATTTTTTATCAAACTTTGTGCAACAAAATATTATTTTTAAGAATTTAATATCTTTTAAGGGAAGATTAATGGGAACATGCCATATAAAACATTAAAGTTTAAATAATTTTTGAATTAGATTTCTTGATTCATCTTAAACCATTATCTTGGTATAGCGCCTTAACTACACAGGTAAAAATAAAAAAAAAATATCAAACCGTTATATCAAAATTCTCTTTAAAATTTAAAAAAAGAAATTTTTTAATGATTTTATGATCTGCATAAAAATTCATAAGTTTAAAAATTATAAAATGTTTTATTTTAAATCCCTGTGCACATGTGTGAATTTATACATGCAGCTATTCAAGTTAATTCACATAAATAATTTACTTTATTTTTGTAACTATACGCAGGTTGAAAGCTCGCTATAGACTAACAACAATAACATATCCTCGAGCGCTGTAGTAGGCTAGTTGGTAGCGTGCTAGCTTATCAGTGCGGGGATCATGGTTTTCTATTCCCACCATGGGCTCTGATCTGTTTATGATTAAACCAGCCGATGGCCTTCGTTGCTTCTGAGTGCTCGGTAAGGGTATTAGAATATATAGAATTATATGAATAATATAAAAAACATATCCATATTCTTTATAAAGTTCATATATTATGTTCATTGATGTATGAAAACCTATGCTAATTTACATTTAATTTTATTTTTCTTTAAATTTTGTTTATATTTATATATGAAAATATATATGGTTACTTATATGATCATACACATGATATATGCTTACATATGAATCATGTATGAGTGCATGTACGAGCCATGTGCGTTCATCTATGATTGATTTTTAACAGGCATGTAAACATTTTAAACTCTTCAGGACATCTATAAGATCTTTTGGCAGTAGCAATTAAATTTTGTGACAAGCATGAGGGTTTTGACTCGAATAAAAAAATAATAAATAATAAATCTAAGAAAAAACTCCAATACGAAAAAGAAATATTGATTTTATTAGTGATCCAAAATTTTGGAGCTTTTTCTATATAGCCAAAAGGATAACACAGTGTTAACTTTTTTTGTATCTTCCCTTGTGTTTACATTTCGCTAGAAATTTAGTTTAAACTGGATTTTGATCAAATGGTGGTGTATAATATGATGAACTAACTAAACTCAAAACTTAATTAAAGCAAGAAATTAGACTATGTTGAGAAACGCCTTTTGTTGAAAAGATATTTGATATCTTATCAAACCACCCTTGTATTAAACTTTTTAATATCTTTGAACTTAAAATACCATTTAAAAAATGATAATTTATTAAAACCCGGTCTACTATTTTTCATTTAAATCAAATGGTTTTTGTTATTTTTTTTAAAGGTTGTTAAAAAAACTGACACAACAGTAAAAAGTAAATAATTAATCAGTTAAAAAGAAATGTTATACTTTTACCTACCAATGCCGTAAAAAATATCTGATTATTCATATATTTGAAATTGTTTCCGTTTTTTATATTTTTGTTTGTTTTTTAACTACAAAATGTATACTCACACAGTCTATAGACACATTTTGTGCGAATGACCAATGTGTGTATTTTTACGAAGTTCTTGTACAATTTAAATAAAAAACAAATTGTAATTTTTTTAATGTATTTTTTTTTTGAAACAGAGCAAACAAAATTTAAATTTGTAATACTACGGAAGCAAATAAACTACAAATTTTAATGGGTAAATTTTTATTAAATTTCAAGCAAATGAAAAAAATGAATGAAACTGAAAAAAATCGGTAATTGACAGTAAATCTTATTGAAGTGATGTATAAAAAGTTAATATAAACATTTCTTTGAAAAAGAAATGTATGTTCTTTAATTTTATTTCATTATTTAATGTACATATGTTCAAATGTATGTTCTTTTTAAATGTATGTTCTTTTATTTACTGAATTGAAAACATTTTTTTTATTTTATTTTGGTTGTGTCTTTCCTATAAAAGAAAATTTCCTATAAATGATTTGCGATTCGAGGGCTTAAAAGTTCGGGTGCAATCTTATCACGAGAAAAAAATAAATTTTCAAATGAAGATTTTAACGAAAAATTGTTCGAAAAAAATTAACTGAACTTATGAAACAAATTTATTTTATAAATATGAAATTTATAAAAAAAAAATACATTTTCTTAAGTTAAAATTGGGAAAGTTTGAAAAAAATATATTCGTGCATATAGTAATTATTCTACACATGCTATCCAAAAATAAAAACAATTTTTAGGGTAATATTCAAAAATGATTAACAAAAACTGCTGCATTTTCAAAACATTTAAATATAAAGCTATTTAAGCATTTATAATACTCGTTTTCATTTTGTAAAATTATTTGTTTATATAGTTTCTCATAAAAGTTAAAAAATACACATATATCTTTAAGTTTGACTACAAAGTGAAAAAGCTTTATAAGACAACAAAAGATCAGAAAATATAACTGCAGTTGTCAGTTGTTTTTACTATATTTGTAATTTTTTTTATTAACCAAACTTTTACTGTAAAATTTGCGACATTTGTAATTGTTTTTACTGCATTTATCAATTGTCTTGTTGACAGTTGAAAATAATATTAATTTTTTGATATATTCAAACGCAAGTAGAGTTTCCACATTTTTAATATAAATTTCAGTACTTTTTCTGTTATTTTCAGAGGATTTTTCTTACAATTTTTTTTTTTTTTGATAGCCCTTTTGAAGGTTAATATTTGGTTAATATTTCAAAGATATTTTTGTTTTGTTTGTTTTTTTTCATTACAAAATATGTTAAAAATTGTATCGTTCACTATAGTTCATTTAATTGGGAATTCAATGCATAAATTACAACTGCCAACATTATTCTATTTACCTGGTGTTATACCAACAACACATACCACTAACAAACTTCTATTTTTTATTTATTTAAAAATATAAAACATGTCAATGCTAATGCTGATGCCTCATCTACTCGATATTACATAGTTTTATGTTAGTTTTTTTATATTTAATATCCAATGACATAGCCCAGCAAACAAGATGACTTGATTTTGGAAGCACTTTTTAATTAGTTACGATTTATTTGGAACTTATTAACTGTATGTGGTTTCAAAATTGCATAGCCATTACCACCGGGTAATCACATGGAATATAATGATGTCAAGCAATTGCCAATACACATAATTTCAATGTTATTGCAATATCATGTTATCGCTGACATGCAATCAGCTCTTGTAATGATGTCTGCCAAATGTCTCTTTTAGTTTTTATTCTTATTTAGCAATAAAAGCCAACACAAATTTTATATAATATAAATGGGTAAAAATTTAGTCATTTGCTCGGGTTTTACATGAAAAAAAAATTTTATATTTCAAACAAAAAATTAAATTATACTTCATATAATAATTAATTGTGGTTGTGTCTTTTTTATAAAACAAAAAAAAAACTAATAACTTTGATTTGAGGACTTTAAAGGAAAAACCAATTTACTAAGTGTTATTTGTTAAAAAATGTTTTTGATAAAACTTTGTGTTTTTCGAAAAACATTTCTCTGTAATCATTGAGTTCTACTCTTATTTAGTAGTGCTTCTAAAATGTTGCTGGGATTGTTTATGCAGTTTGTCTCTCTATTTATCTCTCTATCTCTCATATATACATATAACAATTTTTTTATTATTATTCATATCTTGCTTATTTTATCTGTGTCTATATGACAGTGGCTTTAATATTGATGGCCATATATACAGTGGATATGGTTTATAGTTTAGAAATACATATATTTCTATATAAATATGGCTATGTATTTGTATTTTACATGTTTAGGTTTTTTTTCTAAGAAATTTCTACACATATATACTATAGACTGGTAGCTATTTGGCGAAGTATCAAATTTCGAGATGTGCATACCTCTATTTATTTCATTTAATTCCAAAAAGAATATGGGTAACTTTTTAGGCAAATCGGCAAACATTAACCAGCGGGCCTTGGTAAACTGCTATCGAAATTTCACATATTACAAACAAGTAAAAAAATATATATTTGTGTTTAAATGTTTAAAGTTATGGAAAGAGAAGACAAATCTGCCTTTTTGTTTTTGATCTAATTTTTGATTTTTTCTACTATTTTGGATTTTTTAGTTGTGAGCTTTAAAAAATTGTTCTTTTTCTAATTTTTTGCCTTAAAGGGATTTTTTTTTTTGGGAAACAAATATTTTTTTTCCAAGTTTTGTTTATTTCTTTCACAAAAACAGTTTCTTTCCACATTTTATCTTTTTTGACCTCTTTTTTTTGTCTTCTCTCATTTGGACTCATCCTTGATTTCAGCATCCTAAACACGAATTTGAAATTATTTTTAACCTATTTTACATCATGCATCGAATTTGGTAGAGAGACGGAATGATTTTTCAATAAGCATTTTTAACTGACTTTGTGATTTTATCGCGCCCTCTAGTAATGATAGTCATAGGCTTCCAAATGTGTGCTCTTATCGGTCCGATTTGATATTCTTTAATATCTAGCGGATGTTATTTGATCAAAAAAATTGCAGATCAAATTAGATACAGCAATATATTTGGGTATTAAGAAGGATCTAAATTGATCTGAAAAATGACAGATCAAATTAGATCCAGCAATATATTTAGGGATTAAGTAAGAAAAAAGTCAGATCGAATTGTAATAGATTAGGTCCAACAATATAATATTGTACAGAATGAAGTTTATTAAAAAACGTATAACCTAACACTTATTTCATAAATAAAAAAAAAATATATATTCAAATTCTAAAAAACAGTACCTTCGCCAGCATTTGAACTCGGACTGCCAGCAGTGTGTGGCTGACTTTATTGACTACATTATTCGTATAATTTTGTCTTATATCAAAAATTTCTAGGTCTTGTTCCGAAATAAGTTAAAATTTAAAAGTTTTGTAAAAAAATATTAATATAAAAAGAACATTTATGTACATATATAATTATATATTATACGATATCAAAATATATTTTTTATATTGAACCATGTATTGCACTATATATTGAGAAATATTTTTAATAAATAATAGATAGGATATATAATTATATATGGTTCTGTATAAGTCAAATATTAGTAAATGTGGTCCCGTGTAAGCAATATGTAATTTTATGTGATAATTCATATCTATTTTTATAAAGATTAATAAAGTTTGCTTAAATTTTAAGGGCCGATGTTGAATGTGAACCACACTTAAACGTCAAGTTTTTTCTGCATTTTATTTGACATTTCTCAATTTCAGACTAACTCAATTTGAATGATGGAAATATAAACAATCGAGCAACGCGTTAAAGTTATTCAGGCTTATTATGAGAATGGGCGTTCAAATCAAAATGCATATCGTGCACTTTGTGATTTTTCGGTCAATTTAATCGTCCAAATGTGCGTACAATCAGAAAAATCGTGCAAAAATTTGAGGATACTGGGTCTGTAGGAGATGTGAAAACACCAGTGCATGCTCGAACAGCTCGTACTGCAGAAAATATTGCTGCTGTTCGCGATAGTGTGGCTGAAGAGCCGTCCACCTCAACTCGTCGTCGTGTCCAACAATTGCACCTCTCACGCTCGTCGTTGATGAACATTATGTAAAAAGACTTGCATTAACACGCTTACAAGGTGCAAATGACTCAAGAACTAAAGCCTCTTGACCATTCCAAACGTCGTCAGTGGTCAGAATAATAAAAATACGCCAAAAATATGCATTTCTGTTAAAATATGAAATTTTATTCTGAATTTGTTGAATAAAAAAAGATTTACTATACATATATTAGTTTAGGATTACCGTTTAAAAAATGTCTTTGCATGAAATTCCTTGCCCTAGTCATAACATATAATTCAATAATTTATTGAGAAAATCTGAAAGTTTGACCATATACTTTTGAGATCAAACTTACAAAAATAGCGGTGTGTCGTGTACTCTCAACATTGAACTCAACATTTCGTCATTTCGAAATTCTACATTTCACTGCCACCCTAAAGTACTACAGCATATACTGTGTAAAATATATGTTGCTGTTTTAGTATGAAAATGCAGAAAAAATACCATTTTCATTAATAAGCTGTCAGTTTTATATATATTTTTATTTTGCGGACAGTTTATGACATTTGTGGTGAGGTTTTAGAAATTAGTTTTTTTTTTTAAAGTTATTTCTATATTTGTAATTTAAAAAATGCCAGCAAATGTATTGAACATTTTATTGCATTTACTACCATTTGTTAAGAGATGGAAATTGTACAATTTAGATAAAATTTGTGATGACATAGTTTTGCAAACAAATATAATTTTAAAAATTTGTCAAATAAATTACAGAATTTTTTTTTTGTTTAAATGGGTCATAATTGCTATACAGATACTTCCACGATTATATTATACAAAAAGAATCGACTATATTATACAAAAATAATCGATTTACAATTCGTTACTTATATGCTTCGGTGCACAGAGAAAACAGATTCATTGTGACAACCGAATTCCTTGCCAACTAAATATTTTGTTTGCAGCAACCGAATTATTTAGTTGTACTAACCAAATGTTTTTCTGATTCAATTGTAATATTTAGTTTCAACCGAATTCTTTTCCATTAACGTAATTTCTGTGGCTCCAACCAAACGATTCGGTTGATAAGAAATTCGGTTGTTACAATGAATCTGTTTTCTCTGTGTGGTTGTCACAATTTCAACTCAACTTATTTTAAATTATTTGTCATAACTTTGATATCAAGAAAAAGTTAAATCGATTACAATGAAACCTTAAATTATGTCAATTGTGGCACATTAATTTTTAAGAAATATCTTAAAAAAAACACAAAATTTTATCAAAAATTATTTTTTTTTTCTACAAACAATAAATATATCCATTTTTATTTACTAAAATTTGTCGTTTTTATTGATGAATTAAAATGAAAACTAAAAGTGACAGATATAATGGCCAGAGCCGATTTCAGGTCAACTGCAATAACATTGAAATTAAGTGTTTTCACTTGAGATGAAATCATATTGAGAATAGGTTGATATAATTTTATTGCATGTGAAGATATGGAGTTAAAAGCACGGTACTTCGTTGCCGATATTTTAAAATAACGGAATGTACGAAGAAGAAAATTGAAGTGAATTTTTTTTTGTTTAAATAAATTTGTTTAACCTTTTTGTAGTCGATCTTGCAATGTGAAGTTGCAGATTTCCAGCTAAAGTATTTGAGCAGATCATTAAAGAGACACTTTTCGCCTTTTTAACTACAAGGGATATATTTTGATTGAATGTCAGATTTTAAGCCGACAGTTAGGGTCAGAACACTAACCAGTAGTATTTTCCTCTATTTTCACATACCCTTATATTAAAAAATTTCAAGTTCCTAGCTCAAGCAGTTGGACTGGCTGATTAAGGCGAAACCTTTTTCCTTCATTGTCCCGCAAAAAGTACCTGCTAAGTAAATAAGCACATACTCCAGGCAAAACTTTTTTAAAATTTATATGCTTAGAGAAAGGGGTTTCGGCAAGACCATAAGGACAGTATTGGTGTATGTATGCGCCAGAGTAGGATCTTAGCTCCAGGAGATCGGACTGGGTGAGGAAGAAAGTACTTTTTTCCTTATCAAATTCCAAAATGTATGTCTTCAGTAAATTAAAACATAGCTCAAGAAGTGTCTTGTCATTGCATAACACCCAACTGCAAGGAACGCAAATTTTAAAATGCAGATTTCTAGCCAAAACAGTTTGGGCAGTTAACCCACTGGAGGAATCCTTTTCCTATCCTAAAATTCTCATTCTATTCCACCTCGTTTTCTTGTTTACTATTTCAATTCTACTGGTTTCTCATTCTATTATATTTCGTTATCCTTATCTAATGTTTTAGTTCCACTCTTTTCCCGTGACATTCCATTTTATTTCCCTTGTCTAGTATTTCAATTCCACTCGTCCCGCGTTCCATTCCATTTCGTTCTTCTAGTCTAGTGTTTTAATTCCACCCGTTCTTTAAATTTTTGGTTTTTAGCCAAAATGGTTTGGGCAGGGCGTTAAGGGCGGCACTTTTAACCTTTTGAATCATCAAAATTCCAAAAAGGATATTGTCAGTGCACAAGCATATGCTACAGGGAGCGCAATCTTAAATTTCAACTCCATAGCTAAAGGAGTTTGATCAGGCCATTGAAGGCTATAATTTCCCCTCTACGTAGGTTGGTTTTACCACCACTCATACGAGCTGTGTGTGCAGCCGCACCGTCCTATTGTAACCACATGTCCTCCAGTTCCAATTTGTCAATTTGTGGCAATAAAATTTTGTTGATCATGGATCTGTATACCAAATCAGTCACAGTAACCGCATTACCTACTGCGTCCTCGAAAAAAATAAGGTCACCTATAGCATAAATAGCGCGCTCTGAGTGACTTGTTTAGTTGCTTTCTTCGGTAAGAAAATAGATAAGAGTTGAAAGGTGAAGCTTTTAAGTTCATAGCCCAGTTACGTTATTTTACTGCCGGTTAAAGTGCCGAAGGAGAACATTGCTTTATGTATGAGGGGTAGAAAACTCATATATTTTATGTTTCCAAAACGAACTCGCAACCTACCTTGTAATAGTGCAACACGCTAACCATTATGCCACAACGTCCTCAAAGTTAGTTTGTTTACGTATCCGCTTAGATGAAAGTGGACCTGGTCGCTCTTGATACATGTCGACAGAAATAGTCCACTGCAAAATATTCACGGGTATTGCCCGTTCTTGAGAAGTATCGAGTTCCATGGCTTTTCTTTGTGGATTCTGTCTATATTTTGTTCACAAATATTAAGCAAAACTTCCAATTGCCATCACGATAGTGAATGTAGACTCCTTCTAAGCTTTTCTTAAGTACTCAACCCGTAGTCTTTATTTTTGGTCACGTTTCTTATAAATAGGATTGATTTGCAAATATTTATATCATTACTCTATACATACTCCTTGATGAGAGTGCCAGTGAACAGTGGCAGATCTGTCAAAATTATTTGTAAATTTTATGAAAAGATTTTTATTTAAAATTTGTTTGGAGGTAGCTGATATTTGTTTGGAATAATTTCGAATTTCTCGATAGCGACAAATAAAGAAAGTAAACTCCTGCTTTATCAACAAACTTTTTTAATGCGGCAGAAAATTGTCTACACGGCGTATATATAAAATTAACTCATTTGCAATTTCAGGCTGATCAAACAATTGTCCATCCATAGCGCGGATACTCAAGCAGTTTTGCTCATTATTACCTAGATTGACGAAAATCCTCACGAGCAGTACAATATTAAAAAGAGTAAAATCGATGCAGCGATTAAAAAGTTTTGAATACAAATATAAACGTAACGCTAGGTTTTCAATACAAACTGGTGTATTTTACTTAAAATAAATAGTAGCGTCTGGTGAATATTATTTTTTTAATTGACCTTGTGCCATATTTTTGTATGAAAGTATTGTACAAGTTATTGCACTGTGTGTGGCAAAATAATGATAATATTGGTAATAAAATTTGCATTAATATTGCAAGGTGAATTGTTACCTTAAGATAGGTTGTGGGTGTGGTAGAATCTACACCAACATTGTTGACAATATCGTGAAAAGCAATTGTATTGATTTCTCTCTTAACTTAATTGAAAGCAAACAAACACTTAAAAAAAAAACTATATAAAACAATTTCATCACAAGAAATATTTTTCATACGTGCAAATTTACACATATAAAGCAAAACAGTACGCATACATATTGCAACAACACTTAATTTATGTAGGCAAACAAATAAACTTATAATAACGATTTTATCCTCAACTGAGTTCTACTGAGCAGTAAAAGTGTTAGTGTGCATGTGTAAGTGTGTGTATGTGTATAAATAAGAGAGTGTATGTGCTTTAAGCGCCAATTTAAATTGTGTGTAAATCCTTGTAAAATGAAACGATGACAAAGAAAAAACTTCAAGCCGTAGCACTATGGGATAAGACTTCATTTTATAACAGAATAAAAGAATTATAGGATTTTGATTAAAAATATAACACCTTTAAGCATATTGCTAAAAATTATTTGTTTATAATCTGAACAAAGTGCTCGCTAAAACTCGAAATTCGAAACAAGGACGCATAAAACCATTAAAAATCGTATTTTTTATTATTTTTCTTATAACAAGCCCATTGCTGTACATAAATGGAAGACGAAGGAGAAATAAACGTACGACTCTTGTGCCATGTTGTTGTTGTTTTTTTACACACAAATAAATTGTTGGCAAACACAAAAACTCAGTCAGTCATATACACTGATGTATAAACAATTTTTAAGTCATCAGATGCAGTCAATCACGTAAAAAGCAAAATAACTACGTTTTAAAGATGAACATGAAGAAGAAGAGTAAGACATAAACTTAAGCTACATCAGAAAAAAAAACAAAACTAAATAGGAGAACTATATAAGCAGATAGACTTTAGAACATTTGCCTCGTTCGGAATATATATGTATGTATGACTTAATATGAAAGTGTTTTTGTGCTAAAAACAAAGAGGATAAAAATGCAAAGTAATTGTAGTTTGAATATAAGGATATAAAAGAAAATACTGCATATTAAAGTTTGAAAATTTATTTTAAATTTTAAACTAAAAGGTTCGCCAAGGCTACAGGAACAAAAATTATATCGTGACCTTTAATGTACAATGGCAAAAAAACACATTTTTCTAAATACACATTTTTTTTCTTCGGGGAAAAAGGGGCCAGTTAGGAATTGGGTGCTGTCCCGTGATAGGTTAAAAAATACACGTTCCTTAAATACCCATCACGGGATAGGTAAAAAGTGGACCGGTTCCTCAAGCACCTACCAAGTGACCGGTTTAAAAGTCACTACAACGTTGATAGTACTAGTCTTGTTGTAGATCAAAAAAAGACCGGTTATGACAGGTTTGAGAGTACCAGTCCTGTTGTAATGGGTGATCCATTTCGAGGTTCCCTACTTTTTAAAAGAAAAAAACACAGAAAATTCAAATTTAATGGGGAATGTTTATTATCATTTGAAAGAACATTCCTTGGCATTTATTTTTTAAAGATTATGTCTATCAAATGTTGGCCGTTGCTACGTCGCAGATGGTTCATCCGTTGAGTCCAATTTTCGATGACTCGTTCGAGCATTTCGACTGGTAACTGGCGAATGACACGCCTGATGCTTTCCTCCAAGGCCTTTTCCCCACAGGAAAAAGTCTAACGGTGTGGTATCACACGATCTTGGTGGCCAATCGACCGGCCCAAAACGTGAAATTATGTGTTCACCGAAGTGTTCTCTCAGTAAAGCCATTGATTGATGCGATGTGTGGGAAGTTGCGCCGTCTTGTTGAAACCAAATGTCACCGAGATCACGACCTTCAATTTCAGGCATCAAATAGTCGGTTATCATGGCACGATAGCGCCGAATCGACTCTCCGCGGTCTTCGTGTACACTCTCAGCTACGGCCGCTATATTTTCTTCACAGCGTGCTGGACGTGGTCTATTCGGTCGAATATTATCCAATAATGAATGCTGGGTCTCAAAATGGGTGATGGTGTTGCGAATAGTACTCTCAGTAGGCCGATTATGTTGACCATAAGTTGAGCGAAGTGCACGAAATACATTCCTCACAGAACGTGAATTTTCGTAATAAAGTTGAACGATTTGTAAACGTTGTTCAGGCGTAAGTCTTTCCATTATGAAATGCCAAACAATACTAAACAAAAATAACATGACAGCATGACACGACTCACACGTGATCTGTCAAAAAAAAGGCTTTTGAAAAAAGAATCTCGAAATGGATCACCCTATATTACCGGGTCTATGACATATCACAAAGGGCGAAAAACAAATTGAAATAAGATTCATTGGATTAAAAAGTAAATCAAATTCGATTTTTAGGGAATTCATTTCAAATTTTATTCAAACTTCTAAGCTCTAATTTTATTTATTAATAATTTCGCACTCAATAAAGAAGCTTCATTTCAAATTAGCTTCATAGTAATAATAAAACTTTTGAATTAAATTTATGAAATTTGTCATTCACTTTTTAAAGTAAACTTCATTAGTTTATGAAAAAATTTGAATAAAACTCTTGCAAAAAAGAAATATCTCTGTGTACGAGTGACACTCAATTATCACTTTCACTTAAAAATATGTAATTGATAATTTAAGTTGTATAAAGTCTTTGGTAAAAATTTATGTGCCACATTGTTAAAAAAAATTAATGCAAAAAAATTAAAATGAAACTATGTCAGATTGAAAACTGTGAACCTAAAACAATAACAACAAAATATTGCAGACATTGTAATTAAAACTAAACAAAAAATAAAAGTGAATCTACACATGCAAGTTATAATCTGAAAAATAAAAATGAATATTTAACAAAAAAATCAAAATAAAATTTAAAAAATACAACTCATATATATGAACAAATAAAACAAATACTGCAACTAAATGCATGCCTCGCTCGAATAAGGCAACATAATACAATTTCGGAATTTTGCATGAGAAGAGAAAAATGTGTGAAAATATTATAAATAAAAATACTTTTGATTACAATTCGTTGTTAAAAAATACTAAAAGAAACTATTTGTCATTTTAAAGTGTATTAGTTATATTATTTTAGTTAATCTTGTGCAGGATTTAAAGGAAGATTGCAGTTTTTGATTAAAATAATTTGAAAAGTTGCCGGTCAAGTATGCATCAAATACACCTTTTCCAATTGTATTTCAGGGTTGTACTGTCTTTTTTTATTTCTTAAATACAATTGACAATTTCTGAAATACAATTGACTATTTCTGAAATGCAATTGACTATTTCTGAAATACAATTGATTATTCTGAAATACAATTGACTTTTTCTTAAATACAATTGACTATTTCTGAAATACAATTGACTATTCTGAAATACAATTTCTAAAATATAATTGACTATTTCTGAAATACAGTTGACTATTTCTGAAATACAATTGACTATTTCTGAATTACAATTGACTACTTCTGAAATACAATTGACTATTTCTGAAATACAATTGACAACTTCTGAAATACAATTGACTATTTCTGAAATACAATTGACTATTTCTGAAATACAATTGACTATTTCTGAAATACAAATGACTATTCTGAAATATAATTGACTATTTCTTAAATACAATTGACAACTTCTGAAATACAATTGACTATTTCTGAAATACCATTGACTATTTCTGAAATACAATTGACTATTTCTGAAATACAAATGACTATTCTGAAATATAATTGACTTTTTCTTAAATACAATTGACTACTTCTGAAACACAATTGACTATTTCTGAAATACAAGTGACTGTTTCTGAAATACAATTGACTATTTCAGAAATACAATTGACAACTTCTGATATACAATTGACTATTTCTGAAATACAATTGACTATTTGTGAAATACAATTGACTATTTCTGAAAAACACTTGACTATTCTGAAATACAATTGAATATTTCAGAAATACAATTGACTATTCTGAAATACAATTGACTATTTCTGAAATACAATTGACTACTTCTGAAATACAATTGACTATTTCTGAAATACAATCGACTATTTCTGAAATACAAATGACTTTTTCTTAAATACAATTGACTACTTCTGAAACACAATTGACTATTTCTGAAATACAAGTGACTGTTTCTGAAATACAATTGACTATTTCAGAAATACAATTGACAACTTCTGATATACAATTGACTATTTCTGAAATACAATTGACTATTTGTGAAATACAATTGACTATTTCTGAAAAACACTTGACTATTCTGAAATACAATTGAATATTTCAGAAATACAATTGACTATTCTGAAATACAATTGACTATTTCTGAAATACAATTGACTACTTCTGAAATACAATTGACTATTTCTGAAATACAATCGACTATTTCTGAAATACAAATGACTATTCTGAAATATAATTGACTATTTCTGAAATACAAGTGACTGTTTCTGAAATACAATTGACTATTTCAGAAATACAATTGACAACTTCTGATATACAATTGACTATTTCTGAAATACAATTGACTATTTGTGAAATACAATTGACTATTTCTGAAAAACACTTGACTATTCTGAAATACAATTGAATATTTCAGAAATACAATTGACTATTCAGAAATACAATTGACTATTTCTGAAATACAATTGACTACTTCTGAAATACAATTGACTATTTCTGAAATACAATCGACTATTTCTGAAATACAAATGACTTTTTCTTAAATACAATTGACTACTTCTGAAACACAATTGACTATTTCTGAAATACAAGTGACTGTTTCTGAAATACAATTGACTATTTCTGAAATATAATTGACTATTTCTGAAATACAAATGACTATTCTGAAATATAATTGACTATTTCTGAAATACAATTGACTACTTCTGAAATACAATTGACTATTTCTAAAATACAATTGACTACTTCTGAAATACAATTGACTATTTCTGAAATACAATTGACAACTTCTGAAATACAATTGACTATTTCTGAAATACAATTGACTATTTCTGAAATACAATTGACTATTTCTGAAATACAAATGACTATTCTGAAATATAATTTACTATTTCTGAAATACAATTGACTATTTTTTAATACAATTGGAAAAGGTGTAGTTTACTAATATTTCTTCACAGCGGAATGTGGATATGCCTAAAGTATAGTATTATCAAGTAAATTCGTTTTTAAAAATTGTCAGTTGTAGCTTTATTCGAGCGAGCCATTTAAATGACTTTTTCAGACTTCCTCTGATTTCAATACTACCACAAAAAAGTAAAAATAGCTTAAAATAAAAGTTTTGTATGGTATTTTTGAGGGCAATAGTACGAGTACTTTGAGGTTTTATTTGTTTATTTAGAAAACTTTTCCGTCTGCAACTTTAATATTTTTTTGGGTAGCAAATAATAAAAAAAAAAATTGCATAGTTTTTAGTATTTGTTTTATAAATTGAACAGTGGTTAAGAAAATAAAAAATCTATGTGATGCGTGCTTACAATAGAAATTTTCATAGCATTAATAAAATTTTATGAAAGACTTAATTTTGTTTCAGACAAATATTATGAATTCAGTGAGAAAATGATTTTGAAAAAAAAAATTTTTGTTTTGTGGGAAATATGTCAAATAGTTTTGAGATATCTCAGACGATATACTTAGTATTTTTAAAACTCCCATGTAAAAACCGAAATATATAGAAATATATATGATCATACATGGTTATGCATGCTCATATACGTCCATGCATAGTTCAATACACGATCTCTTATATGACCACGTATCCTCAGATCCGAAATTTAAGTTGATATGACTGATCATATATGATTCATATGTGATCAAATATGACCATATGCGGCCAAAAACCCTTAAATTTTGGATCCGAATATAAATATTATGTCATTCATGTATGGTCATATACTGAACTATGCAGGATCGTATGTGGTAATCTATCCACATGTATGATCATTAGGGTCGCCCAAAAAAAAAAAAGAAAGTTCGATTTTACGAGCAAAAGTACGTAAAAAATGTTTTATTTTTTACTTTTTTTAATTAAATATCTGAGATTTGAAAACCACATTAAGTCCCCAAAATTTCAGATTTATAAGTTTATTTTTATATCAAAACATATGTATTCAAAATTGAAAATATTTAATTAACAACACTTATATGTACTTTCGAAATAGTTGAAGCAGTTAAAAAGTAAGAATTTATAAAAATGCTGCCAAGTCTTGGCAATTCTTGGCATAAATATTTGTCAAAAAAATTTTGCGTTTTTTCTATTTGTAATTTGATAAAATATTAAAAACAATAAAAGCTAACAAATAAATTATGTATTTGTTTGTAAATGTAGAGCAGGGCATACAATATAAATGCTATATTTCGCGTTCCGTTAAAGTCCATATATGAAAACAAGTAGTTATAGATATAGAGTTATAAAAAAAAGATTTTTTTATAAAAAAAATAGAAAAATTGCCCAAAAATCACAAGTGAAATTAAAAAAAATCCGAAGTAATTTCAAAAATTACAAATAATATTCAAAAATTCGCAATCGATACTTAAAAAGATCAATTAAAATAAAAAAATAGCAAACACAATTAAATAAAATTATTGAAATATTTATTTTACGTTATATGATGTTTTTGAATTATAAATTCATTTGGAGTCATTCCAAAAGTTTATAAAATAATCTAATCGTTTTTGAAATGGTATTTGAAATTGAGTAAAAATTTGCAAGTGGCTATTCCACGTTTCCAAAATATCTGAGGTGTTATTAATTTTTAAAAATTCGATCTAGTTCACGGTGGTGTTGTACAAAATGGTCCCAAGAAATAAAATTTAATTAAGTTCCATTTTTTGGAGCAAAATTTCAAAATGAAAATTAACACTAAAAATATATTGAAAAATTACCCCAACCAAATGAAATTTAGCCCGAAAATTAAGTTTGGAGCATATTTTTATTTGTTAGATTCAGGCTTTTATTAATAATACCAGTTTGAAAAATAAAAAATAACCCCAAATATGATGAAATGAAAAATGACCTCAAAATATGGAAAGCAAAGAAATGTTGTTTATGCACGAATTTATATTGCATGGATTTAATAACATCCTTATAAGCATTAAAGTTACTTGGGCTAACCTAAATTGAAATATTTTAAAGAATTAGAATAAAAATAATTTTATATAAATCAAATATTTTTGTGATACGCAGCAGCTGCCTTAAAAAAATAGTTAAACAATTATGTAAATTGCTGCTCTCCCTCCATGAGTGTGTCCTCCCAGCCAGTTCTTACTAAATTTATTGGTAACAATTGAAGACCCATCAATTTCCCATATGTGTTTTATGCAGCATCCGACGATCTTATAAAATTTTATAGCGAATGGTTTTCTTAGAGCTCGGTAATTTTGAAACCTGTTAAGAACTATATTCGTTTTTAATGTATGAAAAACAAAATTTTCGCCTGCGGCGCCTACTTCTACGACTATTAATAAACGAAAAACAAATGAAAATTTTTTAACAAAAATTGCGCGATTTTTGGTAATAATTTTTGCCTGACAAATAGATTTTCTGGTCACGATAATGTGGTAAAGAATTTATAATATATTGTACCAAGCCGAGCCTTTGACGTTTCGTCAAAAGAATTTTATAGCATAATAGATTTTTATCAAAATGATCTAAAATCGAAGAAAAGCTTTACAACACAAAAACAATCAAAATGTTCTTAATATTAAAAGTATACTTTAGATGTCAGTCAATGTAATAAATAAGTTTTAAATAAAAATTGTATATGTATTTAAATGATTTCAATTTTGGCCTAAACGCTTCAAAAAGGTCAAAGAATTTAAATTTAGAAATTGCCAGCTTTTAAAAAAAATTATAAAATATATTTTACTCCCCCCCCCCCCCCCCCCCCCCAATTCGTAATTTTCATAAAAATTAAGATTAGATTTGAGAACAAGTTGATTTTTTTTTCTTTCATCTTTTCAGAAAATTTTGATATTTTGACTAATATATGTATTTTTATAAAAAAATTGTAACAAAATCGCGAACTACTTTAAAGTTACTGATTTTTTTTTAACTTTGATCACATATTCCTTTTATGCAAATTATTAAAGACTATATTTGAAAATTTTGTTTAATTATAGCGTAGTTTGAAAAATAATTAAATTTAAAGTCAACCACACTTTTTGCATAAATTACTATAACTTTTTGTGCTACCTCTAAATATAAACGAATTTTGCTAAAACTGGACACCGAGTGTTTGTAGACATTAAGGAATAAGGTCAAGATTTTGGAAATTGCGAATTCAAACTTTAATGTTTTTTTTTTTGACCACTCTTATGTTCATATATTACCACATATTATAATTTTTACATGGGTAACAATATTCTTTGGGGTTTTCTCCACTAAAATATTATCAGATTAGAACAAATTATATGTTGGAAAGATACTTAAAATATCTTTTCGTTGATTTAGGTTAGATTTTTTATTTAAATTTTCAACATATATATTTATATAGAATTTTATGTGATGTCATATATAATTATATATAAAAGAGATATAAAGGAGCTCTTATTTTTTATATTTATTGTATTATATACATTTAAACATGGTAAAAGGTTTAAATGTAGCCTCAAAATTGTATTTTAAATTAATTGAAAATGTAAAGGGTGGTTAAATTTTAAGGGCCCATGTTGATTTTAAATAAAACACAAATTATTTAGGAAATCATTGTAATTTCTTTTTATTATGATAATATGGTATGGTTAAATTTTGTATGCAACAAAATATCGGCCAAATGGCCGCCGCGACATCGGCGGCACACCTCCATCCGATCGTCCAAATTTCCGATGACGCTGAGGCATAATTGAGGTTCTATGCCGTTAATGTGCCGAATTATCTCATCCTTTAGCTCTTGAATTGTTGCTGGCTTTTCGACGTACACCTTTTCTATCAAAAAACCCCAAAGAAAAAAGTCCAACGGTGTCAAATTACATGATCTTGGCGGCCAATTGACATCGCCACCACGTGAGATAACAAGGCCATTGAATTTGTCGCGCAAAAAAGCCATTGTTTCGTTAGCTGTGTGGCAAGTGGCACCGTCCTGTTTAAACCACATATCGTCCAAGGTCATATCCTCAATTCCTGGCCACAATAAGTTCGTTATCATCTCGCGATAGCGAACACCATTCACGGTAAATGCTTGGCCGACCTCATGACACACTATCGCGAACAACAGGAATGTTTTCCGCAGAACGAACTGGGCAAGAATTCGCTGCTGTTTTCACAGACCCGGTTTGCTGAAATTTGCCCACAATTCTCCCGACACATTTCGTCGATTATGCTGACAAAAAAAAAATCGCGAAGTGCACGAACTGCATTTGAACGCCCATTTTCATAATAATAACTTTAACGGGTTGCTCGATTGTGTATTTTCCCATGTTTCAAATTGAGTTAGTCTGAAATTGAGAAATGTCAAATGAAATGCAGAAAAAAACTTGACGTTTTGGTGTGGTTTACATTCAACATCGGCCCTTAACATTTAACCACACTTTATTTTAAAATAAATGAAAAATCACTTAAAAATTGGTCTACTACCTTTTTATTTAAATCAAAAGAAACTGTTAACAAACTAACCACAAATCCGTAAAAACAAATGATATTTTTTATTTATTTATTTACACAGTCAATTAATTTACTACAAAATCTGTAAAAAGTAATGATTTTTTTCTTTAGAAATTTTTTTAACTGTCACAAAATAACTGCAAAATACGTAAGAATAAATAATTTTTCATTTGTTTTGTTTTTTAAATGCCATCAAGGCTTTTCCATTTATTTTGTTTATTTTAACTATAAAAAGTAAAGGCATTTTAACAAATCATTTTAAATGAAAATATTACTGCAAAAAAATCCGTATTTATACTCGTATGTTATTTCTTTTGTAAATATATGCCAAACAATGGTTGAAAAATATATTTCTTGGTATTTTAACTATTAATTGACTAGAAACAAATGTACAGTTAACTTTTAAAATAAACTACAGTCAAGTTTTACAAAAACAAACTATAAAAACCCTTGAGTTCTATTATTTAATAAATTTAATATTTCTGTTTTCAAAATTACAAAATCAAAAATATTAGAAAAATATTAATCTTTTATGTAGTTAAATTAAATTAAAATTTAAAAAAGAAAATCTTAAGGTATATAATACCCTGGAGCCCTGTAAAATTTAAATTTTTTCAAATTTTTTTTTGGAGAAAGGTAAACCACTGTGTGTTATTTACAGAACAACTTTAGTTTTAGTGGTATATTTTTTCGCGTTATTGTAACAAATTGTTTTGATGGTAATAGCTGTGGTTTATTTTATTTTTTTTTTTTTACTTTTTTATATTTTACATCTTAAGTAATTCAAAAGTTTTTGTATTCAAGTCAAGAGGGTAAATTACCAGTAAAATAAAGGAAGTTTGAAATAGAGCGTTAAAGAAAATCATAAAACATAAATTAACAAAACTTACCAAAAAAAAAAATAAATATATGCTAAAAAGAGAAAAATAAATTAAATGAATACAAGCAAATATAAATATATTTTTAAATAACAAATTTACGGTATTACAACGACTATACTTGCAATTTTTTTTTCTAAAAAAAGAAAGCTTTACAAAATTTAAATTTATATTAAAATCTTTTGTGTGTGTTGTACTTTTTCCCCTCTATAATTCTTAAATCTAAAAAAGGGAAAAGTGAAAAAATATGCCGAAATCAGATAAAACCCATAAAACTATTTTATTTTTCAATCTCTTTAGCAAGCAGAAAAAAAATCCTTTTTAAAACTCTTTATAAATAAAATAAATAAGGAAAGAAAAAGAAAATAAAAACATAAAAAAACTACAGCAACAACAAACAGCATTAATACACAATGTGTTGTTGCGTGTTATCATCAACAATAATCTTTAAGTAAAGAAAGCAAAGAAACAACAGTAACAGCAACAAAACAAACAACAACAACAAACAGCAACACAATCTGTTTTTGTAACAAAATATACAAAAAAAAAATAAACTTAACTTAGCTTATATTTTTGTTCTTCATTGCCATTTTGTTGTTGCGATACAAATAGGGTGTAACAACAACAACAGCAACAGCAAAAACTTTAACAACAAAATAATCACCATAACAACTATAGCAGCAATTGCAGCAACAACAAAACAAACTACGTTGTTGTTGCACTTGGTGTGTGTATTGTTGACGTCGTCGTCGCCGTTGTTATTGTCGTCGTCGGCGTCGTCGTTCTTTTTGTTGTTATCATCGTCGTTGAGGTTGTTGCTGGCATTATGACCCGTTTTAAAATAAAAAACTTAAAAATTCTCTCTTCATGTTGTTTGAGTATATGGTGTGCCATTATATTCGGTTCCCTGCAATTGGTACGTTGTAGTGAATTTCCTGAAAGGGAATGTTGTGATTTAACAACAACATCGACGGTGAGTCCTTTGCCAGTACCGCCCATATTACTACCAACGGATAAATCACTGTCAGCAACAACTGTGACAATACCAACGGGAAGATCAGGTAAGAGAATTTTAAGATTTTAGCTTCAAAATAAAAAGTAATAAAGGAAAAAATACGTTTATTGTACTCAGTCTATTTTATCTACACAATATAGTTTTTTTTGTAGAAAAACTGGTAAACAATTCTTGGTAAACAATTTTCCTTATCAATTAACAATTCTCATTAACTAGGTTTTTCTTTTTTTAATTGTTTACTATCCGTATCATATGATTTTCTTATAATTATAATTAACATTTTAATTATTCATATTTCTATTCCTTGAATTCGAGCTAGTCTATTTATATGCAAATCAATTGCTATTTGAATAATAACACATGTCATTTCATTTTCAATTCATCCTTAAAACATATATACAGACAATTTACAGTACACTCGCAAAATATTAGAAATATAGCTGTAGGCAAAATTGGTCAAAGAAAAAAATTACTGTTTAACAACTATTTACTAATTATTTTTAATAAAATTTTATCTTTTTATATATTTATTCTTAAACCAAAATCTCATAGCCCACTTAAATGGTTTTTAAATAAATTAATATTACTCGTGTTAACTCCCGAGAAAAAAAAATTGGTCTGGCACAATATTTAATCATACCCAATTTGATAGTATTTATTATCAGCTGTAATACTTGTATCTAGCTGATTTTATTTGATCTGAAAAATGGTATATTGACATACATTCAGAAATATAATTTGGGATCAAGATTATATCCAGCAATATACTTCGGGATTAAGTAAGATTCAAATTTGTCGGAAAAATATCAGATCAATGTAGATCCAGTTAATTATTTCGGGATAAGCACATCAAATTAGATCAAGCAATATAATTTAGGATTAAGAAAGATTCAAATTTATCCAAAAAGTGACAGATCGAATTGTTTCAGAATAGATACAATAATATATTATTTTGTTTTATGTTTTAATTTTAAGCTTGTCAATTTTAATGCTTGTCAATGTAAATAAAATAATTGTATTATATATGTTTTGTCAATTTCTTGTTGACTTTTTCAAGAGATAATCATTACCTAGCATTATGTGTTAGAGATAGAAAACTCATACATATTATATTTCTAAATTTCACCGGGGATCGAACCCGTAACCTACTGTTTAACAGCTCAACGCGCTATCCATTACACCATAACGCCCACAAATCATATAACATAAAAACAATATTTAATTTTATAAAGACTTATATATAACCCAATGTGGTTATAATATATGTCATGATATAAAATAATTTTTTAGGAATTTATGTTAAACATACTTAAAATAGTTTGTAAGTTAAAATAACAGAAAAATAACATTTAAAAGAAATGATATTTCATTTTAAAACCGGTCTACTTACTTTTCATTGAAATCAAATTGTTTTCCTCATTTATATTTAAATGTTGTTTAAACAACTGGCAAATGATTAATCAGTGAAAAATAAATGTGTAAATTTTATTAACCAAATCCGTAAAAAAATAACTGCTTTATTTATTTAAAATTGATTCCGTTTTTTGTTTTTTTTTTTTAATCTACAAAAATATATACTCACACAGTCTATAGATACATTTTGTGTGGATGACCATATGTGTATTTGTTTATGAAGTTCTTATAATTTGAATTATACAGCCAAAAAACTCCCTTTAATATGGGCTGTACCCAGTAAAACGTCTTGAGTGCGCGTAAAAAAAATTTGCCTGGGCTAAAGCCCGCGATCTTCCGAAGTCGCTAGATCAAGTCAGGTGAAAAACTACCTTGGCAAAAAAATAGCACACAGAGAACACATATTTTAAATTTCATACTTCAGATATTTTAAATTTCAGGTTTCTAGCCATAAAAATGGGCAGGGCGTCAAAGAGGAGAAACTTCCTATTCGGTCTTGTCAGTAGTTCCCGATACTCCAAGAAACAGGAGCATCAAATTTCAGATTCCTAGTCAAAGTGGGTTGTTCAGGCCGTCAAGGTGATGATTTAACCTTTCAGCCCCTCCTCAAATGGATGTCCAAAAATTTTTTCATTACTACCCAGCAAAAATAAATGGAAGTGATTCTTAAGGAATTAATTTTTCATTGTTTCATTTTTCATTGTTTAGTTACGATTTTCCTCTTCTTAGGACGTTCTTTTTCACAATTTCAAAAAAATATAAAAAAAATATTGTTGTAAAATTGCAAGAATTTCGAATAAAGTTATTTAATAAATAAGGCCCGATTACCGAATGCCCCGTTATAATTTAACCTACAGTCAAACTCAAACTTTATATGGAAACAACAACAAATGTGTCATTAAAATTCTCAGGTAGAAACTAACGGGATATTGTAAAAATGAGGCTAAGGCTTGATGTCCTGTTGAAATCTAAATTACAAATTTAAAATGTATTTGGGAAAGATCTAATTTTTCACTAAACCATAAGAAGACCTTTAGATGCAATGAAAAAGGATCCTAAAAGAAAACTTCCACACTATGACACCCCTATGTAAAAATCATTGGTTCCGATCCAAATTTTCACAACACAGGAATCAAAATCACTGCTTCTTTTTCTCTTCTTTTGCTACTTTTTTTTTGCTGGGTATTTAGGGTATGGGCTAACTCGATTTAAGATTTCTAGCCAAAGGGGTTTGAGCCCCTCTCCGTAGGAATTTCCACAAATAAGATCTGAGGAGATTTCATCCCCGGTACAAGAACGTATGTACCAAATTTCAAGACTACACTCAGAAAAAAAGTCAGTAGAAAAATTTATAAACTGTTTTCAATTCTACTTCACTATTTTTGTACTGATTTTTAGTAAAAAAAAATATTATTTAGTAAACTTTTTTGCTATTTACATTTTTACAAATTACAGAATTTTTACTGAATATTTACAAATTTTTGTTGCTAACTTCAGAAATCATTTTATAAATTTTTGAAAACCGTTAAGCAAAAAAAAATTTAATAATTTAAAAAAGTGGATATTGAAGGAGATTTTATTTCTAATAATCAAGACTTATACTTACAAACTTAAATTGCCCTAAAATGCTACATAGGTTGAAAAAAGGGATAGAAAAACTTTTTTAGTTCTTAAAATCTAAAAATAATTAAAATTTAACCCTAAAATCCAAAAATGTTACTTAAAATATTTTTCAAATCAAAAATTATCAAATTAAAACAAAATAATAAATTCATTTATTTTTTTTTTTAATATTTTTTAAGCAATTGTTTTTTTTTTAATTTTGTCTAAAATATTTTTTGAAAAAAATAAATAAAACAAAAAAATTTTGCTTGATAAATCAAATAAATTAGCAGCTTTAAACGTGTGTATCTAAAATTAATAAGGTTAATTTGTGATTTTAATAATATTTTTTTACAAATTAAAATTTTGCTTTATTTTAAAATTCATTGAGTTTACAGCAATTTACTAAAATTTAGTAGCGCTTACTAATTTGTTTTACCAATTTCATTGTACTATATGTCAGCAGACATGTGTTGCTAAGATTAGCAAAAAAATTCCGCTGGGGTCAAACCCAGCAAAAATAAATTGAAGTGATTTTTAAGGAATCAATTTTTCATTGATTCATTAAGTTATGATTTTCCTCTTCTAAATCAGTTCTTTTTCACAGCTTCAAAAAAAGTTATTTTGAATGAAATTAACTTTTTTCAAATCTATAACAGGTAAATTATTATAAAAACAACCAAATTTAAACATTAACCACAGATATTTCCATATAAATTTGACATTTATAACTGTGGTTAAGTGCTAAACTTTAGTTATTTTAAAACAAGTTATCAAGTTTGAGTAATTTGTATTAATTTTTAAGTTACAATTTATCAGATTTTATTATTAAAATCGTAGTTATCAACACAAAAAGTAAAAAAATTATTTTAGTAAAAATTGCGAGAATTTCGAATAAAAAAACTTAACAAATAAGGCCCGATTACTGAATGTCCGGTTATAATTTACCAACAGTCAAACATAAACAACAACAAATGTATCAGTTAAATTTCCGTGTAGAAATGTGAAAATGAGGCTAAGGCCCGATTACCGATGTCCTATTAAAATTTAAATAAAAAATTCAAAATTCATTTGGGAACATCAAAAGGTTTAATTTTTCACTAAACCATAAGAACTGCTTTAGATGCAATGAAAAAAGATCATAAAAGAAAACTTCCACCCTATGACACCCCTATGTAAAAATCATTGGTTCCGATCCAATTCTTTTTCTCTTCTTTAGCTATTTTTTTTCTGCGAATTAGCAAAATTTCCCGTAATAACAGAAAAATTTTCAGTGATACTACATACTTTTTTTGTGAGTGCAGCTCCAGCGGTTTTGGTAAGCCGTAAGGGGAAGAATTTAACCTTTTTTACCTTCTCGTAGGATTTTCCCAAAATCCCGTCTTAGTTGATGTCTGCGCCCGAGAACATCAGGCCGTTAAGGGGGAGACTTCTCCTTTTTGCCCCTTCTCGATTGAATTTACTAAAAGGACGTCTGATTTGATGTCTATGCCGAAGGCGGAACCTACACTCAGAATATTATGTAGTTAACTGTTTGTAGTTTAATAAAAAAGTTTTCCGTTCCATTTAAAAATAAAGGAAGATACATTTATTTTTCAAAGAAACTTCTATATTAACTTTTTTATACATTTATTCGAAATAGTTTACTATCATTTACCGATTTTTTTCAGTTTCATTTATTTTTTTCATTTGTTTGATATTAAATTAAAATTTACCCACAAAACGGAAACTTGTGGTTTATTTGTGTCCGTAACAGTTATTACAAATTTAAATTTTGTTTGCTGTCTGTTTCAAAAAATTTCAATTTGTTTTTTTATTTAAATTGGTTGTATATATACAAAATTTTTCAATACAATTTACAAGAACTTCATAAACACACATACATATACAAATACATTCACACAAAAAGTGTTTATAGCTTCATATGCATACATACATTTTGTATTGTACGAGTATATTAAAAAAAAAAACAAAAAATACAAAAACGGAAATAATTTCAAATAAATGAAAAAAAACATTTATTTTTTAAGGATTGGTGGGTAAAATTTTGACATTTATTTTAACTGATTATATCAGTTGTTTCTTACGGATGTGTCAGTTGATTAATCAACATTTAAAAATAAATAACAAATGGCATTTAATTTAAATGAAAATTAAGTAGACCGGTTTTTAAATGAAATATCATTTCTTTTAAATGATATTTTCAGTTATTTTAACTTACAAACTTTTTTAAGTGTATGTACCAATTTTTATCCTAGCTCTAGCGGTTTCGACAAGCCGTCAAGGTGGAAATATCCCCTTTTTGAGAGAGGATTTTTACAAAAACAACATCTTAAACAGAGGAGAAACTTCATACCAAATTTCAACTTCCCAGCGGTTTGGACAGGGTAAAGATCAGACATTTTGCGTTTTTAACCCTAATTTTTACTACTTCAATTCAAAAATATTTCAGTGAAGTAGCCCATACTCCAGAGAACACATATTTTAAATTTCTGGTTTCTATCCAAAGGGGTTTGGGCCGGCCGGCAAGGAGATACTTTTTCCATTTTTTATCTTTTCATCTTTAGTGAATGCCTACAATAGAGGAGAAACCTAAATAATAGCAAATTTTAGGTTCCTAGCTCCAGCCATTTGGGATGGTCAGTCAGTGAGTTAAAAACAAATTTCGTAGTAATAGAGAATACATACAATCCTCCCGTTAGTGTACATATTAAAATTTTTCAACCGGTATAATAAGTGCATATATCTATATTTTATTTTCTTCACTGACTATGAATAAATACTTATGCGTGCACAATAAGTACAACGAATAAAATGAACTACATACGATACATACATACAAACAATGAATTTCATATGTGAGCGTACTAACATAAAACCTATACAATATATCGATCGATTTTTACTATATATTTATGTACACAAACCCATAAAAATAAATGTTTAAATGAGTGTGTATATATTACTGACCACTTTTTTGTTCAAACAATAATTTCTTAGGAGTTTAAGTCGTATGTAACTACCACTATATAGAAAAATTAACTTTGAAGTGGTCATGTGCACAATATTGAATATTTACCTTTTTTTTGTATACATATATTTGCAATATGTTGGACAGTGTGCGCGTGTATAAGTTTCTGTTTTGTTAGTTGAAGAGTAGAAAATGGGGAAAAAAGGATATTTTAACATGAGCACGTAATCATTTTGCCATTTATATTATGACATAACCAAGTAACTACTTTCACATACACTGCCATAACTACATTTACAACGTCATAATATATTTGTAAGTGCAAGTAAAAGTTTATTACTTTATAATATTTGTGTTTGGTTAAAGTTTTTCTATACACAGTCAGACAGTGGGTGCCTATTGGGGGACAGTGGGTGCCTATTGGGAAAACATCTAAATGATAAATACTGGGTTCAATTACGTTTAAATTGTGAAAGCATTGGGGAACACAAAAAGAACAGAACTTTGCCAACTCTCAATATAAAACAAAATATCGATCAATACCGCTGTTAGCAAAGCATTCGGCAAGTAAATAAATATAAAAAAAGTTGAAAATTTTTAATAAGAATCTTTGCCAACGTTGGCAATACGCTTTAAGTCTCGGTTCAAACACAGCAACTTTAATTGTAGCAATTCTGAGTTTATTGGAGAGAGAGGTACGAAATGGGGGTACAGACGAGCTTGCAGTCGCAATTATCTTGTAATTTCTAATTCGTACTTTATTTATATGTAAAATATACTAAAACTGCAAAAAGAGATTTTCACAGTGTGGACACGAATGAAAGTTCAAAAGAGAATTTAAGAAAATTGCTGAAAGAAAAAGTGATGTGTGTAAACCGGGATTAAATTTAAGTAAATCAAATGCTATAAAGCATTATTTGAAAACTTCAGCGAAACATTGAATACACTTGGTATTATGTTGTTTACTGTTCGTAGATTAATAAAAAAGTTTTCAGTTCAGTTAGAAATAAAGGAACATACATTTATTTTTCAAAGAAAATTTTATTTTAACTTTTTTATACATTTGTTCAAAATGATTTACTGTCATTTACCAATTTTTCCAGTTTTAACTTTTTTTCATTTGCTAAACATTTTTCTGTTACCAACGAAACTGAAATTTGTGGTTTGTTTCTTTCCGTTATAGTTACAAATTTATTACAAATTTAAATTTTGTTTGTTGTCTGTTTCAAAAATATTCAAAAATTCCAATTTTGTTTTCTATTTAAATTGCTTGTTTATATACAAAATTATTTCAATTCAAATTACAACAACTTCATAAACACACACACATATGGTAATTGACACAAAATATATCTATAGACCAGTTGTGCCCATCTCATATGCACAATCTGCAAGCTTTTACAAAAGAGCTTTTTCACCTACAGCGAGCTTTGACGAGAGTTTTTACATATATGAAAGCACAATACAATGATGAAAGTTTTATAATTTATTTAAGCCAAAACACTTTAATACTTCTTTTGAAAGATCTTTAGAAAAAAAACGCCATCTTCAAAAGGCTTGCAGTGCTTTGCTAAGGATAGAGCAACAACAAAAAGAATCTTTGCTTTGATATCTTTTCATATTGAAATTTCAATTCATCTACTAATTTGGCCCTATCCAAATTTTTTTTCAAAAACCTCTTTTGGCATGTATTATAAGCTTTTCAATGGTATGTTTGTGATTGCGTTTAGTATTATAACCACTACCCAAACATACGGGATCGCCGTCATTGTTTTCAATAAACAAAAACAACTGTTCCCACGCTTTATTAAATATATTTTTTTTAGTGATTATAGACTGATCGTTGTGTGTTTGAAAATGTTTCTTTGAAAGTTATTTTCAAGTTGATGGAAAAGTACTAACGTTCTGAATTTTCCGTCCTTGAAAAAAAAGCTCTTTACTACAAACGCAAATATCATAGTATTAGTTTTTGAACGCCACTGCTATAGACTGTGTAAGTATACATTTTGAAGTTTAAAAAAACAATTTGAAATAAATTAATAAATCAGTTATATTTTATGGAATTGGTAGGTCATATTTTGACATTTCTTTTTAATTGATTATTCATTTGTTTTTTACTTATGTGTCAGATGTTTAAAGAACATTTAATAATAAATACCAAAGCCATTTGATTTAAAAGTAAAGAAAGTAGACCGGTTTTTACATGAAATATCATTTAAATGATTCTTTCGATAAACTAATCAGGCCTAACGTTTCGTAGATTATTTGGCTACGTTTTCAAGGAATAGTCTATTTTAAGTATTAATATTATTACATTATTACAATAACATTACTCTAAAGCAATTTTTCTTTACTTACAATATGAACGTTTTTTTATATTTTACTTTAAACAAGTAAAAAAGGGCTAAATTCGGCTGTGCCGAATCTTTGAATACCCTCCACCAAAGGGGATGAAGATGATATACATATATACTAAATTTTGCATGAACTGTAATATGAATATGTTTTGTCAATTTATGTAACGAACTTTTGTTATTTAGTTTTAGCAATGTTATTTACAGAGGTCTGCTCTGTTAGCGACTTTAACATTGTTCATTTTTACGTTAACTTAGTTATCATAGTATGTAAGACAATAAATGTAATCGAAAAATAAGAAGACTTAATAACATTTTTACTTGCTTAACAGAAAAAAAAATAGATACAGAAAAATTGTACAAATTTGTATGGAAAATTTAGAGGTACCTTCAATTTTCACTCAAACCTTTTGAACCGCTTGACAGATTTTGCTCATTTTAAATACCAAACTGCTCGGGAGGATGTTCAATAATCTGGGTAAAAATAGGCACCCCCGCTTGCGTCTTCGCGTCGCGATCGTGATTTCAACAGACAGACAGACTGACAGACAGACGGACATCGCTAAATCGACTTAAAATTGCATAAGGATCACGAATATATATACTTTATGGGGTCTTAAACCTATATTTCGACATATTACAAACGGAATGACAAACTGATATATACCCTCACCATATATGGTGGAGGGTATAAAAATAATAATTTTTTATATTAAATATATAACATGTAAACATAACAATCATTAACTTACGAGTAATACGACTGTGAATTACACAGTAAAGCTTAACTGAAATATCATTTTCTTTAAATGGTATTTTCTGCTATTTTAACTTACCAAATATTTTAAGTGTATAAATGCTTATCCAGTGCAATTATTATACACGCAAAAACAGATTCGCTTTATCAGATTAAGTTTTAGTCAAATGAAATCTACAATAAGAAAATCATAGGCATTTATGAGTATGCAATCCAACCCTATTTTTCAAGAGAAGCAACACTTGGGAAATTCTTCCTAATTAATATGTTGCTTTCCTTGGAAAGGGGATAAGTGAGAGATAAAAGGTGATGAAAGTTAATGGCAACACTGTGATTGTGGCAGATGGTTGGTGCCCGCCATCTGATGAAGAATTGGTGCAATAGTTGTAGGTTTTAAGTTCAGAGCTCTGTTGTGATATTTTACTCCGGTGGGGTAAAGTGCTATGGGAACACCGGGGGAGGACGTTGGTAAATGTCTGCGAGATAAAAACTCATACATATTATTTTTCTAAATTGATTTTGCCGTCGCTGTGGATCGAACCCACCACCTTCTGCGTAACAGTCCAAAGCGCTAACCTCAATGCCCTTAAATTTAAGACGATAAACTACAAGTAATGTGTTTTGAATTCAAAATATTTTCTACGTAGCAATCCAAAGCGCTGACCACAATGCCCTTGAATTTTGGACAATAAACTTTAAATAATGTGTTTTGAATTCAAAATATTTTCTACATTTAAAAACACATAATTTGAAAAATTATTATCCTAATTCTTAAGGACAGGCCTATTCCAAAGTGAGTGCAATGCGTAGTTCGACAGTAGTGTACCCTATAATATCATGCAGGTGACATAAATGTTTGTGAATTAATAGCTTTGCAGTAGTCATATTGTATACTAATACTATGTAACCACACAAATATTATTTTACCACTACAAAAAACCGGCTACTGTTTTTTCTTGGCAATTTAAACTTTTTTTTTAGTTTTGCTACTCAACGAGTCATTGAAATTCAATCTATTTTTTTAATAATTTCAATTATAGTTATTTCATAAAAATATTTATTTTTTTGTTACTGTCTCGTCTCTATCCTTATATTGACTATTTAGTATATTGTTTGGTTTCTTTGCTTTATAACATTGACGGTTGCAGGGGTTAGTGTACTTTTTTTCTTTTTTTGGTTGCAAAAAATAACTCGTACATACTTTGACAATTGACATTTTTAATATGTAACTAATTTGACAGCAAAATGCAATTTAATAATATTTGATCATGATAATAAAAAAGTGTAGTAAAAAAGCTAGCACACATTTTGTTTGCTCGTTAAGTAAAATTGGAATGTAAATTAAAATAGTTTCGTTTGGTACATTAAAAAGTTGTCAGTTAGATGCCTTTGTTTATTGCACGTGATTATTGTTTTACATACGTTTACACTTAATGCACCTCAAACAAGTAAAAGCAAAAAATCCGATACTCTTGATACCCTCTACAGTATTTTTGTTATAAATAATATACAAAAAGTAGATCTAAAACGTTATAAAGGTAAAAAAAAATATTTAGAAGTAAACATATTTTTGGGATGTACCATGAAGTCAGGTCCCAAGAAATTTGACACCAGAATGAGAAATAAAAACTGGAAAGGAAAAATAAAAAATGATTCCAGAAGTTTTGGGTCCAAAATTAATTTTTGTATATGGGGTAGAATTGCATTTTCAAATTAAGCCTCAATTTTTGTAAATGATACAAATTTTAGGTTAATCTAAAATATTATGCCCCTATTGAAAAAATGTGACAATTTTTTAAATTAAAAAATGGTTGAATTTTAAATTGTACATACATGTCGAAACCAACCTGATAAAATTTTGAAATAAAAGCAAGGTACGTATGCTCATAGATTTCCCTAAATATCTGCGATATCTTCCATGGTGTATATATTAAAAACTTTAATATGGTATTATAAATGAAATTCATTTATATCTCTAATTCTTTCAGAAATAAATTTACATTTGAGATTATAAATTGTGGCACAAAAATTATTTTCTATCAAACATCAAAATATTAATAAAAATAAGAACATTTGTGTAGTACCAAATGAGTCAAAGAACTTTTAAGATTCTAATAGTACCGCAAAAAGTACTTAAGTACAAACTATCCTATTATCCCTATCCTTCGCTATTTTTGTTACAAATAATGTAAAATTATTTAGAAGTAAAATTCTAGATGGAAAAAAAAGTTTGAAGTAAAAAAAAAAACTTGAGATAAAAAAAATTTTGTACTGAAAAAAATTTTGTGTTGAAAAAATTGTTAATTTGAGTTTTATATAAAATAATATTCTATTCTAAGCGACTGTTGAAAAATTGAGTAAATATTTTGTTTATTAATCGTTACTATGAAATTGTACTAAACAGTTTAGAGGTACCCAGCAAAAAAAATGGTAGTCATTCTGTTACTATAACTTCTTTCATTGCTTCCTAAACTTCAGTTGGCATTCTTTTATGATTTTTTGGTGTTATTCTAAGGCACTTCCAAAAAATTCATGTATTCATATTTGAAATGCAGTGATCTGGATATAAACCCGACGCATATCTTAAAGAATCACTCTTCATTACTTCTAAAGCATAAGTTATAGCATATCGTATATTTTTTGAATCTTAAGCATTTATTCAAATTGAAAAAATAGTTCTGATGAAATATTTTAATTTTTTTATTAAATCATTTTTTATATTTTAGTTTAAAATTTTATGAGGGTTAGTTTTGCAATTTTTATTAAAGTTTGGAAATATCAAGAAAAACTGACGACGCAATCTGTGCATTTTATTATTTAACACTACACCATTTCCAATTTTAATTCAGAATTTATCAAAATAATTTTAAAATTGTGTAAAAATTATTTCAAATTGCCCAAAAATGTTTAAAAATTGTGAGAAAATTATTTAAAATTGTTCAAAAATATTTGAAAATTGTCTAAAAATGTTTCCAAATTGTACAACCAGTTTTTAAATTATCCAAAAATATTTTAAAATTTGTCTAAAAATTCATTAAAATTTTTGAAAAATGTTTCAAAAATGCTTTTTAATAAAGAGTATTTGTATATCAATGCATAAATTTCGCTTCTTTAAACTTATTTTTTCTGATTTCTCATAAAATAAATTTTCATCAAAGCTTAAATACTACAAAGTATATGAACATTTTCCACTCGTGCATCAGAATACCTAATCATTGTATTATCATTGCTTCCTTAGAGTAAAGTATGAGTAATTCTAGTAGCTTTATTTGAATACTTCCATCCTATGACACGCTAATGTTTAATTCATCGATGAAACCATTAGAAAAGAAGTGATGCCTTTGCCATAGTAGTGATGCTTTTATTGCTTCTTTGGCAGCTCCATTTTTGCTGGGTACCTTCACATTTCACTCATAACCGTTAGACCTATTTTGCTCATTTCCAATACCAAATTTTTCGGGCGGATGTCCATCTAACGGAATGTCAAACTGCTATAAATCCTCAATATACGAGGGCGGATCAATAAGTCCGTGACTTTTTGAATGAAACACAGTTTTTTTTTGCAAAAAAAAAAATATTTTTCAACATAATCTCCTTTAAGCTCAATACACTTAGTCCAACGTTTCTCCAATTTGTGTATCCCTTCCAAAAAATATGATTTTCGAGGTCTATAAAATTGGCATTTGTTTGATTAATAATTTCATTGTTGAGCTAAATCACTTTCCACTGAGCCATTTCTTTAGGTTTGGAAATAGAAAATAGTCACTGCGATCTAAATCCGGAGAATATGGAGGATGAGGTACCAATTTTTAGTCGAACTCATGGAATTTTTACAATCCTTTGAAAAAAAAAATTCACACTCGAAATTCACTTTTTTTCCATTTTTAATAAAATCCACGAGATTATATGTTATAAACAGCTGTTAAACGCAAAGTGAATGACGAAACTTGCTAAAAATTTGACAGTAGTACATTACCAGCTGTTACTTGATGGGACCAGTGTTGCATTTCACATAACTACAAGGAAAGTTCGAAAAGTCACGGACTTATTGATCCAGGGGTATATGGTCGAGGGTATAAAATTGATGAAGCTTTCTCCCTGAGTGTACTCATACGTAAAGTATAATCAGTAAATAATCGAACATGCTTGTTAAAAATATATCGAAATCATGCAAAAATGTAAATGACAGATTTGCTATCAGACAATAAAATTCTATAAGGTCCCAATATTATTTTAATGAAAATATTTTAGTGTTAACTTTACAATACAAAAATTCCATAAAAATTGTAAATACACCAATGGATTTTATTATAGAAGGAGTTAAAGTTTGTCACAAATCTTAGCTCAATAGGTAAGAATTTAGAAAAAAAAATAATTTTTCGCCAATGATTTAAAATCTCAAAATAACGAACTTACACGAATATACACATTTTGTGAAAAAAAAAATCTTAGATAAATTCGGCTCCATTTTGGATCACATCCCAAATTTATGTGATCAAAATGGAGTTTAAAAATTGGCGCTTTTTTAGATTCTTTGCTTTTTATAGCATTCCATCAAAAGTAACAATATTTTTGAATGAATGGACTTTTTACTTGAATCATTACACATTTCTTCAATTAAATTCTTTTACAAATTAGACAAAAAATGTTCTTACATGCATTTTGTAATAGATTTAAAGAAATATTTGCAGATAATTTGTGTATTAGCCAAATAAGGTATCTGTCTAATGTTAATGTTGATATCTTAAAAATAATTTTCGTTTGAAAACACTGATTAAAAAAAATACTGAGAATAATCGAATTTGCTTGTTAAAAATATATCGAAATATATCGAAAATGACTGATTTGCTATCAGACAATAAAATTCTATAAGTTCCCAATATTATTTTAATGAAAATATTTTAGTGTTAACTTTACAATACAAAAATTCCATAAAAATTGTAAATACCAAAATTTGTTTTAAGTTGAATAAAATCCAAAAATACTATCGAATTATATATAATTTTTTTTATCAGGTTAACTTTGAATCTTTCTTTTACCACTGGTTTAATGCAACAAGATCGGGAACTGATTACCGGGAGTCAAAATGTAAGGCTTCATTGTACAAGAATCAGTTATATAACGGGTTCTAGAACCGGTTCTGAAGCAATATGTTCTAGTTTGGATAAAACGATAAGACTCCATACAAAAAAAATAAAATCGGTTGTACAATATAAATTAGAACCTATGCTAATGCGAAACAAGTTATTCTGCAATCGGTTTTTTGGATTTTTACAGGGTGGCGCAAAAATATCCTTCCGATGTTTTTTGGCTGTAATTTAAAAAAAAAATGAAAAACTTTGATTCTTCTTGTGGATTATTTTTATTTGGTCTTTTTTACATCAAGTCGAGAATATGATGTCATGTAAATGGCCGCCGCCACAGTTGATTGTCATTTGAGCCCTTTTTATGGAATTTTCCATCACTTTTGCCAAAACTTCCGGCGATAGGTCCTCACATTCTTGACGGATATTGTTTTTAAGAGCTGCAAGAGTCTGAGGCTTGTTGACATAAGCCCGCGACTTCAAAAAGCCCCACAAAAAGAAGTCTGGAGCGGTCAAATCAAGCGATCTTGCTGGCCAGTGCAAATCGCCAAAACGGGAAATTAGGCGCCCGGGAAATGCATCCTTCAGCATATCGGTTGTGGCATCAAGTTGCGGCAAAAAGAACTCGTTGATCATTGCTCTGTAGCGCTCACCATTCACAGTAACTCCTCCAGCGAAAACAGCACACCATACAGTGACTTTGAGCGAGTGTAATGGCTCTTCGTGGGTTACACGCGGATTTTCAGTGCCCCAGAAGCGTAAATTTTGCTTATTTACGTACCCGCTAAGATGGAAATGGGCCTCATCACTCATGATTATTTTTGATGAAAAATCATCTTCATTATTGCTCAAATAAATAGTCACCAATATTCCGCGTTCTGGAGCAGTGTAGCGTAACATTGTTTATTAACGTGTATTTCACATGTGTTTACTACACAAATGTCAAAACAGAACTGACATTAGGGGCCAATCGCAAAATTTATAGCATTTTCTGATAGGAGGATTACTTTTGCGCCACCTTGTACTTTTTACATTTTACTGGGTTACTTATTACACCATCCGACAAAAAAATAAAAAGTCGTTAGACATGAACCGGAGTATATTCGTCTTAAACTACAGCTAAAATGGAGTAAAACTGCATTTTCCATTTTCAATTTTTCATTTCGTAATTCTGTTTCCTTTTAAAAGAATCTCAAAGTTTCAAATGATAACATTTTTAAAAAAATTAATTTTAATACTTATACTCTTCCCACAACAACGATATTTATGTCAAATGATTGAAAAGAAACTAAGCAATTTTATGCAATTTTTTACTTTATCATATCGCGAAGAATGATATTGATAATATCCTTTGAAATCACCAACATTTTCGTTAAAGAAAAAATGTTGAAGGCATAACTATATAGAAACTCATACTACAATTTCAGATTTCTAGCTTTATTTGTTAAGCAGTAATAAAAATTTTAAGCTTTGCTGTATATATTTGACAAAAATCGTTAGACACAAACGGACATTATCACTATCCTCTTTTGTCAAGATATAATAAAGTAAAAGATTGCATACAATTGTTTAGTTTCTTCTCTTTCATTTGACATCAATATCATTGTTGTGGGACGAGTAAAAGTATTAAATAATTATTTTTTTTTTAAATGTTATCCTTTGAAACTTTGAGTGTCCTTCTTAAAGGAAACAGGATCACGAAATGAAAATCTGAAAATGCAGTTTTACTCCATTTGGTCTTTAGTTTCGGACGGTGTAACTTAAAAAAAATACCTAATTTGAGGTTCAGTATGAACGTAATATTGCACCACTTAAAAAAAAACAATGTCTTCATATGTTTGTTTACAGTCAGTGAATTGTTTTCATATTCCACTCGGAATAATTAATTAAATATTATTTTATATTTAATATAAATATATAGAAACATGTGTTAAATGCAGAATATTAAGTAAAATACGAACACATCTATAAATTATTTTCAAAAACATATTTCGGTTTCTTTTCATTTTATGAACAAAATAGTAAAATATCATAAACCAGTAACTTAATATAAAAAAGTAACTCTTAAAAAATTATTTTGTTGCTTACGTTGTTTGTTTTGTGTTTAAAATATTTTGCAAAACAATTGCACGTTTTCGGTTGAGAACGTGAGTGCATTAACTGTCAAATAGCATAAAGATAAATTGAAAGGTAGATACAACAGTATGGGGGATAAAAAAAAAAACACGGATACCTTATATATTTATACCTATAAGTAAAACCATCGAATGATCCATAGAATGGTTCATTTTTAAGTATCAGGTGAAATAAATGATAATAAACAATATGAAAAACAACATGTTTACACGTGTTTGAAAACAGCAGGGAGTATCTTTCTATATAAGCAATATTTTTGCAAAAATTATATATATTTTTCTTTTAAGAAAACATTTTGTTTATACTACTGTTATTATAGATTTATTAAGTTGAACTTTTGAAGGCCAAATATTAGCAATGAAATGTTTGTTGCTGTAGTAACAAACAACACATCTTCAGGTGAATTTTTAAGTAGAAAAAAAAGGAAATTGAAAAAACTGCATAGTAAATATTTGTTTAAAAATGAAATGCATGTTTTCGTTTTTACTTTTTAACGTGTTTTCAAAGTTTCTTTATTTTTTTTATTCTTCTTCTTCTTCTTAGTCAAGTATTCGTTCTTGTGCATCTTTTGTTGATGTTTTGCATACCAAATGAGCCTATTTTCCTAAACATCACTAAACTTGAGCTGAATACGAAATATGGTAACAAATTTTTTCATTTTATTTTTACTTATTTATGTTGACAACAATGTCGATAATGATGATGATAATGATGATACTGTTGTCGCATAAATTGAATAGGGAAAGAAATTTTAAAATTAAAAAAAAAAAAAAATGTATGTTATAAATATTTTACACTAAATTTTGATATGTTACTGAAAAATAATTGGACAGGTGACATTTCCTAGCATAAGTCTCAAGAATAATCCAGGAAATATCATCAAACTTTTCTGCAATAAACAATACTACGACACGTTATAAGGGGTCGATTATCACATTCTATGACAATGTCATAAATTTTTATTTTATATCTGTAACATTTTTGTTTAACCTTTTATGTCGACTTAAGCTGAAATTATTTATTGATGTCCTCATTAAATCCCATATGACACTTGTTTTATTTTCAATTGAATTGATATAGAGTTGATATTGACAGCCATGTAAATTATTTTAGTGGACTGCTGTAGCAACTTCAATTTGACAGATACACATTTTCCTCACATAAGAAAATTCATGAATATCTCCTTTATACAAAATCATAGGGGCTTAAGACGCATTCATGCATCCAATCCCTATTTGAAAATTTCATATAGTTTTAAGGTTAAAACAACCTTTTAAAAATGGTAATTTTTAGTAATACTTTAACCCCTTGACAACCATTGATCAATATATGTTTCATTTTTACCAATCACTGGATGAAAAAACTAAACTCAGCCACGAATGGCGTGACCATAGTAATTATTACTCACGATCAAGCGTGAATTACACTTGCATCACGTTACTCACAGAGAGTTCGTGTCACGAGCCCCAGCTCTAGTTTATGGAATTTTTTATTTCCATTGTTATTAAAATGATTTTTAAAGATTTTATTTTCCTGATTCGAAATTCATGGGACTTTTTACACCAATGGATTTTATTAAAGAAGGAGTTAAAGTTTGTCACAATTCTTAGCTCAATAGGTAAGAATTCCAAAAAAAATAAGTTTTCGCCAATGATTTAAAATCTCAAAACAACGAACTTACACGAATAATACACATTTTGTGAAAACAAAAATCTTAGATAAATTCGGCTCCACTTTTGAATCACATCCCAAATTTATATGATCAAAATGGAATTTAAAAATTGGCGCTTTTTTAGATTCTTTGCTTTTTATAGCATTCCATCAAAAGTAACAATATTTTTGAATGAATGGACTTTTTACTTGAATCATTACACATTTCTTCAATTAAATTCTTTTACAAATTAGACAAAAAATGTTCTTACATGCATTTTTTAATAGATTTAAGGAAATATTTCCAGATAATTTGTGTATTATCCAAATAAGGTATCTGTCTAATGTTAAAAATTTAGTTTTAAAACACTGATTAAAAAAAATACTTAAAAGGTCACAAATTATATGGAAGGAACGTTTTGTGCAGCTACTTTGTATCATATTTAAATGAATGAAAACATTTATGTTTCAAGTTGAAATTAGTTCGGTTAGGAGATGGATTGGGCCTAAGAATTAATTTTGTACATTTAAAACCTTTGAAAAACTTGTTTATGAATTAATTAATTTAAAACCCTTGGTATACTGCTATGACTTACGAATTTACACATATTATTTGCTCTGCAAATTTATTGCATATTTCATCTTCTTAATCTCAGAGATGGTCAAAACAAAAGTTAGAGACGTTTATTTAGGATTTCCTTTCTTTTAAAGAAGCAAAACATTATTTGGTGAAAGATGAATGGCTTAAAATATGGCAACACTGTAATTGCATAAGATGACGAATCTTAGAATAGTTGTTGAGGGTATATGAAGGAGTGTTGTCGAACTTATTAAATCTTCATAGCCCTGTTATGCTACATTACTTTGGTGGATTGAAGTGTTAAGGGAATGCCAAAGCAGGGCGTTGCGTTATATATGAGAGATAAAAAGCACTTCCAAGGTGAATATGCTCATATATGTTCATATATGTTCATGTAGTACTGTTGAACTATATAATATACATAAATCAGGATCATATAGACCCCAACAACACTAAAGGGTTAATTTTTGAAATAAAATAATAATATTATTTTAAGACCTGGAAAAATAATATCAAGCAGTTTCATCAATATTCCTTCAGAAATATCTGTTATATTAATATATTTAAAAAAAAACAAAATCTCTTAAGCTTTGATCTTTGACCTTAAAATGTGGCATTTTAGTATATCTCCATTTTGCCATAGTTTAAAGGATTGATGAATTTTATATTGTTTTGAAATATTCCGGCCAAAAACCTATGTAAAAATAAATATAAAAATTGCCTAAAAGTGAAATAAGTGGCAAAAATCGCTGCTTTTCCGAAATCCGCTGAAATAAAAACGCTGCCCTCGCCAAAAGAAAAAGCGAATACCCACAATTTTTGCCATTTTTAATCCCTTATATGTGCTTTATAAAACCTTAAAATCCAGTCGTTAATGCTTTAAAAATTCTTTAAAAAAATGTTTTAAAATTCTGATCTATATGAAATTAATTTAAATTAATTTCGCAAAATAAAAGATGAAAAATAATTCTCACCAAAGTATATAGGAATACCAAAATGTTCTTGTACTAGATAAAGAATACAAACATGTTTTTGTACTAGATAATTTTAATCAATTTTAAAATTTAGTGACGCATCAATTGCCGGAAGAAGTTTTAATAACTTGGCTTGCTTTCAGCCCATTTGTGTTTTTATTACCTTATTAGAAAAATAATTTACGGCAGGTAACAATTCCTTAATCATCTTAATTAAAACTCGTTTTAAAACATAAACATTTTTTGAGAAATTCAATAAAAAGTCATATTTAATCTTTGTAATCCTTGCGCCAGCGAACATTTTCTTCATACAAGCACCATAATGAACTTTCATATATATCGATATATGAGCATATACTGCCATTCACCCTGAAATTTCGAATCCGACCTACATATATGAACCTATATGTAGCCATATATGACCATATATGATATCGGCAACAAATCCACAACCTTCTATGTAGCAACCCAACGCACTAACTATTACACCACAACACCCTTCTTCCTAAAATAAAAAAATTACAGATTATAAAGTTTTCAGTATATTTTAAGAAATACACCCACTATATTTTTTAACTTCAAAACTTACTAAAAATGCACATTAAACTTATCAAAAAATCAGTTAAAAACGAATTATGCATTTTTCGTTAAAACAATTGTATTTTTTCATTTATTTTTAATAGCTTTAAAAAGGAAATTTCTACTGAATATTTCAACTAATACAGAAAGCTAATATTTTTGTGTATTTCGTTTTTGTTTTTAATGAATGGCTACTAGAAATTTTGAAAAAGAAAGAAACATATTTCTCTGTAATTTTACTGTTTATTCAATTGAAAGCAACTTTACTCATTTACCTTTAAAACAATCAATAAATAGTTACTGTAAATAATGTATTTTTGTACAATTGCAAATTGTTGGCTAAAACTTACGTAATGTAAATAAATAAGCTTGCCTTTGATTAACATTATGTCAGTTTCGTTATTCAATTGCCGCATAATGTATTTTGATGCACTTCTATTTTCATTTGTTTTTTTAAGGTGAAAGCCAATGAAAAAAAACCTTATAAATATTCTGTTATAGGTAATGAAAGTTGGTTGAAAAAAAAAAATGAAATGAAAAAAAAACTTGAAGAGTCTTAAGCAACAAAATAGGTTATGAATAACTGATGATGAAAATGCCATGTTAATTATCTCGATGATGATGATGATAATAATTTTCTTTTCTATAGAAAATACATAAGTGCAAAAAAGTGTTGTCTACAAAACATTTTCATTATTATTATTTTATTTTAAGTTCGAAGAGTTTAACTGGAGCGAAAATGCTTAATTAATTGGCCAGTTGTAAAAAAGTTGTAGTTGAAGCCTGTTGCTGTTTTTGTTGTTGTTTCTTATAACACAATATTCTAACAGTTAATAAAGGGTGTAAGTAAAATTGTTTTTACAATATTATATATAAATTAATAGTAAAACCAGTAAAAAAAAAAGTAAATATCTCAAATTAAGGCAAACTTTATGAGGTTTGCCAGAAGTAGCAAATTTTTAATTTCTCGCTATAAAAACTATAGTTTGAATTTGTACACTTATTTTTCATCCATTATGGCTATTTAATTTAACAAGTTTTTTCTGTTTTTTTTTTTTCATAATTAAAATATTTTCATTAATAAATTCGTTATCATTTTTTAAATTTTTATGCGGATCAGGTTTTTAGTTTTCGAAATTGGGTTTTGTTTATTCCATTATAAAAATTTTTGCGCTTTATTTTATATGAATTTGTCTGTTAAAAGTACATGGTAGCACAAGCGATAGAGTGATTTTCCCAATTCGCATTTATCTTTGTTAAAAAGTTTTTCGTTTACATCCTCTAACCCTATATGTATTTATATATATTTTTTTTTACTTATTTATATTTATTAAACAGTTTTTATAATATAATGCAATTAACTTTTTGTTGCATTCACTTCACAGCAAAGTTGCTTGTTTTTTGTTCTTCCTCTACACAAGTGTTTTAAAAGGGGGTTAATACTGTAAGAACAGCATCATAAAATTAATATTTTAACAGTTGTGAATTTATGACAACAACAATATTTTTGAAAATTTTATTTTTAATATTTATATATAATCTAGTATTTTTGAAATCCTAATTTTTACTCTTGACAACCACATTGATACTCTTCAATACTTAATACTACTTAATACTTTTAAAGAACGAGTACTTAGTCAAAACTTTTATATTCATACATACACCGGGTTGCATTTTTGTAATAACAAACAGAGTTGTATTTTTGTACCAAAAAACAGGGATGCATTTTTATAGTATTTTTGATGGTAAAATACAGAATAATACAATTTTGGAAGTATTGAGTAAGTACTTTCGAACATTGAATACTCGAACAAATTGTCGGAATTGACAATATCCAAATACTTTATACTTTTATAACTCTTATCTAAATGTACTTATTTTTTAAGAGAAAATTTAATGACTTTAAAATTGAGTTTCCATATACTCACCAAAAAAGTCTGTAATGTCAACTGAAAATTGTGCTGTTATTACGGGAAATTTTGCTAATTTGATCACAGCGGTATTTTTTTCTAATCTTAGTAAAGTAGAATTTACAATCGAATTAGAATCAAATTAGAATAAAAAATAGTAAGCGCTACTAAAATTTAGTAAATTGCTAAAAACTCAATGTATGTATTGTAAGATACAGCAAACTTTTATTTTATAAAAAAAATAAATTTTAATGCATAAATTAATCCAATAATTTTGAGATACACTGGTTACACTTGAAAGCTTCTAATTTCTTTTGAAATTGCCCTCTTTTGAAATTGCCTTAAAAATTTATATTTTTTTATCGAACATTTTTTTTTTTATTTTTTTCAAAAAGTATTTTAGACAAAATTAAAAAAAAAATTCAAAGGCTTAAAAATACCCAGCAAAAATAAATGGAAGTTATTCTTAAAGAATCAATTTCTAATTGATTTCAAAGTATGATTTAGCTCTGATTTTCCCATTCTAAAGCTTTTTCACATCTTCCAAAAATGTGATTTTTAATAAAATTTAGCTCTTTTCAAATCTATCACGGTTAACTTATTTCAAAAATAATGAAAGCTAAACGTTAACAATAGATATTTTCATATAAATTAATATTCATTACTATGTTTAAGTACTAAACTTTGGTTTTTTTGAAACAATTTATCAGGTTTAAGTGATTTCTATAAATTTTTAACTTTGAATTTCAAATAAAGTAATTTAAAAAATAACGCCCGATTACTGAATGTGAATTAGTGAAAGCTATGTAATCTCATAAAATGAACTTTTTGTACTTTGCACCTCTATTTGCCTATAAATATATTTAGTTAAACTTCGATGGTCATAAGTTGTCAACTGATATGTATCAACCAGTTTTATTTAAAAAAAAGATGCCAAATGACTTTTATAAGAAGGAAAAAATGTTTGTAATACTCAACTAAATTTGTCAGTTTATTGTATTTTACGAATTGTCAACTTATAACCATTCATATAGAAAATTTTATATTGATCCTACAAAACTGTTTCTATAAGAAATAAAATTTAAATAAAAAATTCAAAATTTATTTGGGAACATCAAAAGATCTCATTTTTCACTAAACCATAAGAAGGGCTTTAGATGTAATGAAAAAGGATCATAAAAGATAACTTCCACCCTATGACGTCCCTATGTAAAAATTATTGGTTCCGATTCAAATTTTCACAACACCGGAATCAAAATCACTGCTTCTTTTTTTCTTCTTTTGCTACTTTTCTTTTGCTGGGAATAGTTAAAACATAAAAGAATTTTTGTTTTAAAAAAAATATATATATATATATATATATTATTAGTAATTTTTTTTGGATTTAAGGTCAAATTTTAATTGTTTTAAGGGCTGATTTTTTAGAACTAAAAATGTATTTAGTACTATTTTAAGTGGATGTCTTAGTTTTTAAATTGAGTCCGTTGTCAAACGTATCTTCACTTACTTTTTTTTTTGATTGTAGGAAAGGAGTACCTTTACTCCAATATTCTTTATGAACTTTTTGAACAATTGCAAAGGAAACTCTTATTCCCCAGTTGAAAGTAAAAAAACAGATTAACAAAAAGAATTTTTTTTTTTGTATTTTAGAATATTTTTTTCGTTGCCGCTACAGGGTATTGGACTTGTGACCGCTGAGCTGTTTTTGAAATGCATGTTGACTGGCTTGAAAAATACGACTTTATTTTTGAGATGTATTATGATGTGCTTGTGCGGCAAGGAGTTGTTAAGAGGGACATTCACTAAAAACTGATAGCACTCATGTAAAAAAACCTCACCGTTAACCCTTAACGTTTACTAATGTCAAATTTATATTGGAATTTCGAACATAATTTACCGCACAAACATAGATATTGTGTCTTATTTTCTTCAATATAAATATAAGGTTGGGCAAAAATCAACATCTGATTTTCCTTCCCTATAACATTTGATTTTAAACTTATTTGATTTTTAACTGATTATGTTGAGTCGCACTTACAGATTTTACTTTCAGGCAATTGTGTAAAATTATGGTGGCTGTCGATTTTGATGAAAATTTGAGATCTTTTGATTACATTTTTTATAACTGTACTCAGTATTTGTTGTTCTTAAACTTCTCGGGTTTGTTCAAATCGAGAGATCTGGCTTGCCAAACAAAATTATCAAAACGCAAGTTTACATGCTCTAGGAAGGCATCCTTTAAAATACTCATTGAGTAGCATGCGGTATGACAAGTAAAAATAATTCAGTCAGAAAAATTCAGTCAACATTGCTCTGTAGCTGTCGCCGTTCACAGTAATAACGTTACCGACAGCTCCCTCGAAGAGAATAAAGTGTAATGCTGCTTTATGAATTATAAGATTGTTCGTCCCCCAGAACCGTAACCGCTGGGCTAAATATGAGTCTCATTGCTCTTGATCAACTTTATTCGAAAAACATCCACTTCGTCGTTCGCGATTTATTGTTATTCAGTATTAGTTTCGCACATGTATACTTTAGAAATGTCAAAATCTAACTGACATTTGCAAAAATCTCATCGCTTTCGAATAAAGTGGTATTTATTGTCCCACTGTGTATATATGTAAAGCAAAGAATTCTCCTTAGAAATATTTTTTGTTCTAGAGTATTTACCCTTCATAACTTTTAGTAAAATGTCTGGCATATTTTTGTCGAGATGTTATTTAACAGTTAATTAATGATAATTGAGTTTTATAAAACACGTACAATTAGATGAATACGGATAAAAAGCATTAATATCTTGTCAATAGTGTGCCAACAAATGCAAAAATATTAAGAAAATATATTAATATTACTCATACGTCAAGTAGTAAGTTGCAAAAAAAAAAGCGTATGAGTGTTATTTTTAATGGTATTTACAAAGGACTTAAGTATTTACAATTCTAAAAATGTTTGTAAACAAAATTTACAACAAATCGATGATAAGCTAGAAATAATTAATTATGTTATAATTAGTATATACAAACACATTATCTGAAAACCTCAAACATTATATGAGTATGATGTTGCAACAAACCCTAAAATATTTAAAATGTTTAACTTAAAACCTCAAACAATTTGAGAGTATGATGTTGCAGTAAACCCTTAAAAGTTTCTATGCATGAAGTTTAATGTAAAAATGACCCAGTTTAACTTTGTAGCTCATAATTAATTTAACAATATAAAAGTTCAACTATATATACTTATATTTAAAGTAAAATATATTACAACACGATAATATTCGACATCCTTAACATAAGTACACACACAAAAAAACACAGTTTTACAAATGAAGCTTTAAAGAATTAATTCGTTTTCAGTTACGATTAATAAAAACTTTATTATTAGAAAAAAAACTATAATCTTAGTTACTGCTGATATAAAAAAAAAAAAAAAAATATAAAAGAAAAAAATTTTTAGATTTTTTAATAATTTTTTAAATATTCATATTCGAGATCAACAACTTAATGTTTAGTTAAAAATTATGTCGCACATAATAAAAGAATGCTAGTATTTCTCGAAAGTGCGACAAAACTAAATGTTGTCCAAATTCGTTCAAATTTTCAACATTAGCTTGAGATCTGTAAGTTTTCCCATTCACTTGGTTCGGGTAAAGCATTATACGGGAGACCTTAACTCATATTGTTCATGCGTGCTAAAGTTTTCAAAAATACCATCTTACAAGGAAGGCGTGCCATTGGGTTTTCATCAATCTTATAAAATTCGGACATGAGGCAGAGGATTAATTAATAAGAGACACACAAAGCAAATAGATTCGTACTGTAAATAGATATTCTACTCATTAGGACGCGTTTCACAAAGTTTATTTTAAAACTCAGAGTCGAAAGCCTTAGCTCCCCTCTTTTTTTATAAAATATCATTTATTGTATTATATAATTATAATAAAATAAAAAATAAAAACATTGAATAGTATTAGTAGGATTTTCGATCATATAATCATATTTTTTTTATAAATTATTTTATTTTTTAAAAAACATGAAAATTTTATTAGTAAATTATAGAGAATAAAAATTGAGAAATTCCACAGAGCCAGCAGGAAAGAATACTTAGTATTTTCAGTTGACGCTACCCAACCTTATCAACAATATCCACGCTCTTCTTTCTCCCCTTTGGTCATTGCTTGTTGATGATTGTCTATTTTATATTGAGTGTTTGGAAACAAATTAACAAACTCGAAAACAACAAACAATTAGACTAACATCAACGAAATTTAACAATTTATATTTATCCTCTGTATTTTACAGTTTACCAGTATCCTGCTGCCTCTATGGAATTTCTTAATTTTTATTCTCTATAATTTACTAATATAATTTTTATATTTTTTACAATAAATTAATTAATAAAAAAAAATATAATTATATGATCTAAAATCCTACTAATACTATTCATTTACAAAATAACAGATTAACAATTCATAAAACTCCATTACATAAAAATATTTTAAAACTAAACATTTTTATGCCGCGAATTGATCTAGGGTAACCGTTATTTCATTTTTCAGGTCATTACTTTTCTTTTAGACTAATCTCGGTTTAATGTCTCTTTAGTCAAATTTTAAACTTGAATATTTTTCAGGTTCAGAATTTTAATTTTTTTTTCTTTCCAAATGACATTGCTGCCACAACAAATTAATAGATTGTGCGATTTAATTTTAATCAATAAAAAAACATTAAAAAAAATGTTTGTTCTTTTTTTATTTAATCTCAGAACCCTAAGACTACCATGCTGTGCCTCTGAAATTTCGTATGTTCATTTTAAGATTTTATTATTGCAATCGGCCAGGGTAGATGTTGGCGGCTGTTTTGGTGGCGTCGCCCTAATCTTGTTTATTATTCAGTAACTGATTCCAAAGCACCATGACGGGTTGCACGATTGAGCAATACGTCCAAATGAAAAAAAAAAATTAAAAATAATCTTTAGCGACGAGGCGTATTCTGCCGTATATGGGACGCTAGCCCACACGAGGTTCACCAGGTGCCAATGCATCCACAAAAAGTTACACTTAAAATAGTTTGTAAGTTAAAATAACTGAAAATATCATTTAAAAAAAATGGTATTTCATTTAAAAACCGGTCTACTTAATTTTTATTTAAATCAAATGTCTTTTGTTATTTATTTTTAAATGCTGTTTAAACAACTGACCCATCCGTAAGAAACAAATGATTTAATCAGTTAAAATAAATGTTGAAATTTTACCTACCAATTACTTTAAAAAAAAAATTTATTCATTTATAATTATATAACTTTATTCGAACTTATTTTAATATTAATATCTAATTTAATTAGCTAAAGATTTTAATCATTTATTTGTATGTATGTCTATAGACACTTTTTGTGCAAATTTGTTTGTGTATGTGTGTGTGTGTTTATGAATTTCTTGTAATTTGAACTGAACAATTTTTGTATATCAACAAACAATTTAAATAAAAAACGAATTGGGATTTTTTTGAAAATATTATTTTTTTTTTTTTGAAACAGACAGCAAACAAAATTTAAATATAAAACAACTGTTACGGACACAAACAAACCACAAATTTCCGTTTTGTGAGTAAATTTTTATGAAATTTCTAACAAATGAAAAAAAAAATAAATGAAACTGAAAAAAAATCGGTAAATGACGGTAAATCATTTCGAACTAATGTATAAAAAAGTTAAATAGATATTTCTTTGAAAAATAAATGTATGTTCCTTTATTTTTAAATAGAACGGAAAATCTTTTTTATTAAACTACAAACAGTAAACTACATAATATTCCGAGTGTAGTGTTTGGTGCGGAATTCGCGACGGCAGCGTCATTGGTTCGTACTTTTTTTGAAAACGACGTTCTTGAGGCCACCATCATCAATGGCGAATATTTTGGATTATATGACTGTGTTTCGCTTAATTTTATATATTTTCCGTTTATAATTAAGTTTAAATATTCTTATGAAGAATTTTAAGTACTTACAATCAAAAGCTTTGATATAGTATTCCAAAATAATTACAAAAAAATTTTTTCTGTCTGTAGCCAAAGGTGCTTGGCAGAGAACTGCAAAATCAAGTTTTTTCTTGATTTAATCATACACAAAAATTCTTGTTCACATTTAATAATTCAACAAAACTCACTGTAGAATAAAATCAGCATCATGTTACTGAACGCGTAATTGGGATCAGTGTGGACCATATGTCGATTATGTTTACTGCAAATGTAATCACTCAACAAAAAGTCAGCGTTGAATAAATCAGAAAAAACAACAAACAACGCATATGAGTTTATTCATAATTACAACAAAATAGAAACACACATTAGGGTGGGACTTAAATCCGCTTTTTTAGAATTTTTATTAGTAATAAAAATATTCTTCTTTGTGAAATATAAATATTTTTTTGGAAAAAAAATTTAGGTCGATATCTCAGGCTTGCCTTATCCGGAAAAATTTAAATATTGTCTAAATTTTTTTTCATCTATTTTGATTGGAAAATTAGGCAATATTTAACTTTAACCGGATTGGGCGAGCCTGAGATGTCGACCTAAATTAAAAAAAAAAAAATATTCACAAAGAACAATATTTTTGGTATTCCTAATAAAAATTCTAAAAAAAACGTATTTTAGACCCACCCTAATAAACATATAACGTCTTTTACAAAACCACCCCCTTTTTATAGATAAGAAACTATTTTGTTTTAATTATGATTACACTCATACACGTTGTTTGTTGTTTTTTCTGATTTATTCTACATCAAAATAATTATTGTAGGCTCGAATGAATAGAATAAAACAATGGTTTAACAACGACCGATGATTATAAGCCAGTGACAAAACAATTAGCACATCGTTTGATTGATTTAAAATCATCAACGAATATGTGTATTGGAGTATATTCAGCGATTGAACGCAAACACAATTTATTCTTGTGTTGATTGCGTATGATCGTTTTGCAATCAGCAAATGCAGTTCTCTGGTGCTTGGGCAGGCCGTTAATGGAAAAACTTTCAATAACTATGAGAGCAGCCACCAAATTCATATATTTTATATGCCAGTCGACTTAAGCGAGGGTGTGTCTCGTCTCTTTTCAGATATTTTCAGTCTCGTCTCTTTTCCAACTTGTATATCAAATATTTAGAAAAGTGATAACTCTGCGTCCATAACTTGGGCAATATGGTTATTAATAGAGTTATCTAAATAAAATGAAATTGATATTTGAACCTAACTCCGATTAATTAAAGAATTCTATTTAACTTTAGTGGATGGTTTAATTAAAATTTAGTGAAAAATTTTATTAGTTATGTGTTCTCTGTGTACACATATTGTATTTCATAACCCAAAGAAAAAAGAAAAACTAGAGAATTACAACATAAATAGAATACAAGGTATATGTACGTATACTAACAGAAGGGTATTTAAAGGAAAACGAATAATAAGACAACAAAAAAAAAACACTCAAGTGCAATATAATTAAAGTACAATAACTTAAATATAAATCATGTTTATTCGCACATTTACATACAAACTATGTTTAACTAGAACCAAGGAAAATATGTACAATAAAAGTGAAAAAAGCAAAATAAATTACACTAATGCTTCATGTGAATGTAAAACATACTCATAACATTACTGCTATTATCATTTAAGACTTTTGGAGCATGCAAGTCATAAGTAAAACATAGAGCATGAAATAAAAATATGTTGAAACTTTTTGAAAAATACATAAAATGAAACGGAAATAAGTGAAACTAAAACAGAAAAAAAATATATATTTATTAAGTGACCATATACAACACATGGGTTCACACAACAGTTTCAATGCATGTGTATTTTTTAGTTTTTTACATTTTAAGGTTAAGTACAGATGATGTTTGGTTGATGGCATATTAATGTTAATTGTAAAACTTTCTAAAGTAATAGTTTTGCAATAATAGTTCAATTGAAATGCAAAATTTATTTATATATTCCTTAGTTAAAATATATTACATAAAATAGATATTCACTTGTCTATGAGGTAGTTTGTCTTTGCAAAGACCATTGACAATAAATGTTTTCAGTTAATTAGTACCAAGGCGTATGAGCGTTATGTATGTTATAATTAATATTAATTATACGTCCCTTGAACTTTCAACAAAACAATATATAAATGTTTTATTTCAATACATTTTCTTTAAATACATAATATCGTTTATATATTTTATACATTATTTTTTAAAGTAACACTTTTTTATTCATTATTTGGATAAAAAGCTTAATTTAATACATGTTCAGTCAACAAATACTTCGTGTACAGTAGAGTGAGCAGAAGTTAGAAATTTTTTAATTCTAATGTTTAACCATTTCAGAAAAGTATTGGAAATATATTCCAAATCAGGGAAAAACAAAATTATAAAAATCGGTTAATTCCGTCTCCAACAAGCAATTAGAGTTTAATACACTAAAATAGTTTGTAAGTTAAAATAACAAAAAATACCATTTAAAAGAAATGAAATTTCATTTAAAAATTGGTTTACCTACTTTTCATTTTAATCAAATGTTTTTTTTTTTGTTATATATTTTTAAATATTGTTTAAACAACTGACATATCAGTTAAAAGCAACAAATTAATCACCTAAAAAATTTTAGAATTTTACCTACCACACGCAAAGAAAAAACATGGTTGGGGCAATCATATTCGAAGAGCATCATATATTTTTGGGTTTATGGTTGTGCCAACTATAATCGTACTTTAATATGGTTATCATATTATGATAATGAAATAACCATATTTTTAACATAATATGGTCCCTACAGTTATATTATGATCCAAAAATTACAATATTATGGTCCTAAATAAACACGTTATATTGAATTTATCATAATATGATCGCACGTAATTATAGTATGCTCAAAATGTTATTATATTATGGTCCCTCATAACTATATTATGATTCCTGGATTTTTATTATATGATCCATAATCCAAGAAAATTTTTTAAAGGAAAAGTTCTTAGGAACTATGAAAAAGCTCCTTGAATTTAAGAATATTTCCTTTAGAAATTTTTTTTCTAAAAAAAAAATATATTAAGGACTTTTTGAAGGAAAATAGTTAAGGAAAAAATTGTAGATTCTTAGAACTTTTCTTTCAAGAAAACTTTGATCCTGTAGACTTTTGTATGAAAAATACCTAAAACTTTTGTTTAAATTCTAATAACTTTTTTAATAAAAAAATCTTAGACATGATTTTTTAAAAAATTATTCTTTTAGAAAAAGTCTTTGGAATCTAAGAATATTTCTAGTAGAAAAAGTCCTTCGAATCTAAATATTTTCTTCAGAATCTATGAATTTATCTTTCTTAGAATCTAAGTTTGTTTGGAATATATGAACTTTTATCTAAAAAACAGTTTGGAGAATCTGAGAATTTTTGTTTAAGGAAAAGTCCATAGAATCTAAAAATGTTTTTATCAAATAAATTTAATAATATCTATTATTTTGTGTATGAAACCTTTTCGCACAAAAAAAATCATGGGTTCTACAGACTTTTTCTTATAAAAATATATTTTATTCATATTTTGAGAACTTTTTACAAAACATAATTAATAAACATATTAAAAAAAATCTAATTTTTTTATTGAAAAGAATTGAAAAATATAAAATCTATCAACAGAATCATTTTGACAATGAATTGATTAGTGTAAATAATATTATATGTATAAGAAATTTTCGAAAAACCCCTTTAAAAATATCTTCTAAAGCTAAAAAAAAAATGAACTGGATCTTAATTGGTCAATTGCTGAAATAGTTTAATGACATGTGAAAGGTATTTTCTGCCCATCTCATATTTGTCCAGTTTTAGTAAGCAATAAGATTGTTTTTTTTTTAACATTTTGTAGTAAAAACATACTGACTTAACTGATAAAATTTTGGTTTTTATGAAAACAAGACAATATTATGACTGTAAATGTTAAAGTCATGTTTTATTTGATGTAAATTTATTTATTGATTGTTGCCAGCATTTTATCGTTGCATAATTATGCATAATTATAAATATCATGTTATTTTCATAGTCGGAATTTTTGTTACCACAGTATGGTTACAGCCAATCATGTTATAAAATAGAATGTGTCAATCATAAAATAGTAAAATATTTACTAAATAATAATGGTAGCGACCATGTTCATGATTAGAAAACCAATAACTTGGTTGTGAGAACCATACCCGATTGCAGCAAGCACAATATAGTAGCAGTGATCATATTGCAATCATGTTTTTCTCTGCGTGCAATTATGTAAAAAATAACGAATTTATTCATTTATTCAAAATTGTATCAGTTTTTGAATTTTTGTTTGTTTTTAAATCTACAAAATGTATACTCACGCAAACTGTAGACACATTTTGTGTGAATGGCCTTATGTGTGTGTGTATGAAGTTCTTGTAATTTGTATTGAAATAATTTGAATTAATAACATAACTTTTTGTGACAGAAAATAAAATTTAAATTTGTAATAACTGTAACGGAAACAAATAAACCACAATTTTATGTTTTGTGGTTAAATTTTTATAAAATTTCAAAGATATGAAAAAAATAAATAAATTGAAACTAAAAAAAAAAATCCGCACTCAGAATATTATGTAGTTAACTGTTTGTAGTTTAATAAAAAAAGTTTTCCGTTCCATTTAAAAATAAAGAAACATACATTTATTTTTCAAAGAAATATCTGTATTAACTTTTTTATACATTTAATCGAAATAATTTACTATCATTTACCATTTTTTTTAGTTTCATTAATTTTTTTTATTTGTTTGAAATTTAATAAAAATTTACCCACAAAACGGAAACTTGAGGTTTATTTGTGTCCGTAACAGTTATAACAAATTTAAATTTTGCGTGCTGTCTGTTTCAAAAAAAAAAAAAAATCAAAACAAACACATTCACACAAAAAGTGTCTATAGCTATGCATACATATTTTGCATTGTACGAGTTATTAAAAAAAAAAATACAAACAATTTCAAATAAATTTATTTTTTAAGGAGTGGTAGTTCAAATTTTGACATTTATTTTAACTGATTATATCATTTATTTCTTCACGGATGTGTCAATTGATTAATCAATATTTAAAAATAAATAACAAATGACATTTAATTTAAATGAAAATTAGATAGACCGGTTTTTAAATGAAATATCATTTCTTTTAAATGATATTTTCTGTTATTTTAACTTACAAACTATTTTAAGTGTGTAAATGACAGTAAATCATTTTGAACTAATGTATAAAAAAGTTAAAATAAATATTTCTTTGAAATATAAAGGTGTGTTAATTTATTTGCAACTGATCATTTTTTATTATTAAACTACAAACAGTAAACTAATATAAACATTTCTCGTGGGGTTTTGAAAACCTAAATATAATGGCGGGATTGGGTAAAAATACTCAATACACGCTATGTCAGTGTCAAGAAAATTTCTAGGAAGGGTCCTGATCATCACTTTATGAACAGAGATAAATCTGCACCATATGGCTGAAACAGTTAATTTAAGCAAATGCCGAGAAGGTCTGATTTAATGGGGACTAGGTCCAAATATAAAGACATAATTTATGGTCCCAATTAATTTAAATATGTAACCTAAATTTTAATCAGATATTTACCATTTCGTGTACCATTTAAGTTCAATTTAGCTAGGACTTTTCTATGGAAGGTTGAACCAATTCTAATCAATTAGAAAAGGATTCGACAGCAGAAACTTATGTACAAAACTTCCTACAAATCGCTTAGGGGGTAAGCCTGTTATTCTCAGTAGTAAATATCTCATTATAAAAAATAATTATCAATTAAGTTTATTAAAAGCATTCTGAATTATTATAATGTACCATGAGTTAATGACAAAACCACTGAAGTCGGCAAAACCAATTAAGTCGAGTTAAGAAAATATTCCAAGATGTTAATAGTCAACAAAACCTTTGTATGCGCATATTTATGTCTGGTGCTCATATTTCCACGCCTTATATATGAGATTTTCTCAAAACTTATTTAAAAATAGGGTGTCTACAACGCTCGCGGCGGAAGGAAAGAGTGACTACATGTATTTTGTTTTTTATTGCATGTATTTTATTATTGTTTATTCGTTCCTCTGAAGCAAAACGTCATCTGGAAACACCAACTTAATTTCTGTTTAAAAAACGAACTAATTTCGTTTGTACGATTTTTTCCATGCAAAAAAAAAAAATAAAATTTAAAAAGAATGTACAAAGTATAACGAGTTTATACAATGACAAATGTGTTTTTTAGCTCACCTTAAAAATTTGCCATTTAAAGATAGGTGCTTTTGTCAGATATCCACAGATATTATTACCTTAAGCTTATGAACAAATAAACAGAAAATACGAAATTTATTAAAAACAAGTATCAAATAGAAGACACTTGTATAATTTCTTAAGTTCACTTAATTCTTTTTCTATACAAAAGAATTAACAACAAATGAAGTTCAAAACTATAGAAATGTATACAATTTCTTTAGTTTATTTCTTTAAGCTGTCATTAAATTCCTTTACAAATAAAACGGTACAAAGAACAATTTCGCTACCATATTTTGCTTAAAGTGGTTGAGAGAAGTAAAAGCAGTACAGTTACATTTAACAGTTGTGTTGATATCCTTGCTATATGTTGTTGCTTATGCCACAAAACTTCCTTAAGCGAAAAGCTTTCCGCTTCCGGTAAATTCGTTGTAGCAGTAAGTGAATCAGTGTGGGTGTGGAAGTGTTTTTAAGCAAAAAAAATTCTTTTTACATTTTCACTGCATTTCTTTTTCACACTCACATACAAATACAACTACATACATTAGTTTAAAAAAAAATTAAAACATCTTTATAAAGCAACCACCCAACTTGCCCTCTGCTCATATAACGCATTTTATAAACCGAATGTTACTTTTTATATTATTTATAAATTTATTTTTTTTTTGTTCGTGTTAACATTTTGTTACCATAAATTTTTATTTCACGTGTGTTTCTAATTTTTTCTTTTTACCAAAACTGAAATTCTTAAGGTTTATTCCATAAAAAAAAGCACAGTTTTGCTGTCAGGCAATAATTTTTAACACCAAATTGCCAGTTCACAGTAGGTACTCGTATTAGAGTGTGGTGTTTCTTTTCTATTGCTTTTTGAGAAAAAAAGAAACAACATACAGAACACCGAGAAAATTCGTGGAAATTTTCGTCGTTGTTAGTCTTCGTCATCTCCTGTCAAAATGTCATTTAGATCGTAATGATTTGATATGTGTTTCTGTATAAACATTAAAGAAATGTACAACAACAGAAATAATAACGAAAAAACAAAAACAACATTTATATAAGCACTATCCGTTAAAAGTATTCAGAAGTTTGAAATAAATCAATTTAAATAATAAACAAAAGTTCAGAACTGCTTTAAATAATTTTCATTCAATTTGGCTTAAAATTTATGTGACTGCCATACAAAGGATTGCTCAGATAATGACGACATTAACGACCTTGTAATTGCCTTTAATGGAATAAAAATACTTCATCGATTATTTGCGTAACACTTTTTTATATTTTATGTATAATTCCGAAAAATTTTCAAACATATTGTAAAACAAACTTGTATAATATAACAGGCACATTATAGCACGTTTTGTGATTTTTCTCTCTCTCTTGCTTATTTTTTTTATTTTATATGTATGCACGCATATGCTTGTTTGTGTTACTTAAATTACATTAAAAAATCGATACTTGTTGGCAGGATAAGTTTTCAACAAGGATAATGGAAGTAAAGAAGGCATTTAATATACAATCCGATTTAAAAGACGTTAAGAAAATAAATATACAAATTTGTGCTGCAATTTGTAAAAAGTCAATAACGTTTAAAATACATATTTTAAATCAAAATCTATTAGGCTCGATTACTGAAAGTGGCACTAAATTTCAACACAGTAGTTAAATTCAAATTTTATATGAGAAACAACAACAAAAGTGACAGTTAGCACACGCAGACACGTGGTTGGCCCAATCAAATTCGAAAAGAATCATATATTTTTGGGGTTATGATTGTGCCATAGTTATCATATAACTAAGCATAATTTTACCATAATATGGTTCACACATTTAAATTATTAGTCGAAACTTTGAAAAAGTTCTTTAAAAATGTTTTCCAGTTCGATATTAAAGACTTTTTCAAGAAAAATTCTTTGATTCTATAAACCCTTTTAAAGAAAAATTTTAAATTCTAAGAACTTTTTAATAAAAAAATTATATATTTTTATATTTTATTTACCTAGAATCTAAGGACATTTTTAGGATTTTTCTTTAGATAGTCATTAGAATGTTAGAATTTTTCCTTAAGAAGAAGTCCCTAGAATTACAGTATTTTTCATGATGAAAGGCCCACAGAATCCAAGATTTATTTATTCAAAGAAAGGCCTTAGAATCTAAGTTTTTAAGAATGTATCTACAGACTTTTTCTTACATAAAAATTATTTTAATAATATTATGAGTTCTTTTTTTTTAACAGAGAGTCATTTTACAACTTAATTTATAAACATATATTTTTAATATCTATTATTGTTTTATTGAATATAATTAAAAAATATAAAATATTTATATTAAATATTGTTTAAAATAAATTGTTTCGGCAATGAATTGATAAGTGTAAATAAAATGCAAATAATCATATATTATCATTTTTACATGGGTAACTAAACTGACACTGTTTTTTTATGAAAAAAACACGGTATTATGACTGTAAATGTCAAAGTCATATTTTATTTGATTTATAATTATTTAATGATTGTTGTAAGCATTTTATATATAATTATCATATTTTTTTCATATTCAGAATTTTTGCTTCCATAGTAGTTACAGCCAATTATGTATGTTATAAAATATAAAGTAGCAATCATAAAATAATAAAGTGTTTACTATAATACTGATCATAGTAACCATATTAATGGTTAGAACCTATTCATAAACCAATAACTTGTTTGTGACAACCATACCCGAACGCAGCAAGGATAATATAGTAGCAGTGATCATGTAGAAAACCATGTTTTTTCTCAAGTTTAGCATTTTAACATAATTACAAAGTATTTTGGGAATTTTTGTGTTATTTAAAAATATGTTAATTACAGAATCGACAATAAATTAAATTCCTTTAAAATTAAAAAAAAAGGTGTTTTCAATAGAATTTTTTATCGATTGTTTAACAAATGTCTTTCAGTTTTTAGTCTCCTTAAACTTTAAATTCAATAAAACTTTAACGCATATTTCGGTATGTTCTTCATATTTTACGCCTTATACAATTGAAGACATAAGACTTCTCAAATTAACTTGACAAAAGAATTTATTTCACTACGCTCACCAAAAACAGTATGTAATAGTAACTGAAATTATTACGGGAAATTTTACTAATTTGAACCGAGCGTTATTTTTGCCAATCTTAGCAACACATGTGTGCTGCACAATAAAATTAGTAGCCGCTACTAAATTTTAGTAAACCTTTTTTAAAATGAAATTTTAAAATCGGTTTGCTAAACTCAGCAAGAAAATTTTACTAAGTTTTATTAATATTAGTACAATGAAATAAGTTTAAAAAATGTCTTACGAAAAAAAAATACAAATTTATTTTTCTTCGAGCAATATTTTTATATTTTATTTATTTTTTTTTAAAAAAAATTTGAGACAAAATTAAAAAAATCAAAGACTTAAACATACGAGTAAGTCAAATAAAGTAATTTTTCATTTTGTTTTAATTTGCTAATTTTTGTTTTGAAAAATATTTTTAATAAATTTTTTGAATTGTAAGGTAAAATTTTAATTGTTTGTAGGGCTGATTTTTAAAAATGAAAAAAAAAACTTTTTAGTGTTATTTTAAGTGGATGTCTTACTTTTCGACATGAGTCGATATAATCACTTCCGATTCCTTTTTTTTAATCTATGTGACATTTTAAGGCAATTTAAGTTTGAAGGTGTAAGCTTTAATAAGAAATAACATTTCTTTTCATATCCGCTTTTTTAAAATTAGTAAATTACTTTGCTAATTTTAGCAAATCGGTTTTCAAAAATTTGTAATATGATTTCTTAAATTAGCATCAATAATTTGTAAATATTCTGTAAAAGTTCTGTAATTTGTAAAATGAAAATAGCAAAAAAATTTACTAAATAATAATTTTTTGTACTAAAAGTCAGTACAAAAATAGTAAAGTGGGACTTTTTGTTCTGAGTGTAATAAAATTAGACTTTTTTTCACCAGTGATATTTTTAATGCAAATAAAAAAAAATAAATTAAATAAATGTTGTGCACAGAAAAAAATTATAATTATTGCCTAAAGATCTTTAATTATAGATTTGTTTGAAATAAAATTCAGTTAAATATTTAATTAATTTAAAAAAAATCAATTAAAAATTTTGTGAATTAAAAATGTATTTATCTTATTTCAAAAACAAATTTTGAATATCATATAATTCCCATAATATTTTTACTAGCTCACAAAAATATATTCCTCGAATTTCTTTAATTAAAAATTTTATTAAATAACATTGCCAATAATCAATTAATTATGTAATTGGTTCAATTAACGTAATAGAGTTATATATGTTTAGGTACTATGTGTAAATTTATAACGATATAAATTTATATTTTAATATAGCGCTATATATCGTCATATATCATTGATATAACTATATATACGATCATATATACTTCCTTGTTTAATTTTACATAGATATATATAATGCAATAAATCTTAAGCTATTACTAATACATATAATCATCAGGGCAGCAACATTCATGCACTAAAAAATCTAAAAAATTGTGAAAGAAATATGCATAAAAAATTAAAAATATGCTGTTAAAAGGAAATACGTACTTAAAATCCTGCCAATGTTGAAAATTGTGTGTATTTCTAGGCAGTTTTGATTTAAAACTAAAGCCCAATATAAATGTCTAAGTAGATGATAGCAGGTTGCTTCTTATTTAAGTATGTTGTATATAAAGGATTACAAATACATTCTTTAGCATATTTTTAATTAAATTATAATTTAAATTAAAAAAAAAATGTGCAAAAACATGCATTAAAATTTTTTAAATATACAAAAATATGCACTTAACTCTAAATATGCAATCTGCATTTATAACAAATCGTTGCCATTTTGATGCAAAATTTTTGATTTAAAAAAGTATTTGGTTTAAATCTTTTTTGAAATACCCGTTACAAACCTGCATTTGCATGATAATTATTTTATAACACACTTATAATTTTATATATTTAAATATATTATTTAAAAAATTAAATATCATGATCCTGCTCGTAGCACGTCAATGAATTTAGACATATTGCATATCGTTGTAAAGGTATTTTAAGTAGCTTTCCAATGCAAAATTTGTGCAGCCTTATTTTTTATATTTATTTCTGTTAGTATTGTTGAGATATTTTTATTTAGTTAACATTTTCGTATATTAAGATTTCTTAAATTTTTTCATCGTAGAGTAGGAAGGACTGTAATAATTTTTATCTCTTCCGAATTTCTGCTAGGTATAGCTAATAATAGATATTTTTAACATATGTATATCTCTGGATATAAAAAATATCCACCATCACCATACATTTTTGATTTCTTATGATTTGATTAAAAACGTGTTAAGTGTCATACATTTTTGGTTATATATATCAGACCTGTACGATGTCAGTGACATTTGGCAATTATTCGCTTGTGTTATTTGTTCAAAATAATTTCAACAGACCTACACTTGTGGGACTAAACGTTTTCTTTTTATTACCAGACATGGGAAATAATCAATATTTTTGTATTCTTAAATATCATGCGTTTGAATTTAATTACATGTAATTGAAGAAATTATGGAATTCCCCTGTAATTAAGTAAGTAAAAATATTTTTTTTTCGCCATGTTTGATAGCAAAGCAAATCAAATTTTCCTAAAAAACGTTTCATTTTACAAATGTAAGTGTTCGTCTGATAGAGTTATTATTATTAACAAACTACACAAGTACATAATTGCCAAATGTAAATGAGATCGTTCAGATCTGATATATGTAAGTGAAGCCACCAAATTTATATATTTTAATCCCCATTCAGTTTAAGCGAGGAGGTGTTTCGACTTTCTTTCGATATTTGCAGTTGTTAAGGTTTCAGCCGACTTTTCCCAAAGCGATTTTTCACATGTTCATCAAATATTTCAATAAGGTGACAAATATGAACAATATGTGTATAAGAATTCTCTTTTTAGGAGAACTCTAAAGCCAGATACAAATAAATTTGAATTTCATTAATTTCAGATATGCTTTCAAACAAAAATATCAAATAATTTCACCAATCCGGTTTAGCTCTAAAATAGTAAATTAGTAAAACATGGTTGCAACATGATCACAGCTACTAAATTATGCTTGCTGCATTCGGGTATGGTTATCACAATCAAGTTATTGGTTTATAAATAGGTTCTAACCATCTATATGATCGCTATCATCACTATTATAGTAAATATTTTATTATTATTCTTTTTTTATGACTTTGACATTTACAGTCATAATAATGTCTTGTTTTATTAAAAAAAAAAAAATTGTAACAGTTTAGTCACCCATGTACAAATGATAATATATGATCATTTACACCTGGGAGGTTTTATTTTCGGTAATGGCTTATACATATAATATTATATTTTACACCAATCAGTTCATTGTCGAAAAAAAACATTTTCAAATAGATTCTATATTAAAAGTTTTTATATCTTTTAATTCTTTTCAATTAAAACAATAATACATATAAAAATATTTTTTGTGGCAAAAGTATTAAGAATATTAATAAAAAAATTTTAATAAAAAGTCTGTAGAACCTAAAAGTTGTTTTTTAAGAAAAGATTTCTTATATGATAAAAACATTTTAGATTCTATGAACTTTTCCTTTAAGTAAAATTATCAGATTCTGCAACCTGATAAAACGTCATTTATTATTAAAAAAAAAACTTCGGTTCTTGAGGACTTTTTATCATGACAAATACTTAGATAATAAGAATTTTTTCTAATAGAAATATCCTTAAATTCTAAGTACTTTTCCTAAAATATAAATTCTAAATTTTCTAAGGACTATCTAAAAAAAATTCTTAAAACTGTCCTTAGAATCTAAGAATTTTTCTATTAAAAAGTCTATGTATTTTTTATTAAAAAGTTTTAAGAACTCAAAAAGTTTTTTAAAGTATTCTTCTCTAAAGAAGTCCTTAGAATCCAAGAAGTTTTCGGGCAAAACTCCTTAATATGAAATATTACTTCAAGATATATTCTTAAGTTTAAAGAACTATTTTCACAGTTTCGAATCATAATATAACTGTACGGTCCATACTATGGTAAAATTATGGTTATTTTACTTTCATAATATGATAACTATATTAAAGTACGACTATGGTTGGCACAATTATAATCCAAAAAATATATGATGCTCTTTGAATATGATTGCACCAACCATGTTTTTTCCTGCGAGTGTTCCCCTTTAAAAAGTTAACAAAATTTCCTTAAAATCGGAGTGAAAGAAAAAGAAATGCTATTGCACTTTTTGTTAGCACTTTTCTAACTGCGGGTATATAACATGATTTAAGTTCGCGATTTTCCACTTTGATGCAATAAATAACAACAAACATACAACATCATACAATCTATTTTTCTGTAGAATATTGTTAAGAAGGGAGAGGGAAAATTAAAGTTAAGAAGGCGCTTTAGTTCAACAGTGCTGCTAAAATCATGTGTATTTTTTAGTTCAATATGATCATGAAAAGTTTTCGAATTTCTTTATAAACCCGGTGCAATAAAATGATATGCAAGCAATTGTCCAATCGATTACAAAGAAACTTCGGAATGATTTCAATAGCATTGTAGTGCAAAACAAATAATAATTGTTCTACAAATAATAGTTTAGGTTAGGTCGAAAGGAGGATGAAGCATCGAAATGCAACCTCATATCGTTACGATATACACCTAGGCCTCTGCTGGGCCTGTTGTGCGCTCCTTAAGAACATGGTGATTCATTGTTAACGTCCGGTATTCAGAAACCAGGTTTCCCGGACGTAACTGCTCAAGGTTCCCCAGGGATTCTAGGTCCGATATAACATCGCTCCAGGCATCCCGATCTTAATTCTGCAAATGCCTGACAGTGGCAGAGAAAGTGCTTCAGCATCTCGCTCCCCTCGTCACACGCTCTACACTCGTCAGAATCTGCCCGTCCAATCCGGTACAGTTGTGCCCGTAATCCTGCATGAACAGTCAGGATACGTACCATCATACTGACCTCGGACTTACTCCAATTCAGGAGGCCTCTAGTCCTCTTCCCGTCTGGGTTACCCCACAAAATCTTAGTGGTCCTGGCCACCGTCCCATTGTTCCAACTTCGTTGCCTCAAACGGTATTACGTTCGCCAAGTTAACTGCCTCGAGTTCTCTTCCCCCGATGGCTAGTGTATTGGCCCTTTCATTCCCGGCCATCCCCGAGTGACCCGGTATCCATATAATAAGGATCCTGCCCCCAGAGGAAAACTCGGTAGTGGCCCTTCTACAGTCCAGTAAGGTTCTGGACTTAACCTTACTAGCTGATATCGCCCTAATCGCCCTAATCGTCCTTTGGCTATCGGTGAATATGTTAGCGTCTACTCGCCCCATATTCGATTCAATCCATCTCACACACTCCATAATAGCACGTACTTCCGCTTGGAAGCTGGTGTTGTGATCAGGAAGACGGTAGGATATCTCGGTGTCCGGTTTCTCAATATAGACCCCAATACCCGTTTTATTCCCCAACTTAGATCCGTCTGTGTAACAACAAATCCCCACGGGCATCTACTCCAGAGTTCCGCTCGACCATTCTCCCCTATCGGGGATCATAATCTCGCAGTTTCCGACAGTTTCCGTCTCCGGTATGCGGTCGGGCATGTCAGATGAGTGTGTGTATCCGGACAACGTGCCCAGTATAAGAGATAAAAGGAGTTCAGCCGCGAGTGCGTTTCGATTGGTGGTATATCCAGCAGTGTCTACAGAGCCTTGGTTGACGTGGTGCACATTTCCCCACTTATACCCAAGCAACACGTACGCTGGACCCCAAGGAAGTCCACCAGATAACAGAGGCATAAGTTAAGATCGGTCTTATTATGCTCCTGTAAAGCCAGTTTATTCTGTTCAGACTTAGGCCCCATTTCGGGCTTATGGCCCTCCTACATAGCGCCCAACACCGGCTCGCCTTGTTGGTTCTATCCTCTATGTGGTGTTTCCATTTCAGTTTCCGATCAAGGATTACGCCTTAGTACTTAACCCTGTCGGTCACTTGTATCGTCCTGCCCGTGAACAGAAATATTTCCCTCTTCTCCGGGTTAACGTTTAGGCCCCTTGGCCGAGCCCAGCCGCCTCGGCCCTTCTGCACAAATACCCCTTAAAAGTATTACAACATCGTCTGCATAGCAGACTGGTTCGAATCCCTCTTCGGTTAAGGTCCTTAGGAGACTATTTATCGCGGTTACCCATAGCAGTGGAGATAAAATCCCAACCTGTGACGTTCCGCGAAGTACTCTTCTCCTAATAGTAACACCGTACATATCGCAACTTATCCATATATTCCCTAGCATGTGGGTGATCCAGTCACTAAGTGTCCGGTCAACCCGAAACCAGCTCAAGGATCGGATAAGAGTATCGGTCAGTACGTTATTAAAGGCTCCTTCGATGTCAATGCACACCGCCAGTGTGTACAGTTTGTCCTCGAAGGATTTCCGTATATAGTGTACGACCTCATTTAATGCGGTCTCCACTGATCTGCCCTTTACATAAGCATGCTGCTTATATTTCAGGTCTCTGTCCGGTATTCTACTTTTAATCATGGCATCGATTATCCGCTCCATGGTTTTAAGAAGAAAGGACGTTAGGCTAATCGGGCGATAAACCTTTGGTGTCGCATAGGTCGGCTTCCCAGGTTTGGGTATAAATACTACTTTGCAACTTGCCATCTAACCGGAGTGTATGCGAATTTTAAGCACGCAGTGTATATATACAAATAATTTGTATTTACAGATTACACAGATAGGAAAAAGCTGATATAATTGATATGGCGGCTAAGAAATCAGCAAAATTTAATGACAAAATTGTAGTGATATACCAAAAGGGACAGATATTCAAAAAATACACTTATATGAAGTTGTTTTTTTTTTTTTTTTAATCTTTACAATGTAAGCAAAAACCAAAACTATTTTCACATATGTAATTGCAAATCTGACTGAGTAATCTATGATTAAAATGAAAACTAAAAATGATATTTGATGACAAACATCAAGGCAAAAGCCGATTACATGTCAACGATATCATGATATGGGCAGTAACATTGAAATAAAATGTCTTCAATTAAGATGAAATCTCTTTGACAATTGCATTGACAATTCGTTAACGATGTGCGCATTTTTTTGGGGTTTTCATCCTAAGGAACATGAAATTTAGTGTGTTGATTTATTTAGTAAAAATTCGATTAACCCATTAAGGGTCAAAAATAATTTAAATTATAACTAGCTGTAAATTGTTATACTGTAAAAGTGTATAGAAATAGAGTATATTGTAATGTCGAATATAGTCAACAAAAACACGGAAAGGGTTAAATTAAAAGCGTTATATTATATATCGTGAAAAGAGGTTAACAAATTTATAATTTTGTTTTTAGCATAGAAGAGGAAGTAACAAACTTATTTTTTTTTTTTTTTAAATTGGGTCCTATATTTTAACCAAAAGTAAAAAAGGCGATATTATAAACCAAAATTCAACAGTAAAAAGATTAATATAAAAATTTGTAACTAAGACATACAATTTGTAATCAAAAGCAAAGAGAAAATTTAACTACAACTTAATACAACAAAATTAAACACGTCATAAACAAAACGCTAAAGCTAAAAAAAAAGATAAAAATTAAAAAAAAAATATATATATAAAGCATCTATAAATTTTCTTTTCTATAAATTTTAATAATTTTACAAACTTTACTGCTTATATAAAATGAAACAAAATGTTTAATTTATTTTTCCTTTCTTTCTTCTACTTTCAGGTAAGAACGTCATAAGCGATGAGTATTTTAAAATGGCCCGATAAATATTCATTGAAAAGAAGTTCAAATGGGTAAAACAAAAACAAAGTTTTATATAAACAGCTGACCTTTTTGATAATTATAAAAATTAATTATTAACACTTGTTTGGTTTCAAGTTCACTATGAAATGTACACGGGTTGCTATCATCATCATTAGCATCATTATCGTCGTCATCATCATAATTACGATACAATCACCATGGTCACTCACAATGGGATGCATAAATTGAAAAGAACAAAAAGCGTTGCATTTAACTTTGTTTTTATAACAGTTATTTTTATGCACTATATATACAGTTATAATTTTTTTTCCTTTTTTTTTGTGACTATATGGTGAATGGTTGAATGGACTTTTAGTATTTTTTTTAATATATTTTAACGTTGCACATAATGTGTATAAGTAAATTGTGCAGTGAACTATACCTATGTAAAATTAAAAAAAAAATAAAATCAAAATATAGAAAATATATAAAGAAAGTGAATCTCTATAGAAATATATTGGAAAAAATAATTTATAGGTCATTGAAAAGCCATACAAGAAGTTTAATAAATTTCAATGACAATATTTCGTTTTATCAACCAAAAAATTTTTTTTTTAATAAAATCTAAAAAATTATTACATTTATTAATTTTTGGTCAAAAGTGAATGCAATCAAAGTTCTATAATAGGTGATTTAAATAAGAATTCGTGAGAATAGCAAAAATTTCTAGATTCAGACATCTTTTTTCCTTTAGAAAAAAATTTCGGATTTTGATTCTGGCAAGTGATTTCTGAAAAAAAAAAATAAATTCTGGGTACATTTTGGTATAGAAAAATTGTACAGATTCTGAAAAGTTTTTTTTTTATAAAAAAAAAATTTAAATTGACAATATTTTGCTATACACAGAATAAAATTACAAAATTATGTTTGTAATATTGAACACCTCATTGAATATTTTTGTAAATTCAAAAAAATATTTTTTAAAAGGCACCAACAATGGAATTTGTAAATACAAAAAACTTTTTGTTATTTTTTTGTTACTAAAATTTTTATTTTCAAATAATTTTTATATATTTGAATTATTTGAAAATTGTTATTTTTCATATAAAAATTCTTTGAAAATAAAAATTGAAGTTACAAAAAAACAAGTAAAAAGACTTAAATTCGGCTGTGCCGAATCTTTGAATACCCTCCACCAACAATGTAAAAAACTTTAGAAGTAAAATTATGGAGGTGAAAAACTTTTTTGGATGCGGAAACGAATTTTTTTACATGAGAAAAATTTTGAGGTGAAAAAATTTTTTTAGGTGAAAAAACTTTTTTGTGGTGAAAAAAATTTTAGTGGTGAAAAAAATTTTTTGAGGTGAAAAATATTTGAGGTGTACAAAATATTATTAATTTCTAAGAGATTGGTGAAAAAATATGAGAAAATATATTATATACCAGTCGCTACTATGAAATTGTACTAAAATACACCAATTTGTATTGAAAATTTAGAGGTATCTTCACATTTTCACCCATAACTTTTTAACCGCTGGACCGATTTTGCTCATTTTCAATGGCAAACTGCTCGGGAGGATGTACATTAATCTGGGTAAAAATAGGCACCCCCGCTAGCGTCTTCGCGACGTGATCGCCATTTCAACAGACAGACAGACGGACAGATAGACGGACATCGCTAAATCGACTTAAAATTACATAAGGATCACGAATATATATACTTTATGGGGTTTTAGAACAATATTTCGACATGTTACAAACGGAATGACAAACTGATATATACCCTCACCATATATGGTGGAGGGTATAATAACAACAAGTGTTTTGTATCTACAAATTCAAAAATATTTTTTTTGTATTTACAAAAATGTTCTATGGAAGATGTTCAATGTTACAAACAGAATTTTGTAATTTTATTCTGTGTATGAAAAATTTGCCAGATTCTGACAAATTTTTCCGTATAGAAAAATTTTTAAATTCTGATAACTTTTTCTAGAATCTGACAAGTTTTCCCCTATAGAAAAGTTGTAAGATTCTGAAAATTCTTTTCCATAGAAAAATTATAAGATTCTGACAAATTTTTTCTAAAGAAAAATGATGAGATTCTTCCAACTTTTCTGACAAAATTTTACCTATGAAATATTGTCAGCCTTGTCCTTTAGAAAAAAAATTTGAGATTCTTCCAACTTTTTTTATGGAAAAAATTTCAGGTTCTTTTAATATTTCCTATAGAAAAATTTTAGGATTCTGACAAATTTTTCCTTATAGAAAAATTGTCAGGTTCTGACAACATTTTCCTAGAATCTGACAAGTCTTTCCTTGTAGAAAAGTTGTCAGATTTTGAGAATTGCTTTTTCTAGAAAAATTCTCGGATTTTGACAAATTTTTAATATAGAAAAAAGATGAGATTCTTCCAGCTTTTCTGACAACGTTTCCATATAGAAAAATTATCAGCTACTGACACCTTATTCCTATGGAAAAATAATCAAATTCCTTCAACTTTTTTTTTGGAAAATATTTCAGATTTATAGAGAAATTTTTATAATCTGAAAAATTTTCTATAGCAAAAAAATTGTTTCATTATAGAAAAAATGTCAGGTTCTGACAAAATTTTACTACACAAATATTGTCAGATTCTAACAATTTTTCCTAGTAGAAAAATTATCATATTTTTTTATGGAAAAAATTTTAGATTCTTTCAAACATTTCCTATGGAAATATTTTTAGAATCTAAAAAATTTTCCTACAGAAAAGTTATTAAATGAAAATCGATTCGATTTTGACACATTTTCTATAGCAAAATTGTCATATTGTGACAATTTTACAATTTTGCCAGATTCTGATGAATATTTGCTGTCGACAAATTTATCTATTTCTGACCACATTTTTCTATAAAAAATTTATTGATAATATTTTCCCATAGAATAATTAAAAATGTTTATCACTTTTGTGAAAAAAAAAAAAAAACAAATTGAAAATACTTCATTTATTGACTTTTAAAAGAATTTTATTTTTTAAACAGTTTTGCCATTATGGCATAATTGTTTGTTAAAACAAAAACTACAAATAAACTGTATAACACTTAATTGCTCCAAATGTGGCTAAGTTCAATTGGCAGTCTACTGTTTGAATGTTTCGAAGGTTAGAGTGAAATTTTAAAATTTTTGTTGCCATACGTACCTATTTGGTAGCCAATGAATGTGTACCAATATTGCCACACACACAATAAAATCAACAAACATATTTAACAAAATGTTTATTTAACACTAACTAAGCAGACGTGAGTAAAAAATTGGAAACAGCTATATCACTGACAAACACACACACACACACACAAAGACAAAAGTTTAGCTTTAAAAATAAATACTATAACCACTTGACTACTTCGATTGCCTTGCCATATGATCTGCAAATAAACAACTGCATTGGTAATTGTGGCTAAAATGGTTGTGGTCTATAAAACACTCTTCTTGTCTAGCTATATAACTATAAATGGTTGTCCGTCCGTTCGTTTATCCGTCTGTCCATACGTCCGTGAATGTTTTGTTCAGATCTTTAAAACTATGATTTCTTGCTTCAAATTTTAAATCTGATTTAATTTTCAGGAGATTCTTTTTAATGATTAAATGAAATTCTACTTTATTGAATCAATATTAAATAAAGGGTTTTTTAATAAGAGCGCTACAAAAGTTTTTTTAAATAAAAACAAAAACGGTTTTGGATATCAATGAAATTCTTTATTCCTGTAAAAGTACGTTCGATGCCATTATGTATGGAACTCGATTTCTTTTGCATGGCCACCACGGGCACGCTTGCAGAAGTCCAGACGCTTAACCCAATTATTGATGATGCTGCAATTTCACGTTCGATATTCGTACGAAGTTCATCAATCGTCGCTGGCTTGTTGGCATGGACCATAGACTTGACGTAGCCCCACAGGAAGTAATCAAATCGCACGACCGAGGCGGCCAATCGACTGGACCATTTCGTGAGATAACACGTTCTCCAAACTTGGTTTCCAATAAATTGATTGTGACATTCGCTGTGTGGGGCCGTTCCGTTGGAACCACATGTCCTCCAAGTCCATATCATCCAATTGGGGCCAAAAATATTCGGTTATCATTGAGCGGTAGCGATTCCTATTCACAGTAACGTGCCGGTCTTGATCATCACGGAAGAAGTACGGCCCAATGACGCCGCCGACCCATAAGCCGCACCAAACCGTAATTTTTTCGGGATACAATGATGACTCATGGAGTACGTGTGGATTGCTGTCTGACCAATAACGCATATTTTGTTTATTGACGAAGCCATTCAGCCAGAAATGAGCCTCATCGCTGAAGATGATTTTTAGATAAAAATCCGAATCATTTTCAAATTGTTGCTCAGCCCAATTCACGAACATACGACGCTTCTGCTGGTCAAGCGGCTTCAGTTCTTGCGTCAATTTGATTTTGTAAGGATGTAGGCCAAGATCTTTTCGCAAAATTCGCCACAACGACGTCACAGAGATGCCCAACGCTTGAGAACGACGTGTGAGAGACACATTTGGGCTTTCTTCAACTGAAGCCTTAGCGGCAGCAATATTCTCGACACTACGGCACTTCTTTGTCTCACTGGCACGGGAACATTTTGTAGTGTGCCTGTGGATTCAAATTTTTCCACTAGACGCTCAATTGTTGATCAGCTAGAACGATTATGACGACGAATTTTAATAATTTCGACTCGTTGTTGGCTCGTATATCTTTCCATCATGAAATGACAAACCTTACTGAAGAGAAATGTCAAAAGAGCGGCAAGAAATATGGCGTCGTTTGCTGTCCCTGTCGCTCCACTTTTGTAGCGTCCCTGTTGAAAAACCCTTTATAAGGAATCAATTTGATTTTTATTGATTCTTTTAATAAAATCAAATGAATTAATTCAATTTAAAAAAAATATTTCAACTTAAATCGTTCATTGACTTTGACTGCGCGAATTAAATCATAAAACAAATTATTTAATCGAATCAAAATTGAATCAATATAAATGAAGTGTATTAAGGAATTTCCACAAGGCGTTTGTCGTGAGACAAATAAGTAACTGTGTGTATTTTGTTTTTGGTATTGCATAATTTTTTTTATTGCATTTGAGTTCGTCTGACGCAAATGGTGATATGGAAACATTACCGAAATCATCATCTCACTTTAGTCAATATGAAATCATTGATGTAAAGTGATTACAAATTATTCACCGAGTCATAAAATGAATAAATTTTTATGCGTATTGTTAAAAAAATGAATTATACTCTTTAAGCTCTGGTTGTGCTTGTACGTATAACTGAAACTAAACGACAAGTAATTTATAAACGGTTAAACAAATATTAGCGTAGAGCTTGAATGTATTTGTGAATAACTGCATTAAATGATGTCGCAACTGAACCGACTGTGTATGTGAAAAGTGTCATAAAAAGTGAAGCTATTAGTGTATTTATCTATGAATATAGACGGAAAATCTAACTAGTTTTTATTAAACATTAATATCGTCCAACAAAGTTTTCATCAGTATGTCTTCAACTATTTTGTTTAAAATTTTTCCATGAAAAAGTAATCAGATTTAAAAGATTTTTTTTTATGGAAAATCTCTTAGCTTTTAACTATTTTTGACTATTAAAAATTGCTTAGATTTTTTTTTTAATTTTTCCCACAGAAAAACCTTTAATACATATTAAGTTTTTTTTTTGTAAGATACATAACGCTCGAAATTTAATTCAAACTGAATTTCTATAGTTTTAATAAAATTTTGAGCAAAATGTAAATGTCAAGGATCCTGATGATTTTTTTTCCTACAAAAAAATTATCAGTTTCAGGGGATATTTTTTCTACAGAATAGCTTCCGGTATTGCAAAATGGTTTACTACAGATCTACCTTGGAACAAAAAACGCTTTCATTGAGAATATTTTTACTAAAGCAAAAAAAAAAACCCAATGAATCGGGTTTAGTGGGACCAGTTATAGCATTTTCAAATAATCTTTTAATAATATCAATTAAAAATAATTTTTTTTTGAGAGACAAGTAACACCCAGGAAATTCTTCCAATTCATGAAAATGTTGTTTGATTTGGAAAGGGGAAAGAAAAGAGTTAAAAGTGGTGAAATATGAGGGACTTAAAATATGGCAACACTGTTATTAAGCGAGATGATAATTCGTTAAACAGTTGAAGCCCGCCATCTGATGAAGAGATGTTATTTTACTTCGGTCGGGTTAAGTGCTAAGGGAGCACCAAAGAAGGATGTTGCAATATGTATGAGGAATATAAAATTTATACACATTATTTTTCTAAGTTGATTTTGCCGTCGGTGGGGATCGAACTTAAAACCAACTCACTAACCATTACACCACAACGCACAAGGAAACAAATTACTAATGAGGGTAAAATTTTCTTTAATATTTGATTAAGTGAATCAATTATATAATTGCAAAAGTCTTTAGTGGAAAATCTTTTGGAAATTATTTTTGAAATATAAATGGCAAAGTAGAATCGCGATAATTCGTACTCGCAAGGGACCAGCGGTTTTCTACGAATTAGAGGGGCTTACAATTTGTTGAGATTTCGATTTATAGAGGTAAACTAAAAATATACGAACTAAAGGGGTTTTATTTCAGTATTAATAATGTCCTTGGCTTCGTAATCTTTTGTTAGTTCCTTTCGTTTTCTTTGCATTACGAGCAAATACCACCATCAACAGCAGCACTTTCACCGCAAATTTTAATAAAATATTATCCCCCTTTTGAAAACGGTCGAGCCAACCACTGGTTGCTTTGAAGTTGTTTAAGTTTAATTTATTGACAAGAAAAGTACGCGTTTTCTAATTACAATGGGCCGCCCACGGGAATATTAGACTGCCGACATAGCGTAAACCATAATAGAAATGACTTCTCTCTAATATGCAGTTAATTATACTTTCGAAGCGTAATTCTAAAGAATTCTGCTTGTGCTTTACGAATTGTATACGATTTTAAACAATATATTACGATTTATAAGAGGTTTTGTATTGATTGATTTAAAAAAATATACGAATTATCGAGGGGACCAAAGTATATGTAAATATTACGAATTATTGGAGCTTTTTCAAGGGAACGACAGTTTGTTACGAATTATCAAGATTTCCGAATTATCGGGGTACGAATTATAGCGATTCTACTGTATTAGCAATCTACTCTGTAAAAATTGCTCGGGTACATAGCGAGGAAGGTAGATTTTTTGTATGCGAACATATATAAAATTTAATAATATCGAATTAATTTAAAAATAGAATTTAAGACTTCAGAAAAGAAACAAAAAATTGATAGCTATATGGCCTATATTTGAAATACTAGAAATATACAATAGCTGAAAATATTTCTTCGAAAAAAGTCATCTGAAACACAAACTTGAATGAATATCAAAAAATACGAAAAAGTCCTTTGCTTTATTTTAATGACTTTCAACATTTGTTGAGTAAACTCAAAATTTTCCCATATAAAACCTACTAAAACTGCGTTCTTATAAATAACGTAAACAAATAAGCACAATTGTACATGTCTTTTATACCATTAGATAGGAATTTCAAATAGCTTTAATATAATATTCATATAAACAAAGTAAACTACCCAGCAAAACCACACATTACCAAATAATGGATAAAATAATGTATAGCCATAGGGGCCGATGGAATACTTTACACCTTACTTCATTGATAAATTAAACAGGCGATGAGCTTGAAAGTAATGTATATACCCATTACTTTAGATGTGTAATGTGTATAAAAATAGATTTTTAAAAAAGAGGAATTTTTATTAAAAAAAATTATTAAAAATATTTTATTTAAAATATTTGTAATTAAAAATAATGTGGTCAAGATGGGAATCGAACCAGGGAAATCTGGTTGCCAGCCAAGAACTCTACCCACTGAGCTATCGACGCATATAGTATTTGATTGCTTTAAACTTAAATGAATTGTTGTGCTTCCTTTTTTCGCTAGTGTTATCAAAACAAACATACATTACCCTTTTGCTTACAAAAAAACCACAAAGTAATGTATCTAAAAATAAATTTTCAAAAATATTTCAATTATTACTTTACATTTATAAGTCATATATTACGTAATCAATAACACTAGGCAACAGCCATTTTGTTATTTGGTTCTAGCATACTTTTTCTCATGGATTTGGACCTACTGAACACGAAAATGAATTTTAAAAATTTTTCTGTCGATTGGTTTGCGAGATACAAATTTTTTAATTTTTTTTTTTTAATTTTTGGAGGTACACTTACTATTTTGAGCATATCTTTAGTCTTCTTTGACCTATATTATCCTACTACTACTCAAATTAAAGACAATTGAGCCGTCTACAACTTATTCTCAGAAAATTTTCAAATCGGGTTAGTAGTTTTGATGTTGGCGGCTTAAAAAGGTTAAGAAACTGCGTTTTTTTAGTAAAAATGTGGCTGAAAAATTCATATAAAAATTCATATAAAATGTAAAACGCGATGTTAACAGCGATTTTAATTTTTTTACGTATAGCTGACACTTTTCCAAAGAAAATAAGCCCTTACTTAACAAAATCTGATGACAAATGGCCGACTTATTATTTTTTTGGTAAACGACCGAAATTCCGCTATTTCACGATTTTTTGATTTTCATTATTTGCACAGCTTACCTACCCAACGCAAACGAATAAATACATTTGAACTTAATTTAAAATAAACAAATTAGTCTTCGTATATTATTTTTTAATTTATTTACAGCACTACATGCTCAATGTATCGCACAATTAGCTAAACTAACGAAATTAAACTAACTAATTAAATTAAGCAAATCAACGCACAAAAAAATGAGTAAAAACAAAGATATAAGTGTACATTTTATGCCATGTGGAAAAACTGCTGACTTCTTCTTTGTTTTTTGTATTCGCTGCAATCGGTCTCACGTATTAGGGTCCAAATATAGTCACCCATCATAGCCGTGTCATAGTTGCCCTGATAGCGTCGTTCCATAGCCTTCAATTCCTGATGAAAGCGCTCGCCGTGTTCGTCGCTCACGTCTCCTAAATTCTCAGGGAAAAAATCCAAATGAGAATCCAGAAAGTGTATTTTAAGTGACATGTGCACTCCCATGGCTTCATAGTTCTTTACCAGATCCTCAACTATGTCCTTATAATTCGGGCTTTTGTTGTTTCCTAAAAAGTTTTCCACAACAAGCCTGAAGGAATTCCATGCTGCGGCTTCGATGGGTGATAACAGCTTTGGGAATTTTTCATCTTTCATCATTTTTTTTATCTCGGGTCCTGCGAAGACTCCTTCTTTAATTTTTGCCAGCGAAAGGTAAGGGAAAATTGACCGTAAATAGGCAAAAGCTTCACCTTCTTTGTCTAATTTTTTGGCAAAATTTTTAATCAAACCCAATTTTATGTGCAGCGGCGGAAGTATTATATTTTCACGGTTCTCTATTAGTGGTTTGCGCTGAACATTCGCTTCTCCAACTACAGGTTTCGTTCGTACCGGCCATTTTTTTTTTATATAATGCTGATCATCAGCGCGGCTATTCCAAAGGCACAGAAAACAGCAATGTCGCGTATAGCCTCCTTGGAGTCCACACAGAATGGCCACAACTTTAAGGTCGGCGCATATTTTCCAATTGTATTTCCTATACTCTATGCATTTCAGCAAAATGTCCATAGTTTCATAGTTCTCCTTTGAATGAACCGCATGAGCAATAGGAACAGATGGCTTTTCATTCCCATTATGTAAGAGAACTGCCTTCAAGCTCTCTTTGTTGCTGTCAATAAACAACCTCCATTCGTTGGGGTTGTGAATTTGGTGAAGCTCTTGGAACAAGCCTGAAATGTCGCTGCAAAAACATATTTGGTCTTTCTTTGTATAAAATTTTGCATACTCCTTGTGACGGTTTCTGTACGCTGATACTTTCACTTCTGAAGCCGCAAATCCACACTGTATCATCCGAGACGCAAAAAGTTCGGATTTCTCCTTAGTGAGACCAAAATCGCGCACCCAATCGTTTAGTTCGGCCTGTGACAGTAATTTTCGCTTTGCACCCGGCTCAAATTCGCTTGCATTTGACTCAGACTCTTCTTCTGACGATTCTGCTTTTTGAAGAGATGCACCAGGGCACACTGGATATGGCACATCATGCGAATGTGGTACTGGAAGCGCAAACGATCCCACTTGAGCGTAGTTCCATTTAAAAAATCTTCCTACCCCACTGTTTGTGGTGAGGCAAAAATAACAGTCTGTGGAATGGCATAGCGGCTTTTTCCACATCATTGGTGTATCGAATTTCATATGGCGGCTAAAATTAAAATAAATTACTATATTCGCTATGTATAATGTGTTTAAATAAAAATTCTTACCTTCCGCCAGCTGCCCAGTTGGTTAAGATTATATAGCAAAGATCACACAGCGACTTAGGTGTCCATGGTTCTGTGATATTTGGTGAAATACCAAAATAATTCAAATAGTGCAATTGTACTGCTGGAGTAAACTTGTGTGCGTGATTTTTTTTTATAAACTGGCCACAAACATTGCAGAAATTGTCTGGATCGTTCAAACACTCGAACACACGTAGTCTTTTACTCATTGTCTTCCTTGCGTTTTCTAAATATTAACTTCTTTACACTTTCACAGACAGTTTTGAAATGCAATTGATAACCGTGTCTCCTTATGTTTAAATATGTATGAGCATGTAGTGCTGTAAATAAATTAAAAAAAAATATACGAAGACTACTTTGTTTATTTTAAATTAAGTTCAAATGTATTTATTCGTTTGCGTTGGGTAGGTAAGCTGTGCAAATAATGAAAATCAAAAAATCGTGAAATAGCGGAATTTCGGTCGTTTACCAAAAAAATAATAAGTCGGCCATTTGTCATCAGATTTTATTAAGTAAGGGCTTATTTTCTTTGGAAAAGTGTCAGCTATACGTAAAAAAATTAAAATCGCTGTTAACATCGCGTTTTACATTTTATATGAATTTTTATATGAATTTTTCAGCCACATTTTTACTAAAAAAACGCAGTTTTTTAACCTTTTTAAGCCGCCAACATCAAAACTACTAACCCGATTTGAAAATTTTCTGAGAATAAGTTGTAGACGGCTCAATTGTCTTTAATTTGAGTAGTAGTAGGATAAAATAGGTCAAAGAAGACTAAAGATATGCTCAAAATAGTAAGTGTACCTCCAAAAATTAAAAAAAAAAAATTAAAAAATTTGTATCTCGCAAACCAATCGACAGAAAAATTTTTAAAATTCATTTTCGTGTTCAGTAGGTCCAAATCCATGAGAAAAAGTATGCTAGAAACAAATAACAGACAAAAGTTTGTTATTTGTGACCTAGTGTAATCAGTAACTTATTACTTTATGCTTGAAAATAATGAAAAAGGTAACGAGCTATCATTACAAGGTAACGCATGAGAATATAGCACCCATTACCAAAGTTTTGCTGGGTATGAAAGAAACTTAAATTATCCAAAAATTTCCTAAATATGAGATTGGGATGGTAAAAAAATAAGTATGCATCCATTAAATATCCAAATTGAAATCGGTGTGTAACCCGGAGTTTCCTTCCTTGTAAGTAAGTTTACTGTCGAAAACTCTGGTTTTCTTAGTATTATATAACACTACGCAACAACCTTTAAACATTTGTTGGACAATTTTTTGAACAAAAATTTAAATTATTTTTATTTAAACAATACTCAAAATCTTTACAAGTGCAAAAAAAACAAAAAAAAAATAAAAAAAAAAATCAAAAAAAAAATGAAAAAAAAATTTCAAAACCAAAAACTTTCGTAAAATTAACGAACTTTTGTTTATTATACGAAATTTTTTTGTTGTCTTGACATTCATTTTTATTTTTTAATCATGGCTTATTATGAGTTTGCTTTAACGAATTGTAAGAGTTTAATTACATTTCCATGTTTCTGCCATTACCGGTTATAAATCACTACCAGTGTATCGGAAGTTTTAAAGGTGGCGCCACTTCAACCCCACTAAATTTTTTGATATGACAAATTGAACATTTCGACTAGCTCCAAATATAGAATATATGGTGGGGCCTTGAATACTCGGATTTTTTTTAAAAATCTTCCATTTGAATAACAAAATGGACAAAATATTTACTTCGGATACTCAGACATCCGTACACGCTCTTAATGAATCTGAATTTATAATTTAGACAAATTTATAATGCTTTAAAATTAACAAATCTGATTCTAAACAAAAAAAAAGCAATAATTTTGTTAAATTAACACATTTTTCTGTTTAGCCAACAGTCGTATTATTTTGAATGTACAATAGGGTTTCCCAATTTTTTACTTCCGAAGTTTCCGAGGGAAATGTGGCAAAATTAAATCTAATCGGATGAAATTTTCAGATATCGGAAAAAAAAAACATTTTGAGTACTGAGACCTTAAATTAATAGTGAGCATTTTTTTTTTAATTTATGAAGTTATTGCGCAAAAATGGTTATGGACAATGGCGATGGACAATACGTCCATCGCCAAATTTTTCCCCATCTTTCTGAAAATTTTCGTATACCAGCTGGGAAGAAAGATCCGTCTTTTTGAGGCAATCCAATCATATACCAATTTTTTGTATTGTTCATATGCAGAGGTGAACTTCTGCTGAGACAGCTTATGCGTAGTCGACCAGAACAAATAGTTGTCGAAAGGGTCAATGTCTGGAGAATACCGCGGGTGGGGTAGAAATTTTGCATTTCAGCATTTCCAACAAGGCCTTGACCAGTCTTGCAACATGTGACCGAGCGTTGTCATGGTTTAAAATCACTTTGTCGTTAGCAAAAAGGTAAACAAATTAAAAAAATGTACTTCAGGATATCCTGAAACTTACTAAATTGTGACATAGTCCGATCTTTTTTGTAGTTAATTAATGGTTCTGCTTGAGATAACTACAAGAAGGGACACCCTAAGTGATACACGGCATCTATGGCTATGGGGCTATGGGGGTCCTTTGTCTTCTTAAATTAACTCATTTAAGGAAATTGTATTTTTTTAGTGTAATGTATCCACTTTTTATCACCAGTCATAATGCGAAGCAAAAAACCCTTCCTTTTTTGGCGTTCAACGTCGCTGGGCTTCAACCCGTATGGCACCCAGTTTCCTTGCTTTCGACTTAATCCCATGGCTTTTAGGCGTTTGCTGACTGTCGACTCATCCACTCCCAAATGATTCTGACAACTCTTGAAGACTTTGGCATTCGTTCACATAGAGTAATGGTTCCAATACTCCGTATTTAAATGTTTTGGGCAGACCCGGCCGTTCTTGTATTCGAGCTTAAAATCACCACTTTTAAAGCGACCAAACCAGCTACGACACGATGGTTCAGATAGAGTATGATCGTCGTAAACTTCCACTAAGATTCGATAATCCCCGCTGCAGTTTTCTTCATATTAAAGTAATGAAGGAGAACCTCCCCGCAAAAGCACTTTATCTAGTACGAAATTCGATATGTTCTAGGCGTAATTACACAATAGGTTTTAGCTGCAAGACATTTGAAACTGGAATATTGGTTCATATACAGTCGCGCCAATTGTGTGCAACGCTCATTATTAATTCTAGGTCCCAATAACTGTTTTCAAAAATGAGATTTTTATAATTTTTCAAGCAGGAATGGAACAGGGCCTAAGTCACCACATTATGGGTACTTTCACTATCTTTTTTTGGTTTTTATTTTAAATCCGAGCTTGGCAGCCATATTAGTTAAAATTTAAATTTGAGCAAAAAAATGTTTGGATTTGGAAATAGAATAAGCAAATGGATATCATGTTGTACATTAAACTCATTGTGATGAAATTGAAGTTTCAAATATTTATATTAATTCGATATGGTTTCTTTTAGAAACTGCCCGATGTGACGTGCGTTGGGGCCTATTGACAAAGCTCCTGATATGAATATGGGATCTGTGGTTAAAACTTACACTCCAAATAACTTTGGCCAATTAGTGGGTTAAATTATTTTCACTTGAGTTAAATTTGCTAAAACATTTATTATCTGTCATTTTGTAAAATTAGTTTTCATTGTTTACGTTAGGGACATCAATTAAAAACAAAAATAAGATTTTTTTTATCTAAATAAATTGAATTCGTATTAAAAAGTTATACTAATGAATAAATTAAATATTTAATAAAATGCATGAAAACCACATAATTACCGTTACTAAATAACATCCGATTGTGTTACATATTTTAACACTTATAAAATCCTCCATGCACCAACACAAACAACAATTACACTCAAAATAATACATTTGCTATTTAATAGCTCTACCTCTTCAAATATTTCGGCCGAATATAAAATGTGTTGGCATAAACAAGTAGACAATTAAAAAAATGTGTAATTCCATAATTATTTTACAAGATTTTTTATTACTTTTTGAAACCACAAAATTATTAAAAATTTACTTATATTTAACAATTTTGGTTTAAAGCTGAATATTAAAAGTAATCCTGTTAAATTACTGTTGTGTTATTATGAGTGTACACTTGTTTAAAACATGTTTTTCAAGTATAATTTCATGTCTGCCACAATCGCGCGTATCCTTCCTCCTCTTTACAGACAAAAAAAAACATACGTACTACAATATTTACTTTAACTGTTGTTTGTTTTTGTTCTTATTGCTACATCAATATAACAATAACTGTATAAGTACGAGAGGATACTCACTCCCCACTGTGTGTATGTGTGTGTATGTTGGTATTTGTTGATTTTGATAGTATGGGTTGAGTACTGTATACAGTGTGATTTTATGATATTTGCACATTTCTTGTTTTTTTTTATTTGTATTTGTTGTTGTTAATTTTTTTCTTTACTTTCTTGTTTCGTTTGCTTATCTGTGTTGAGGGTTTCAGAATTTGCTATTTCTTCTTTTTTTTTGTGTTACGTTACATATATTTCCGCTGAGAACAGTATGATAGCTTTGGCATTTGTAGGATATGAAGATGGGATGGTGATGTTAATATTGATGATGATATTAAAATGGGTGTGGGGCAACTAACAAAACGAATATTGGGGCAAGGCAGCAAAGTCAGTCAGACAAGACTAACGCTTCAATTGAACCAAATTATTGACACTTTGTAAGCAATACTTGTGACTCGTTCTTTTTCTACTTACTACATCTACTACTACTACTGCTACTATTAACAAAACACCAAATACAATATTACACTTTTATAACAATAAGTTTGTTTGTGTAGTTGTTTGTTATGGTAGAAGTTTGATTGGTATAAATACCATAAAGCTTTAAGGCATGAAAATGAAAACATTTTCACTTATTTGCTCAGAAATTGGATAACAATCGAAATAAAATTGGATATCACTTATTTTCGATTTCCTTTCTTTTTATTTTATTTTTTGTTATTTTATCTTGTTTAAAAGAATTCTTTTATTATAAATGTATAAGACTAATTTTGACTGTCTACACTTATAAAATAGTAAAATAAAATAAATATTTGTTTGTTTATCTATAAAAATAAATGTTTAGTAATTCGAAAAGATGGTTTTTTAAATTTTTGATATATGACCCATTTTGGCTGAGGTGTACTTTATAGGGAGTTGCTCAAAAAAATGTGACCACCTCTGGAGCCGGGCCGTGGGTAGTTCGCAGCTAGAGATGACATCCACCATATGTATATTTTTGATCCTTATAACATTTTAAGCTAATTTAGCTATGTCCGCCTGGTTTTACCTAGATAAATGGACATCCTTCCGAAAAGTTTTATATTTAAAATAAGCAAAATCGATAAGCCCTTTAATAAAGGTCCAAAAATCATTCCCCGTGGATTAGCGGTCAAAAATATCTAACCTGTAAATGGTTTCTCTATGCCGTAAAAGGGTATGAGAGTTTGGAAATATATGGAAAAAAAAGTTGTTATGCAAAATTATTTAAATTTAAAAATTAAAAAAAAAACAAGTAAGAGCGGCTAAATTCGGCTATGCCGAATCTTATATACCCTTCGCCATGGTTGGGAAAAAACTGAAGTTTATATATGGACATATATGGAATGGACAGATTTATATACGGACGCCTTTAAGAGGAAATTAACCATTTAGTTTGGAGATAAAACTTGGACTCGGGAAGATTTATGGTTCCAGAAAATAGGTATTTTAAAAAAATTTATGTTTTGGGCATAACTTTTTTGTATCTGAACCGATATTTCCGAGTTTCAGCAAATATGTTATACTAAAGATTTTCGATCTTTTGCTATATAAGACGTATCCATAGGTCAAAATACAGCTCTAGAATAGTGGTTGTTGTTTGTGTATAAAAGGTGAAGAGGTGAAAGAAAAGAATTTCAACAAATCGTTAAAAGGAATCACCACAACTGCATGTGTTTTATTTCTACAAAATTTTGATTTAGCTGGCAAATTTGCATTTGGGATTTTATTTCGCTTTTTTATTTAAAATATTTGTAATTTCTTTAGCTTAATTTTAAAAATTTGAAGGAAAATAGTTTATATTTTTTTTTTATTAATTATTAGAAGTTATGACATAAAATAGTTGCACTCAAAGGTAAATTATGTATAAAATTTTCTTAATATGTGAGAAATAAAATGGTTTAAAAATCTTTTTATAAATTCTTTTAAATCGGAGCAAAAAATAGAAATTAAACCGTTTGTATTTTGTATCAGAGGGTTTTTATAAAAATTTTGATGTTTTTAGCCTATTTATGGATTATTTAATTATTAATATAAAATTTTATTTAAATTAATTATTAAATGTAAAAAAAAACAAAAAATAAACAAAAAAAGATCTTAAGAAAATAAAAAAAATGTGCAAAAAAAAAGTTAATTGACCGGGATTTGAACCCGCGACCCTTCCACCTGTGGTGAAAGGTATAAAAACGTTTGTATTTTGTTTGTATCAGAGGGTTTTTATAAAAATGTTGATGTTTTTAGCCTATTTATGGATTATTTAATTATTAATATAAAATTTTATATAAATTAATTATTAAATGTTAAAAAAAAACCAAAAATAAGCAAAAAAAAAAAAGTGAATTGACCTGACCGAGATTCGAACCTCGAACCCGCGGCCTTAGAGAAAAGAATTATTTATGACATAGCGTCTAGACAACTGAGCTATTGAAGCTCACACAAAATCATCGTCAATAGAGGTACATATATAAAAGTCTTCGTTCATTAGAGATTTGTTTAGTTTTTATTTAAATGACAAATCTTTGTATGTGTGTTGTTTGTGTATAAAAGGTGGAGATGAAAGAAAATAATTTTAACACATGGATGTGTTGTTATGCTCAAAATTCTACATACATATTAAACAAAGGGATTTTACTGGAAAAATTAGAGGTAGTCCTGGTTTTTTGCTAATATCTCAGCCATTTATTAACCGATCTGTCTGATTTTTAATAGCAAACAGAAATCGATCACATGTAACAGAAATAAAAAACAATCAAGTCCTCATCATGTCTGGGTTCTTCGGAAAACCCATTTCAAAACACAGACGGACAGACGGACATCGTTAAATCAACTTCGCTCTTCATAAGGACCCAGAATATATATACTTTATAGGGTCTAAGATCAATATTGTAGAAATTACAAACGGAATGACAAACTTATATATACCCTTCCACCTGTGGTGAAGGGTATAAAAAAAAATTCACATAAATTATTAAAAAATATGTAAATCTGCATTTTAGAATTTGTCGGTAGCTAATTGAAATAAATATAGAAGGTTTTACAAAAGTATTATAAGTCCCCTAGTAAAAAGTAAAAATCCAAAGCACAAGTTTCAGAACAGCTTATATCGCATAAGAATAGGTCCAAATTTATGTTCTACAACCGAACTAAAACAGGTTGCTTTATAACCGGTGCTAAAAACTGTTGTAGAACTAGTTCTTGGATAGTGAAAACTTACATTTGAACCCCCGGGAATCAGTTCTAGAACTCGTCACATGGAAACCGGTGGTAAAAGAACTTGTTTTAGTACAAATTTCAAGGTAATCTGTTTTAAAAAATATTTTTTTTTTTTATTTTTATACCCTCCACCATATATGGTGAGGGTATATCAGTTTGTCATTCCGTTAAAATTTTTAATATTTTTGCCTAAATAAAATAATTTAAATCAAATCATATCATTAATATTGAAAACAAACAAACAATTGTTCATCAATTTATATATATAAGAAAATGGTATGTTACCTTCTAATTGGTTCTAAATGGTTTTATATTTTGCTATTTATTTCTGTTATTTTCCATTGATAAGCTTTGTTGGTTTTTTGGTTTTGCGTTTCATTCCATAAAATGTATTTTGGTTTTTGTAAAACTCCCAATTTAGATATATTTTTTTTTGTTTTTCTACCAATTTAAGTTGTACCAATCAATGACATTATTTTTAAAAGAAAAAAATATTAGTTGTATCATTCCATTAGGTATTACATTAATTTTTTAAAGAACGAACATTCGTTGCAACTATTTTTCAATACGTGGCGCATCAGAAAGTGCATTCTCTTCAATAGGTATATTCTGCTGTAGAGTTAGTCCCCACTATGTGTTTATGCAGTCCAGTGGTTAAAAAAACTAGTGAAAATGTGAAGGTGCCACAAAAAATTTTTTCCCCTCAAAAAATCTTTTTCAGCTCTAAATTTTTTTTTCCACCAAAAAAGTTCTTTTCACAACTAAAAAACTTTTACACTTCAAAAAAAAAAAAAAATTTTACACCTACATAATTTTATATATTATTTGTATCAAAAACAGTAGATAACATCTTTTGGGATGTTGGTGGAGGGTATTAAAAGATTCGGCATATCCGAATTTAGCCTTTTTTTACTTGTTTTTTTATTATTGATTCTTATATAATCCCCATAGTGCAGTCGCTTAGAAGTGAATAATATTTTACATTCACCTTAAATATTTTTCATGTTCGAAAAAAATTATTTTTTTAAAATATTTTTTCCAAAAATATTTTTTAACCTCGACAATGTCTTCTTGGTTTCAATTTTTAATTTTTACTGTAACAAAAACAATGTAAAAGATATAAAAGAATTCGTTAAACAGAATTTGATTCTTTTATTTTTTTCTGAGGGTCAATTCTCGTTTTGCGAAACGGTGAAATGAAAAGTTTTTTCACGTTTTCATAGTACTTTTGATTCGCGTTCTGTGAAAAAATTTAAAGAAATATCAAAACGTTTTTATATGAAAAAAAAATTAAAACGAAACAAAATTTTTTCACGATTGCACAGCACTGGCGATTCTTGTTTTGTGTAACAGTGCAAACAACTGTCAAAATATATGCATATGAAAAAATTGTTTACACAGAATATTTATAAGTGAAATAAACATGGAAAAGGTTGTAAGAGGAAAGCGTGCCAGCGAAAGCCAAAAGGAGTATTTAATTAATTATTTAGAAAAGAATGTGGACATTGCAAACAATAAGTAAGTAGTCTAATTAACATAATCACACTTTTAATTATCCCATATTTTCAGATTTGTAACTGCAGATGGTGCAAAATTTAGAGACGAAGAGTGTAACGAATTAGCGGCGAGCCTTAACATTTTAGTGGGACCCAAAAAGACGGTGAAAAATGGAAAAAGTATTGGAGGTTTATTTATTTATAGTTTATTTATATTCTTTATGGAATGTTTTTTTTTTTTTCTTTAAGTAATATTAGACTTCATACTCGCACCAAATGTATTTCACTTAAGCAAGCCGATATAAGTCCATGAAGTGCTTCTCGGTTGTCTTCTCGAATGCATTTTGGCCTTCACGAAGTATGCACTCTCAAAAAACTCCCATAAATTATTAAATTATTTACTGCAATGAAATGCTTGTAACATCAATCACGAATTCTTTGAGTAATATCCAATAATACAATTAATCAGACATTTTTATATAATTATTTAAAATAAATTTTATGAACTTAATTCACTTTTGTTTACGTTTTTCTCTGTTTTGACATTTGCTTTAAATTTTGGACAACACAGTTACAAAAGTTTCATGGGTACAGTGCGAATGAAACATTTTTTTCACAATACAAACGAGAATCGGAAATTATGTATTTGTGAAATGTTCGAGTGAAAAGTGCTTATGAAAACGAAACTGAAAAGTTTTTTTTTCACTTCACATTATCGCAGAACGAGAATTGACCCCCTTATCTCTACACTCATAATAATCCATAGGTAAAATACACGAAAATTGTAGTTAATTTTACGAAAGATTTTGTTATTTTGAAATAACGAAAATTTTTGTAATATATACACATAACATCGTAAATACAAGCAAATTTTTATTTATAAAATAAATTTTTAAGTTTTATAAAAATACTACAAATATTTGCAAAAATATAAATATTTTGTTAAAATTCAAAATAATTTTGTACAAAACCAAACGTTGTATTATTTACAAATTTTGTAAACTTAATAAAGTTTTTACCATTAGCAGAGTACGAAAATTTTGTAATGTTACAATTTTTTTTATGTTGAACTAAAAATAATTAACGAAATCATGTTTGTATTATTTAAAATTTTTTATAAATTTATGAAATTTGGAATATTCAAAAGTTTTATACTATATACAAAATATTTGTAAAATAAAAATTTTACAAAAAATATATTTGTATTTTTAAGCATGGATTATTATGGGTGTAAAAAATTTCTGACTTCTGAAGTAATTTTACTTGCTGTTCAGATACTTCTCAATAAATCTGGGAATTTCAACAACAACCGCGTAAGTCACAATATCAAAATTTTTAGCAGAACCAAAACAAAGTTCTATAAAATTTACTTTTAGGTTTAGTAGAAATTAAGGTTACGTTGTTTTTTTATTAAGAAAACTTAAGTTGCCCATATTTTTAAAAAGTTGTAAAGAGGGATACAAATTTAGCAATTTTTCATTATTAACTTAAAATCGATATAAAAAAAATTGATTTACGTGGTTATTTCTAAAAACCACAGAAATATTTTCTCTAAGTGTTTTTATTAACGTTTATTGTTTGTTTTTTTTTTTTTTTTTTGTCGTATGATTTTTATATTGTATTATATGTAAGTAGGTATTGAAGAGTATTGGTCCATAAAACATTTTTCCGGTTGTTTAGTTTGTCTTAAAGCCTTACAGCACTTTAAGCAACTTATATTATCGTAATAGAATTTGTTAAATTGAGGCTGAAATTTGTACAAAAAAAAGAAAGTACGTGAACGAACGAAAGAAAAAAAAATTGTTTTATAACGTCGTTTATTATTTACCGTCAAGACTAGCATGGCATCATGCCATTCATCCTAACATATCGGGTACGAGTCAGCCAGCCAGCCAAATCAAGAAGACAGGTGCAGGTGGGGATAGATGGGGTGTTGCTCTACAATGCTTATCAATTGCGTTTTTATTGGTAATATTTCTTATTTTTGGTCTAACTGTGTCTTGTGGCTGTAAACCATACCGTAGTTTTATTATTTCCCTCCCCAATATTTATTTAATTTCTTTTGTTGCCTTCCAGTACAAAGGTATTTATTTTGGGTTTATTGAGTTAGATGTTTATGGTTTTTATATGTTTTATTTGTTTTTGTTGTTGTATGTGTGCGTTCATCGATTTGTTATTATTAGATTGTTAGTATGTGTGGTTATTTTCATTAAAAAGGATATTGTGGTAGGAAGTAGAATGTATACACAGAAAAAACACAGATTTTAAATCAAGCAGAAACAACATTAAATTAAGTGTATTTTCGTTTTTAATTTAAATATGCTTTAACTTATTTTAAAAATGCGAAAACAAACTCTAAAATGTTGACATATAAATTTAAATAAGACAAAAATTATTTTATTTTTACACTTAAAAAAGTTTGTAAGTTAAAATAACTGAAAATATCATTTAAAAGAAATGATATTTCATTTAAAAACCGGTCTACTTAATTTTCATTGAAATTAAATGCCATTTGTTATTTATTTTTAAATGTTGATTAATCAACTGACACATCCGTAAGAAACAACTGATATAATCAGTTAAAATAAATGTCAAAATTTTACCCACCAATCTTTAAAAAATAAATGTTTTTTGAAATTATTTCCGTTTTTGTATTTTATGTTTTTTTTTAATATACTCGTACATTACAAAGTGTATGTATGCATATGAAGCTATAAACACTTTTTGTGTGAATGTATTTGTATATGTATGTGTGTTTATGAAGTTCTTGTAAATTGTATTAAAAAATTTTGTATATATACAACCAATTTAAATAAAAAACAAATTGAAATTTTTTGAATATTTTTTTTGAAACAGACAGCAAACAAAATTTAAATTTGTAATAACTGTTACGGACACAAATAAACCACAAGTTTCCATTTTGTGGGTAAATTTTTATTAAATTTCAAACAAATGAAAAAATATATAAAACTGAAAAAAATCGGTAAATGATAGTAAATTATTTCGAATAAATGTATAAAACAGTTAATATAGATGTTTCTTTGAAAAATAAATTAAACTACAAACAGTTAACTACATAATATTCTGAGTGTACTTTAATAATGTTCATACTTTAAAAATTTTCGTCAAAACTTAAGTTACCATTTCAAATATAATATAATAATTTACTTAATTATGCTGTTTTTTTCTCTGTGTATCGGTATCATTTGACCGGCAACTTTTAATACCGCTTTTTGTGATAGTAGTACTTATGTGGTATTATGTGTTTTATTGTTGTTTTCAGAAGATTTTTATCATTTATCCGTTTATTCCTTCAATTCATTTTCATTGGGGAATTCGTTTGTTTGTTTGTTTGGCCTCAGTTATTTAATTGTTTATTCTCTGGTTATTGGCCATTGTTTTTTATTGGTTTGTATATTTTTTTTTTTTTTTTGCTGGTTGTTTTGTTACGACTCTTAATGTTGGTTTAAGATTTTTTTTCTGTTTGTTTTCTTTGGGGATTTAAAGATACTGAGATACTAATTTAATTTGTTGTTAATAAACAATAAAGAGATCTAAATCAAGCATATAACAGTATAATTTGTTTAGAAGATGTAATAGAAATATTTACAGTTAATTTGGTTATAAAATATTGTAAAAGATTGTTGCGGAAATAAGCATTTGGCAATAAGATATATCAACAACACGCAATGTAAAAATCGAAAAATATATGAACATACATGAGCTTTAATCCCTACAAGAATACGACCGGTTATATGACCGGTCATTTGACTGGTAGTGTTGACGGAAATACCCGTCAATGCGTAGAACATAGTTTCTATCAAGTTCTTAAAGAAAATATGAAAAACTTGACCGAAACTTTATTTTTTTTAACAACAAAAAATGTAATTTATATTAGTTGTTTCACTCTTGCATATATGCAAGAGTGAAATGACAGATATTTTATTTTGTTTATGTGTTAGTTTCAGTCATCAATTTCTTGTAGGGATATTATCATATACGTCCATGAATAGTTGAATATGGGTTGGGTATAAAATTCTGTTCGACGAAAATTCTGGTTTACAAAATTCTGTTTTTCAAAATTCTGGTTTCCAAAATTCTGTTTTTCAAAATTCTGTTTCACAAAATTCTGGTTCACAAAATTCTGTTTGTAATTGCATTTTCAGTTAAATAAAAAATTATTTGAAAAAAATCGCGCAATTTTTTTCAAATAATTTTTAATTTAACTGAAAATGCAATTACAAACACATACATAAAAATAAAACAATTAAGAAATCACTTTGCCCTTACTTTCCTTAGATTTAAAAAAAAATACTGTTTAAAAAAACCACTTTGCAAATTTAAATAAAATGCATCACATACACTGTGTGTGTTTGGTCAAAAATTATGTTATAAACTGGCTTAAATTCTTAATAAATAATTTAACGGCATTTTTTTTCTCATAATGAAAGGGGAATAACATATTTCAAAAACCAGAATTTTAATAGACAGAATTTTATTAAAAACAGAATTTTGTAAAACAGAATTTTGTAGAACAGAATTTTGTGAAACGGAATTTAAGTCAGACAGAATTTTTTTTTGGAAAAAAAACAGAATTTTTGTAAGACAGAATTTTGGAAAACAGAATTTTGTGGCTATTCCAGTTGAATATATCATCTCGTATATGGCTAATTTGTTTACAGATCCGAAATTTCCTGTGTAAAGAGCCGTTGATTTATGGACATATATGATCATATATGCTCAATATACATATAAGATCACTGATATATGACCGGTCATGATCATATATGAAATTATATTTGATCACATATTGAACTATGCATGGATGTATATGGTCATGTATGTATAATATACGAGTCCATGAGGTAAAAAGAAATATATTGTGAGTGTGCGTTCGTAGAATCAATAGGAAAAACTGTTTTCATGTTTTCAAATTTAGAATTTATTTGGATAGAAATTGATTTTTTATGAGAATAGTTCAAGTGGTTCTTAATTATACACTTCACCACATGTGGTGAAAAAGGGCATTTATAAGTTCGTCATTCCGTTTGTAATTTCTACAATATTGATCTTAGACCCTATAAAGTATATATATTCTGGGTCCTTATGAAGAGCGAAGTTGATTTAACGATTTTCGTCTGTGTGTTAAAATGGGTTTTCCTAAGACCCCAGACATGATGAGGACTTGCTTGTTATATATTTCTGCCACATGTGATCCGTTTTGTTTGCCATTTATAAACCGATCTGACTGAGTTATAAGCAAAAAACCACGACTATCTCTAATTTTTTCCGTAAAATTCCTTTATTTATTATGTATGTTGAATTTTACGCATAACAAACAGATCCACTTGTTGAACTTCTTTTCTTTCACCTCTTCATCTTTTATACACAAACAACATACACATACAAAGATTTGTCATTTAAACACCAAACAAATTTGTTTTGAAGGAAAACTGCTTATTTACTTCTATAAACGATGATTGCTTATGTCCTTCAATGGCTCAGTGGTTTAAGCGTTTTGTCACAAATAGTTTTTTTCTTTTAGTTGCGCAATCGATCCCCTTCTATTCAACTTTTTTTGTACAATATTTTTTATATTTTCTTAAGACTTTTTTTTATTTTTTTTAACATAACAAATACGTACAGCACAGTTAACGATTTCGGTCAGTTTTTCTGTATATCTGGAGAACGGAATGAGGAAAAGTTTCCAAATAAGGTACGATACAAGCATCTTATACAATATACAACATCTGACCAAATGTGGGCGGGATCCGTGAATTGGGTAGGGCACAAAATAGATTAATTTATATCTTAAAAATGGTAATACCGTAATTCAATACTTCATAATGAGCTGTAATAATCAGATACAAAAAAGTTATGACTAAAACATATTATTTTTTAAATACCTATTTTCAGGAACCATAAATCTTCCCGTGCCCAAGTTTTATCACTAAACTAAATGGTTAATTCCCTCCTAAAGACGTCCGTATATAAATCTGTCCGTTCCATATATATCCATGTATAAACTTCAGTTTTTTCCCAACCATGGTCAAGAGTATATAGGATTCGGTATAGCCGAATTAAGCGCTCTTACTTGTTTTTTACTCACAGTTATTTAAAGTAGATCCATTTACCTTGACAGTGCTAAAATGCGACAAAACTTATAATCTTAAATTTGAATAACACTCCTAGACGAGAACAAAAAATTCTCATTGAGTTTGTAATTTAATCTAACAAATATCTCTAGAAATTCTAAAACGTCGTCTGCTGATGATTTTCTTAGGCAAGAATGAAATCTGGATAAATATCTGCCTACAACAAATTATTTTCACAATTTGTTATAAGTTTAATGGGATTTTTGCACATTTAGTTAATGTAATGCAATTAGTGTTTTTCCCGATAAATATAATTTCAAATTCAAAATTGTGTTTTAAGCGATAAATATAGAGTGAGTTTTTAACCGTTTAGGTTTTAAAATTGAAAACAACGCAGAAAATTGGCAAAACTGGTCCAACCATGAGCTGCAATTTTAACATACTTTTTCCAGCATTTCCGTCGGTATCTCACCAATGCCAACTTTAATGTTATCTTCCAGGGCTTGAATTGTGGCTGGCTTGTCCGTGTACACGAGAGACTTCACGTATCACCACAAAACATAGTTCGATTTCCCTCACTTTGCATTATTTTCCAATTCGTTCCCCTTATCTAGTGTGTCAATTCCATGTGTTAACCGTTCTTCGTTTCTGGAGGAAATTCAAAAATTTACTTTGTCAGTGAATATGCTCATACTTCATTTAAATCAAGTTTACTGAAGAAAACTCTAAGTAGGCCGTCAAGTATCATTTTTTCCACGTTTCTGCTGAAAATTAAAAATTTACCTTATCATTGCATTGGCCCATTCTTCAGAAAACACATATTTTAAATTGCAGGTTAATAGGCAAAGTCGTTTGGACAGACCATCAAGGGGGTCTTTCTCTCTTTTTGCCTCTCTCTATAGGAATTCCCAAAAATCCTGCTTTAGTGGACGTCTCCGTGCTAAATTCCAAGTTCCTAACTCCAGCGGTATATGTTTGCTGATTTTGAGTGTATGAGTAAGTCAGTGAGACATTTTTCACAAATTGGGCAAAACTAATTGCCATAATGTGGATGCGACGTAATTTTTGTAAATGACGTCATATGTCATTGTGACTTGACACATTTGTAGACAGATAGGTATTTAGTTGACAATAAGGAATGGAGCGTACACACCTAAAGAACTACTTATTTTACCAATTTACAGGCTATTAGTTGATCTCGCGTTTTTGACAATAGACCACAATGTTTTATGGTCTTAAAAGCCAACATTGAAGATGTTTAGCGAGCAACAATTCAAAATGCCGTAAAATGGGCACATATTTTCTTGAAAACAGGGCCCAATTTTTAATTTTTAATAAAATGCTAGACAATATACATTATGACATGCCCTTTCTTTTGCTCCACCCTGCAACATAACATACTATTTATTTTTTTAATTCGTACCAAATTGAAATCTCGATCGTATACACAGTGAAACATTTTTTTGGAAAAAAAAGGTTTGAAAAAAATTAATTTAAAGCTTAAAAACACATACAATGGGTCTGAAGTTTTTGAGTGTTATATAATATGATTTGAAACTATGTGGAATATCATTCTTATAATAATAATAATTTTGTGAAAAAAATCTAAATATTAAAGGAACTTCCCTTAAATTTTAATTCAAAACTAACCCACAATCAAAATATTTTACTGTAAAACCATAGTCGAAACATTAAAAAAAAATTAAAATAATTTGTATAAATATAAATCCATAATAATGAGCCTGCTTAAACATGGCTTATACGCTGTTATTATTGTTCTTATTATATTTATCGTATTTGTTTCATCACAAAAAGAGAAAAAAAAACATTTATTTAAATGTTTATTTTTCTACTTACACTTATGTTGTATGTATGCGAATAAAGAAATACTCATACATAAGTACTTTTATGTTTTACAAAGCGTTTTTACTGGTTATTATGTAAATTTTTATATATAATATATTTATATACAGTTTTCGGATTCAGCTTCTTCTTTTTTTTTTGGTTTAAAAACAAACCACAAACAATTCAATAAGCAACATAAGAGAAGCTATTTTAGTACATATGAGAATAACAAAGGAAATACACTGAGAAAATTTTATTGGTGATGTTAATGATTTGCTATATGAAATAAATAAAGTTTTGATGTAATTTAGTCAGTTAAACTGTTTATTAAGTTAGTGAAAATTTTCATAAAACTTTATGTAAAAATTTTATTTTATTTAATAAAAATTGTATACATTAATTGAAAAAGTTCTATTGAAAAATAAGTTTTGTGAAAAAATATTTCATTGGCTAAAATCTTATTAAATTTTTCTTTCTGTGTTACAAACACTCATACTTACTCTATGTTCAATAAATATAAAACACAAAGATACAATACAACTATGTAATATCGAAATAAATCTGTAGTCTGCTGAGTGAAACACTACGATCATATTCTGAATAATCTAAATCTGGAATTATACGAAATGTAATACTTTTTGATCACAATATTTACATGCATATTCTTTAGCTTTATGTTTATACTTTAACGCTTTAAAAAGCGTAAAAATAAAAAAAACATTTTATTTCTTTATTTTTTATTTTTTTCGTTGTTCGGGGTTTTTTTCTGCATTTTATTTAAGGCAACAAATGTTTGTAATGTTTTATTTTAGTTGAATATTATATGCAAAGTAAATGGAAACATAAAAAATTCAACAACGACGAGAAAAATATAACAAAAAACCAACAACGCAACAAAATAAAGGCAAAAAAAAGGAAAATGAACACGAAAAAAAGTGAAAACTGTTTGTTATTTAAAATAATTTTTTTGGTAACAGAAAATAATGAAGAATATACAACGCCCGCCTTTTCTAGAACAGTTAAAGAGGAGAACAGAACAGTTAAAGAGGAGAAAAAACTTAATTTGCTTTGTTAGCTTTATTTTTGTTATTTTGGCACAGTGGTTTGAAGCAGAAAATGGTATTCCTTAACAATAACCCATTTTATTCATTTATCATTAAGTCTTTACTGCATAAAGCTGCAACCATTAATAAAAAATATTGTATATACCAAGAAATAATTGTAAAAAGTGTCAAGCCCACATTTTTAAAAAGGTAGTGTTTTAATCTCGTATGATAGAAGAATTAAAAATGCATCATTAACAGAAAAAAAAAAATAAATTTTTTCATTCCAATTTGTGCAATAATGTGTAGAGGGCCTAAATCCAAATTCCAAAAGGTGCTAAGTTTAGTTAAAAATCACAAATTAACTATTTATGTTAAATTTTTCAATCGGATTGAATTCGATTTAATACAATGTCAAATAGAGTAATTTCAGAAAAAAATTTAAAATTTTTTTTTTTAAATTAAAAATTTGTATTTTTAAAATTTCGTATCATACACATAGAAAACAAATTTATTATGACAACAGAATTTATTTCTAATTGAATACTTTGGTTGCAGCAACAGAAATATTCGGTTGTCGTAAATAAGTGTTTTTCTAATCGAATTGAAATACATGGTTTCAAACGAAATTTTATTGTATTAACCGAAAAATTGGAAGGGTGAAAAAGCGAAAAACCCTGTTTGTCTGTATCTTAAGATGAAACTGTTTCATAACTCGCTTGTCATCAATTTATTAAGTATTATGTATTTATGAAGACTTCATATATATGATGATGTATTTCTTAAAAATTTATTACACATGTTTCGTAAATCATCAGTGAATTTCATATAAACAATTAATAAAAAATATTTTCTTTTAAAAATGGACAACTATGAATTGTAAGTTTTTCTGGTGCAGTGGGTAGGGACACAGTAGCTCTGTTCCCTTACTTTCTGGGTAAAGTTCGGTAAAATGAGAGTAAGCACAAAATACTCTCATAAAATGACAAAATTGCAATTTTCAAAAAAAAAAGCGGTAAGAAAAATTAAAAGGTGCCGATCTGTCTCTTTTTTATAAACAGAAAATACTTGCATTTTTTAGGAAGTAAAAAACCGCTTATTGTAACACGAAAAGGGCCAAATTAGCATCGGTGAAGTTCCTTAGTTTTATTTTTTTACAATTATAAAACATCTGTTTATGTTTATCAACTGTTCTTTTGACAATTTACCCAATTTACCCAAAGAAAAAGTTTGGGTAACTTTCTCATTTACCCAATTTTCGAGTACGGGAACGCTTTTGGGTAAATTTGGGTAAGTTTGTTAACCCGCGGTAACGTACGGGAACAGACTTAGTATGTTAGTCTCAGGTTTCATTTTAAGTTCACATCACAGAAAGTTCCAATAGGTTTTTTTCTTTAATTTAAAATCATTTTTATCATTAGTGATATATTCAAATTTAAAACCTGAAAAAATATTCAAGTTTAAAATGTGAAAAAAAATCAAATAGAGGAAAATCAATGGACTGACAAACGGAAGGTATCCGATTTTAGCCTAGTTCGTGGCATAAAAATTTTAATTTTTAAATACATTTTGTGGAATACTAGCGGGTAAAGTCCGCTACGTTGTTAGCGTAAAAAAATGTTGCACGAGGTAAAACCCGGGATTACCCGGAGTGCAAAGATGAAATGGGTCATTAAGGTTCTACAAAATAAAAGTCCCAGCACATGTGAATGTTTATTAAAAGCTTATGCAAAAAATAAATAATTAAGTTTTGCCAGCCTTGAACTACCTGTAAGTTCAAGGCTGATAAACTGAGAAATGGTTAAATGCTAATAAATGCCTAATTTTTTACAGAATTAAATTATTTTTTAAAGCCATAAGACGCGGTACACTAAATCAAATAGCGGCAAAGCCCGCTATCCCCCGCTTTAAGGGGGCGACTTTACCCCTATTTGACACTCCACGCAGTGAGACGAACCTACATACATAATTTTAATTTCAGGCCGTCAAGAGGGATAATTTTCTCCTTTTTTGTCCCTCCCCGTGGAATAAAATGCCGTCGTAGTTGATGTCTACACCGGAGAAGGAGCCTTTATACTAAATTTCAACTTCCTAGATCCAGTGGTTTGCGCAGGCCGTTAAGGAAGGAGGAGGAACTTTCATACTAAATTGCAACTTCTTATATCCAGCGGTTAGGGCAGGTCGTAAAGGAGGAGACTTTGCCCCTTTATGCATTTATTAATTTCCGCATTAATGAATTTCCCAAAATTCTGTCTACAAACCTACATACCCAATTTCACCTTCCTAGTTCCAGTCTTAGCTGATGTTTACGCTGGAGGAGGAACTTTCATACCAAATTTTACCTTCCTAGCTCCAGCGGTTTTGGCATGCCGCCAAAGAGCAGAATTTCCTTTCTTTATCCCTTTCTCCATGGCTTTTTTTCCAAAAATCCCTTCTTATTTAATGTCTACACCAGTGGTGAAGCCTTGATACCAAATTTCAATTAGCGATTTTGGCGGCCCAATTTTTACCAAGTCCCTGGCCAATATTCTAAAATATATTTGAAATTTCAGATTTCTAGATAAATCCATGTGGGCAGGCCATTAAGGGGGAGAAATTTCCCCTTTTTCACCTGGGTGAATGTCTGCGCTTTTGTCAGGCCTTCAAGCGGGTTATTTTCCCCCTTTTTGCCCCGTTTTATTTCCGAAAATCCCGTCATTGCCGCTATCTGCACTGGAGAAGGAATCTGCATTCCAAATTTTAACTTCATAGCTCCAGCGGTATAGCCAGGCCCCTAAGAGGGAGACTTTTTACCATTATTTTACCACGTCGTTGGCAAAAATTCTAAAATGTGTCTTATTAGTGAGTTAGTACATACTCCAAGGCAAACATATTTCAAATTTCGGGTTTCTAGCTAAAGGGATTTTTGGGCAAGCCGTGAAAGGGAAACTTTTTTGACCCTCCCTGAAGGAATTTCCAAAAACCCCGGGGATGTTGAATGATATATGTTAGAGATTACAACCCATAAAGATATTATTATTATTTATTATTTATTTATTTTATTAAACATATAATTACAAATTATATTTTAATACCCTAACTGAGCACTAGCAACGAAGGCTTGTGGCTCGTTGTTCGATTCTGGTGGGAATCGAACCCACGACCCCCGAACCGACGCTACCAACTAGCCTACCGGGGAGTTCAAGATAAATTAAAGATATATTAAATCCATTGTTGGAATAAAAATTCGAAAAATATATATCCGTAAATAAATTATATTTTCTATTTAAAATAGTCGAGCTTTTTTTTATTAAAAGTTGCAACTTTAAAATTATGGCCTAAAAGGTAAACAGTTTCTTAAAGAAGACTCGTGCATTAGATGATTAGCAGGTCATATAAAGTGGAACAAAAAATATTTATAAATGATTTTATTCAAAAATTACAAATTTTATCTAAAATACTTATTTTTCTCAGTAATAAAAGTGTTATTACTGCTACTACAAAGTTGTTGCTAAGCTTGTTAGAAAAAAAAAACAAATTACTTTAAGCCACTGTTTAGTGTTTTTAAAAACAATGTAAAACCAACAATAGATGATTTTATTATAAACAAAATTAACAACCAGCGAAAAGAAACAAAACAAAAAATAACAATTATTCTTTTAATGTTATTTTTTAGAGGTTTGAGAATTTCTGTTTTTTTTCTCAATCTTTTGTTGTGTTTTTGTATTGTGCTGGTTTATTTATTTAATTTATTTTTTTTGTTCGTTATTATTCTGAAGTGGATACCAGGAAAGTGTTTCTAGTGTAAGAATGTTTTATAAAAAAATCTATATTTATAAAAATGCTACTCTTTTTATGCAAAAATTATTTTATAAATTAAGTTAATCACTGACTTCACCATATTGTTTTATCAATTCTGTTTTCTTTATAAAATTTTTTTTTTGTTTATCTATCTTTGGTAAAAGTTAAGGTCAATGTATAAAGTTAAAGAGATTTAAATTTAAAAATATAAACTTGGTAAATTATTGTTATTTTTTTTTTTTTTTTTGTTCACAGACTAGGATTTGTGTCAAATATGTTTATTTGTTTTCTTAATCATGTCATGTTTATATTCCCAAATCTTGTTAATTCTATTCACTTAACTTTACACATCCCCAATATTTGCCTTTATGCAAGAATGCAAAACAACAACATCATGAATAAGTCAAAATAATTTTCATAAATAAATAAACACAGGACACGCACGTTTTTTTTCTCATATAAAATTCTGTACCAAAAAAAAATATTCAACTGCCTGTAAACCATGACCATACCAATATATACACACACACATAACACACTCGAATACTATAAATAAGAAACTCATATATAAATACAAAAACAAAGAGTAAAATCCTAGGGCTGGCTTTTATCGTATACAATACAGATGTGACAAACATTTGCTATAGGCTTTCTTTAACAAGTAAAAAATAAACCTTTCCTTAATAACAAAAAGGATTTAATATGGCAGCATAATTAAATTAATATGGCAGCATAGTTAAATTTATATGGCAGCATAGTCAAATTAATATGGCAACATAGTTAAGTAAATATTGCAGCATAGTTAAATTAATATGGCAGCATAATTAAATTAATATGGCAGAATAGTTAAAATACTACAGCATAGTTAAATTAATATGGCAGCATAGTTAAATTAATATGGCAGCATAGTTAAATTAACATGGCCGCAGTTAAATTAATTTGGTAGCATATTTAAATTAATATGGCAGAATAGTTAAATTATTACAGCATAGATAAATTAATATGGCAGCATAGTTAAATTAATATGGCAGCATAGTTAAATTAATATTGCAGCATAGTTTAATTTATATGGCTAATAGTTAAATTAATATGGCTAATAGTTAAATTAATATGGCAGCATAGTTAAATTAATATGGCAGCATAGTAAAATTAATATGGCACTTAACATTTTTTTTCACTTAAAAATTTTTTTATTTTAATGATTTTTTTACAAAATCACCTTTTAAATGAAAGGAGAAAAGGCTGAGAAAAATTTTTTCTCATGGAAAAAAATCTTGTTCTAAAAATTCAACAATTTTCTGTTACGTTTTTCGGTAAAATAATTTGTGTCCGACGAACAGTTCGGTCAAAAAACAACACTTGCTTAGTTTTTTATTATTTGGGGGCATTATGGAAAATTTTGATATTGGAAAAATATAACCCTCTAGAGGCTTATAATTAGAACTTAAGCTATTATGATAGCAAGCAAAATTTACTAAATTATTTGTTATAACAATTTGAAACAAACACAATTTTCAAAAACTTTTTTAAAATTGACTGAAAGTCATTGATAATGAACACAAAGTAGTAAGTATATATTTTTTTTTTTTGATTCAAGGACATATAGGATTCTAGCAGGATACTTTTAAAGGACATTGACTTGAGAACGTATTTGGCCACAAAAAAAATGTGTGCCTCTTATTTTTTCACTCTTTCACACGTTTGACCATGGAGCGACCCCATCCTTGTGAAAAGAAATTCCGATATTTCATTAAAGTAATAACTGTCCATAATAAAAATATAAACAACTTTTTCGATTAAAAGTTTCTGAGAAAAGTGTTTGAAATTTTAGTATATTTAACTATCGAAGTGGACTATTCTATAGGCGTAGTGCTGGCAAAGCGTCGGCAATGCTCAGTTTTGCGGTAGTATAATGTGGGATTAGCAATCTTAAAAATAATATCCTGTTACTCGATTGATAACAGCGGCAAATCGTTGGTTGTAGCGAACATGCAACCGTTGGCATAAAGCCTTTAATGCTTATATAACTCTATCCGTTAAAATGATGATCACGTCGCGAAGCCGAAATCTGGGTTACTCGTTTTTAACCAGACTGTTTATCCTCCCGAGAAGTCTCGTATAGCAAATGAGGGCCATTCCATGTCAAACCGCACAGCATTCGCATTTGTCATTTCCGATTTTAATTAAATTCGCCACGAATATTGTAAATGGGTAGTGTTTATCAAATCATTAATCTTTCGACCCCAAAGCCTTTCGGTGCTCAAAATATGACGTCATGAAAATTGGCGAAAACGTCAAAATATCAAAAAAAATTTCCATACAAAGTCGCCCATAACTTCTTAACTATACAACCTACTGGTACCATTTCAAAGGTGAAAATATCACCTTCAAAATGACATCCCAAAAGTTGTTTTTTGTATTAAAAGGTTAAAGGTAATTGTTTTAAGTTTAATTTTCAAAGACCAATATCTAAAAATCAATTTGTTTTTAAATCCTGAAAAAAATATATGTATGTTAAAAACAAGTAAAAAAGGGCTAAATTCGGCTGTGCCGAATCTTTGAATACCCTCCACCATAGGGGCTGAAGATGATATACGTATATACTAAATTTTGCATGAACTGTAATATGAATATGTTTTATCAATTTATGTAACGAACTTTTGTTATTTAGTTTTAGTAATGTTATTTATTTAGTTTTAGCAATGTTATTTACAGAGGTCTGCTCTGTTAGCGACTTTAACATTGTTGATTTTTACGTTAACTTAGTTATCAGAGTAACACACATATAGCTCTAAGAATGTTATTATTCTCATATTATGTAAGACAATAAATGTAATCAAACAATAAGAAGACTTAATAACATTTTTACTTACTTAACAGAAAAAAAAAATAGATACAGAAAAATTGTACAAATTTGTATGGAAAATTTAGAGGTACCTTCACATTTTCACTCATAACTTTTGAACCGCTTAACCGATTTTGCTCATTTTAAATACCAAACTGCTCGGAGAATGTTCAATAATCTGGGTAAAAATAGGCACCCCGCTTGTGTCTTCGCGTCGTGATCGCCATTTCAACAGACAGACAGACAGACGGAAATCGCTAAATCGACTTAAAATTGCATAAGGATCACGAATATATATACTTTATGGGGTCTTAAACCTATATTTCGACATGTTACAAACGGAATGACAAACTGATATATACCCTCACCATATATGGTGGAGGGTATAATTAAGGCATCTCTACATTTGTGGCAAATTTTTAAGGTGGAGACTAATTTGGTTCCTGAGTTATGGACACTTTTTCCATATTTTGATGTTTTTGCCAATTTTCATGACGTCATATTTCAAAAACCGAAAGGTTTTGGGGTCGAAGGGTTGATGATTTGATAAACTCTAGCCATTTACAATATTTGTGGCGAATTTTATTCAAATCGGAGATGGCAAATCCAAAAATGACAGTCTTCCGTGCGTTTTGACATGGAATGGCCCATGAGCAAAATCAGTCCAGCGTTAAAAAATTATGAATGCAAATGTGAAGTTATCTCTAAATTTTTCGCCATATACTTCATCAGATGCCTACAGTTGAATAATATTTAATATTCACATTAAATGTTTTTCACCTTAAAAAGTTTTATTCACCACAAACATTTTTTTACCTCAAAAAATTTGTTTCACTACAAAATTTTTTTTCAAATGCAAAAATGGTTTTCACCACAAAAATTTATTTTACCTTGACAGTGTAAATTTTTGTTATTTATCTGTACCATAAAAAATTTGTGGGGTCTAAAAAAATTTAATAAAGCCGAATTTAATGTATTGGCTTTTTTGTACTTTAGCAATACCGTTATTTTTTCCGAACACAATTGAATCAAATCCAATTAAATCTCAAACTAATTTTGAAGGCAGACTTAAGTTAATTTTTATCACATCTAAACGATCCAACGACCCTGGTTAATTTCATACAAATATAAAAATTTTATATAACACTAATTTGTCGTTATTTTTACATAAATTAACGGATCTGAATGGGTTGACTACCTCAAATAAATGCAAAATAGAAATTGTTTTCATATCTTTTTGTTAAGCAAACCTTTTGGCATTTAAACTGTCATGATGAATTACCATAACTTGCTTTAAAACAATAAGTTGGCATTGAAATATAAAAACATATACGATATACCTACCACATACACACAATTTACGCACAAATACATTATCATTAAAACATTTTTCACAAACACATTCTCACTATAGCATGCGACACATAACTTTTCAAACTATGTGAGTGATATGTTTATTTCATATCCTAAAAATAAAACCTACACCATGTAACAGACATTCTTACCCATGCAAAAATCGATATACACATGAAAGGAGAGACCACCCAGCCAGAAATTGCCGATAGTAAAAAATTAAAGTACTGGCAGAGCACTGATGTCAATGGTACAACAAATAAAGTGCTGGCAGAGCACTTATTTAAAATGCTCTTCCAACGTTTGCAAAAAGTGCAGTATAGTACTTGGTTGGTGTACAAAACTTACAATCGCAAAAATAATTAAAGCACTTGGTTTGTCTTGGGTTTTAATGCTATTACAACGCTCCAAAAAGTGCAAAAGCCTTGGTTTAGAACGCTTTCTCAACGTTAGCAAAAAATGATTTGCCAGTACAGACTTAACAAAACATTGATGTTATTATTTCGAAAGCACTTTATTAATTTTTTCGCCGATGATCTGCCAATATTTTGAAAAAGAAACGGCCAAGACCAGCCCGGTAATATAGTTTTGGGGTCGGCAAAGCACTATAATTTTTAAAATCTTTTGTTCTGCCAACGCTATGTAAAAAGATTACCCACTCTTATTAATTACACTCAAAATATTATGTAGTTTACTGTTTGTAGTTTAATAAAAAAAAGTTTTGCGTTTCTATATAAATAAAGGCACAAACATTTATTTTTCAAAGATATATTTATTTTAACTTTTTAATACATTTGTTCAAAATGATTTACCGATTTTTTTTTCAGTTTCATTTATTTGTGGTTTAATTGCTTCCGTTACAGTTTTACAAATTTAAACTTTGGTTGCTGTCTGTTTCAAAAAAAAAAAAATATTTAAAAAAAATAAATTTTTGGTTTTTATTTAAATTTTTTGTTTATATACAAAATTATTTCAATTTGAATTACATGAACTTCATATACACAAACACACACATATAAGACTATTCACACAAAATATATCTATAGTTGTGTGTGTCTACATTTTGCAGATAAAAAACAAACAAAAATACAAAGCAAAAATGAAACAATTTCAAAGATATATTTATTTTAACTTTTTAATGCATTTGTTCTAAATGATTTACCGATTTTTTTCAAATTCATTTATTTGTGGTTTATTTTCTTCCGTTACAGTTTTACAAATTTAAACTTTGGTTGCTGTCTGTTTCAAAAAAAAAAAAATATTCCAAAAAGTAAAATTTTGGTTTTTATTTAAATTTTTTGTTTATATACAAAATTATTTCAATTCGAATTACATGAACTTCATATACACAAACACACACACATAAGACTATTCACACAAAATATACCTATAGTCTGTGTGTGTCTACATTTTTCAGAGAAAAAAACAAACAAAAATACAAAGAAAAAATTGAACAATTTCCAAAAAAAAATATTAATAATTTATTTTTAAAGAATTGGCAAGTAAAATTTTAACATTTATTTTTAACTAATTAATCATTTGTTTTTACTGATGTACCAGTAAACAAAAACTATTTGATTTGATTTAAATGGAATGTAAGTAGAACGCTTTTTAAATTAAATATCATTTCTTTTAACTTTTATTTACTGTTACTTACAAACTATTTTAAGCGTGCCCCTTTTCGGATAAAAGCGTCAAAGAATATGTTGACATTATAATGTACTTTGATATTTTGAAGTCCTCTAAACAGGACAAAGTAATAATTGTAACATGGTGTTGCATATCTGTCGCATGCTTTTTCACTTGTTACCTGATTTTTTGACTGTGGCAAAGGTTCATGTTTAACTGTTGTTCGTTCATAAAAGTGGGAATGATTTGTGTTCAAAACCTGTGACAGTTTATGTATCAATCCTTTTAAAAAGTGTGAGTAAATACTATTATACCCATACGCACATACATTTGTGCGGTTCAATTTGTGTAAACGAATACACACATACGATTTTATTAATTGTACCTTAGATCACTACGTGTGGTCAGGGTATATGGATTTGTGTTGAAATTTGTGACAACCAAAAATATTCGACAATTTGTGAGTCCATATATTCTTGATTATAATTTGTTAAATTTGTTGCTCTCACTCAGAAAAATGTATGAACTAAAATTATGTTTACACCTTTTCTATTTTAAAATGTAAGCCTTAATATTAATAAAAATTTACTAAATTTTAATGAAATTTTAAAAACTAGGATGAAATTTATTTACTTTAAGAAAAACTCTACTTAATTTAAGTATACTTGATTTAAGTTCAAAGTTTCCTTGGAGCCAAATGACACCCAAATTTTTTAAATTTAGCTAAATTTGTTAAAGTTTGGTAAATATTTTGCTGAGTGCTGACTCATATTAGGCCGATGACGACTACTATTTTTTTTAATTAGAACCGGTCCATGTTTAGATACAGTGTCCCTAAAAATAACCCCTTAACATGGGATTCAGTGCTTTCTTGTACGCTACAGATCGCAAATACAAAGATATTTAAATAAAGTTTGATACACTGATGAATATTAACCCAGTAACAACGTTATTGACTTTGGTTAAAGGCGGACCTTGTGAGGACGTAATGGAGAATATTTAAATTTGCAAAGAAATTATTTATTTTAAATCTTGGCCAGAGCTATTGAATATTAATAGACACAAAATCCATTTCGACCTATTCAAATTTCAGACCCAAACTTTTGTCGTACACGCAGAGAAAAAACATGGTTGGGACAATCATATTCGAAGAGCATCATATATTTTTGGGTTTATGATTGTGCAAGCCATAGTCATACTATAATATGATTATCATATTATGATAATAAAATAACCATAATTTTACCATAATATGATCCCTACAGTTATATTATGATTCAAAAATTACCATATTATGATCTAGAAATTATCATAATATGATCGCATGTAATCATAGTATTCTCAAAATGTTATCATATTATGGTTCCTGGATTATCATTATAATCCTACAATAATATATATATGCATATATATATGATCCTTCTTATAATATTATGATTATTAATATACAATATCATAAAATGGCATATTGATAATTAATTAATGTATAATTAATATACAATTCCAGCATTCTGATAAACTTTTGCATTTTTATGAAAACAAGACAATATTATGATGTAAATGTCAAAGTAATATTTTATTTGATGTATAATTATTTATTGATTGTTGCCAGCATTTTGTGGTTGTATAATTATCATATTTTTGTCATAGTCAGAGTTTTTGTTACTACAGTATGGTTACAGCCAATTTGTTATGAAATAGAATGTGTCAATCATAAAATAATAAAATATTTACTATAACAATGATGGTAGCCACCATTTTGATAGTTAGAAAACCAATAACATAGTTGTGACAACCATACCCGATTGCAGCAAGCACAATATATTAGCAGTGATCATGTTGCAACCATTTTTTATTCTCTGCGTGTATTTTATACCGACCAACCTTAGTTTTTTATACTGACATACTTTAATTTTTACATTTTTTATCTCATGGTTATGCGATTAGCTCATTGATGGTGGTATTAAGTAGTCCAGACATGAGTAATTCGACTGTGACAACAGTAGTTTGGTTACCTCAATAACAATTCGATAGTCACAACCAAACAATTCGGTTGCTGCAACTGAAGCAGTCGATTGGCAACAAATGCAGTTGTCAGCACGATTTATTTAGCTTTTTTACACAAAACAAATTTCCAGTTCTTTACACACACACCTAAAAGATTTGCTAAATTCAATTTAATTTGTTAATTGATTCAATTAATAATATGATCAAAATTAAAAATTTTACACATTATACTGATATTTTTTTTATTAAATTAGTTATAGCATATGAATATGACTTTGTGATGCATCCAAATTTTTTAATTGAAGGAATTTAAAAAACTATTTTTATATCCAACAACGCCGGTAAATGTAAAAGGTCCTTTATATTTTTTATTTTCTACAACTAATAAATATTTTATAACATAAATAATTTCTATAAAAAAATAAAGCAACACAAATTGAATTTAAAGTTGACTTAAATACTTACAAAAAATTACTATATTTGTTGTATTTGTTTTAAAGTCTACCCAAAGTTGCCATAGTAATTATTGGTCACAAACAAAATAACTATTTTTCGGTTACCTAACAACTTAAAATTTAATTTTATAGACAGACAGTATAAAATACAAATAAATACATTTCTAACACAAATTTTGAACAGAAATAATACTCTGTATTATAAGGGATATAATCATATGATTTTTTTTTTTGCAGGAATACATATAAAGAAATGTAATGTTACTTGTTTCGCAGTCGTTAAAAAAGTTCCCGTAGAAGTTTAGAAGATAAATTTTTCCAATAAAAATATTTCCAATACTTTATAATCCTCAATTAATTTTATTATGCTATACTCGTATCTGAGTTAAACAAATATTTGTTACAAAATCGAATACTTTTCAAATTGTAGCAATTTTTTTTTACCCTCCACCATATAGCATATGGTGAAGGTATGTATTGGTTTTTTGTAGATCTAAGACTCTATAATATATAAACATTCATGATCTTTATGCATTTGAAGTCGATTTGGCTCTGTCCGTTTGTGTGACTGTCATGGCGCAAATATTAGTAGGCACTCTCCCCCCAGCAATTGGTATTGAAAATGTCCAAAATCTATAAAGCGGTAAAAAGTTGTGTGTGAGAATTTAAAGGTTAGTCGAAATTTTCTATTGAATTTTGTGTATTTTAGTACAACCAGGAAGAACAAACTACCAAATTTTTAGCTTCACATGATGCCATGATAGCCGAGACCACGAAATTCTTAGCCGATTTTCATAAACATTTAGCCGCAAGCAAGTGTTGTAGCGCAAGTATAGTAATTGTGATGTGAATGTATATATGTCTGAATTGGTACAACCCTATCTAGAGGCTAAGTTTTTGTGTAAATCGGCTAAGAATTTCGTGGTCTCGACTAAGAATTTTTTTATAGTCGCACCATTTGGCATCATGGTATCAAGGGTGGCTAAAAATTTTGTTCATCCTGGTTTATAGGGTCCTTGAGTTTTCACCAGGCGCTTGAATAATATTATATATTTATCTCCAAATATTTTTTAACTAAAAAAATTTTTAATCACTAACATTTTTTTCAACACAAAAAATTTTTGTACCACAAAAATTGTTTTGACATCCAAAAAAGATTTGCACATCAAAAAATTTTTTCACCACCGTAATTTTATTTCAAATTTTTTATTTTACATTGTGTGCAAGAAAAGCACTGTGAAAGATATGGATGATAAAGCTTGTATATACTTAAGTACTTTTTTTGTGGTACTATTATAACCTTCAAAGTACTATAATATTCATTTGACTTATTTTGTACTACATATTCACAAATGTCTCCCTTTCCAATTTTTTATTTATAACAATTTTTGTATTATAATTCTTTAAATACAGTTTGATAGAAAATAATTTTTTCAGGGATGATATAATTGAGTACAATTTGTCCCACAATTTAGAACCTCAAATGTACTTTTCTGCCTAAAAAAAGTTAAAGTTATAAATATATATCATTTCTAATACTATTTAAAAGTTTTTAATTTCTATAACATGCTTGATATCGAAGCTATTTAGAGATTTGTGGATTTTAAAGTAGTTTCACACATTACAAGGGAAGCTGTGGGGAATATCTGTCTGTCTGAATGGTACCAGACCCAAAAGTTTGCGTTTGATTCGACTTTTTTAGAGTTTGAAAACTTTTTTTAAAATAAAACAACAAACGCATGAAATTAAAAAACAAAATCCAATTGAAAGTATATTTTACGGCAATTACTTTTTTAAATACTTAAGTCTCATCATTAAATTTTTTTATCTTGTATAAACCAATTTATGAGCAAGTGGTGAACATTTTTATGTTTTTTTGAACTGTAAAGGGAATAATTTTTTCTACTGCCCTATATTTGCAATTTAAATAAAATGTCAAATGGAAGTAATTTTTATGAAGGTTATTTGTTTTGTTTAATATAATCTGAAAATTCATTAGGCAAAGGTTATTTTATTATGATGGAAAAATACATTTTTGGCTGTCACTTTTAGCCGTATAAAAACTTTAAAATTGGTCCTTCTGAATGCGCCCATGTGCCCAAAATCCTAAATGGCAAACACTTATCTATCAAATAAAAATTTTAAATAAATCATTTCGTAAGCCTTTATGTGTTTTAGTTTAAATAAAAGTTTTTAACCTCAAAAAAACAACCTTCACTTAATTGTTGTTTTTGTTTTAGCGGTTAATTGCCTTCTTTTGGGTCCACTAATTCACAAATATGTTTCTGTTACGTCTGATTTTTATAAATCTTTGCAATTTATTGTTTTTTGAAAAATTTTAAATTTTTTTAGGAGCGCTCTAAGTATGTAAGCGCACGTACTAGAAACATGCGTGGGGTTAAAATTCATGTTCAACACCTATTTACAATATAAAATTTAGCAAAAAAAAAAAATATCTATTAAATTCTAAAATATTTTTTGACATGTGTAATGTATTATCTGTGATTTGGATAATCATTTTTCGCTTAAGACATGGGAGAAGGTTATTTAAACATTCCGTACAGCCGAATTTAATATTTTTTTTTACTTTTTTACTGTTTTATTCAATGTCTAGATTTTTTTATATCCATTTTGGTCAATTTCTACAAATTTGAACTTTTAATTTGGATTATTTTGATAACCATATAAACTTACAGTTCATTTGAGTATAATAATGTCTGCATGTGCTGAAGGATATTTTGAAAACATTTTAAGAAATCGCTGAAAATGTAATATTTTGGAAATTTGCCTCGGTTTGGAAAAAGATTTCTATTATCAGTACAGTATTTGCCTTGTGCCAGGCAATTTTTTCGTATAGAAAAGTTATATACCTGTTGTATACCCTTGACAAAAGATATACTTTAGATCTATTGATATATTTAAAAAATATATATATTTTTAAAAATATTAGGTTTCGACCATTTCCAACATTTTCCCGTCTATAAAGGTTTACTCACGCCACCTCTTCCCATAGAAACAATGTAACTAAAAAAACAAATAAAAAATTAACAAATAAAAGTTGTTTAGTCTACAACACCACAGTAATAAAAAAAACAAGAAATATTTTGAAGTATCTGTATGTATGAAGAAAAAAAAGAAAAGTTAACAAAAAACACCATATCAGTTACATGTTTACTTTGGGTGTACGAGGTATGTTTGTAAATGGCTGCAATGTATGTGTGTGTGTTTTAACTAAATCTCTCCTTTTCAGTTCAGGAATGTTCTTTGGTTCAAGTATAGAATTTAACACTTGTAAAAAGAAACAACAATAAGTGTGTTTTTTTTTTTTTGTTTTATTTGTCAGTTTTATAAGACGATCAAACCTGGTTGGGTGTATGGGTGGGCCGTCGTTTGTATGTTACATATAATATGAACCGGAAATGGAATCACTTTTTTATTTTTTTTTGCCTACTCTCTTTAATACCACTTGTTTTCAAATTCTAATAACAAAATAGGTTTAGAAATGTATAAAAGTGAAGTAAAAAGACAAGAGAATTCTTTTCTTGTCTTGAGCAGGTACAACACACATTTACTTATTGTTAAGAGGTATGAAAAATTTGTCTACTTTCGCAACACTTGAACTCGGGGTCAAATGATGGTTTTTCCTTTTTTTTATTTAGCTTAAGAATATTGTTGAGAAAATTTCTTTTATTGAATAGACAAGAAAGCCTATAGTTTACAACTTTTGTAGAAAATATTCAGTTTATACTTTACAATTAAATCAAATTTTTAAATCAAATTTGTAATTTCAGTTGATGAACATAATTCAGTATGGTTTAATATATTTATAAACTTTTTGAAATTTTGTAAGATTCTAAAATACTAAATGTGTTCACAAGGTATACTAAGTGTTGTATAGTCCCATTAAAACAGAGGGGTAGAGAGGTAGCCAACTACTCCAAATTTCCCAGTTCAAATCCCCAAAAAGGCAAACATTTAACAAAATATTTTTTTTTAATTGCAATAATTAATTAATAGCAAATATATCAAAATATTCAATAGCAAATGTAACAAAAATAATTTAAAAAAAAAATTATGGTGCAGTAAACAAGTTTGTGAAATATTAATCTGAATGCCCAGGTCCGATAACAGAAAAATCTAAAAATACAATTTTTCTGAGTGAATTTTCTTTTAAAGTGAATTTTCTTTTAAAAAAATATCTTTAAATGTTTACAAAGGAAAAATAGTTGTTGTCCCAAACGAATCTTTAGGTTGCTTTAGGATTGACACAATCCTGTGGGGAATGGACTAGTCACAGAACATGTCACTTGGGTCCGGCTTGACTTTTTATAAGAGGGGGTGAATTTGCGCATTGTGACATGTCACACAACTGACACAGAAGAACCTGTCATAGGAGTCAGTAGTGCTTGATCACGCAACGTTCTGCTGTGTCGTCTAACATCAAAGTTTTGTATTTTGTTTTGATTTCCTACACTTAAAAGAGTTTTTTGTTAAAATTAAATGAAAATATAATTTAAAATAAATGAAAAATTACTTAAAAACCGGTATATTACCTTTATAATTAAATCCGTAAAAATAAGTGATTTTTCATTTATTTGAAGGATTTTTCATTTATTTCAAGTGTAAACAAACCAACAACAAATCCGTGAAAACAAATTATATTTCTATTAATTATCAACTAGTAAACTACAAATCTGTCAAAATCAGGTTCCAGGGGGGATAAGGGTGTTATAACCCCCCTCCCCCCCCCCTCGCTAAACAATTTTAAAAGTATATTATACACAAAAGACTGCGACTGGTATAAGACTACGAAGAAAATGTTTTCTTATTGAATGTTTTTTTTTTTCAATACAAATGGTACAATCAAAATATTATGTAGTTAACTGTTTGTAGTTAAATAAAAAAGTTTTCCGTTCCATTTAAAAATAAAGAAACATACATTTATTTTTCCAAAAAATATCTATATTAACTTATTTATACATTTATACGAAATAATTTACTATCATTTACCATTTTTTTCAATTTCATTTATTTTTTCATTTGTTTGAAATTTAATAAAAATTTACCCACAAAACGGAAACATGTGGTTTATTTGTGTCCGTAACAGTTATTACAAATTTAAATTTTGTTGGCTGTCTCTTTCAAAAAAAAAATATTCAAAAAATTTTAATTTGTGTTTTTATTTAAATTGGTTGTATATATACAAAATTTTTCAATACAAATTACAAGAACTTCATAAACACACATACAAACACAAGCACATTATACACGAGTATATTAAAAAAAAAAGAAACACAAAAACGGAAATAGTTTAAAATAAATGAAGAAAACATTTATTTTTTAAGGATTGGTAGGTAAAATTTTGACATTTATTTTAACTGATTATATCATTTGTTTCTTACGGATGTGTCAGTTGATTAATCAACATTTAAAAATAAACAACATTTAATTTAAATGAAAATTAAGTAGACCGGTTTTTAAATAAAATATCATTTCTTTTAAATGATATTTTCAGTTATTTTAACTTACAAACTTTTTAAGTGTATTTTAATTTGAAAATAATTTTTGTATTGTTATACTTTTTTCTGCACTTGTTATTGGCATTTAGTCCCGAAAAAAAGTGAAAATGATATAGAAATCAGCTGTTTTGTAATTTTTTGTATTGATTTGGAACCAAAGAAGAAAAAATTTATAGAAATAATATATAATTATTAAAAATTTAAATCTTGTTAGTGTAAAAATCAAAAATTATTACCCCCCCCCCCCCCCCCCCACCCCAAAGCAAATCCGCCACTGGTAAAAATATTTCGCTCTTTTAAATGTCATAAATATTAACTACAAAGTCTGTAGAAATAAATAACTTTTTATTTATTTTTTGTTTAAACTATCAGCCAATTTAATATAAATGAAACTAGACAAAACTTTTTATAAGTAATTAATTTTTTTAAATAAATGACAAAAAGAAAAAAAAACATTTTTTTTTACTTTTAACTATTTTTTTTATTTAGAGTCAGTTGCTGTAAAAATATTTTGACTAATAGGAAGAAAATGATATATACACAAATCAATAAAACAAATTTCAAAATATGATTTTCTAGCTCAACTGGTCGAATTTTAAAATTTAATTATTTTGTAAACTAGTGTTTTTATTATTTTCCGCTCAATTTACATTTTAAATAATATAAACAAAACTGTTACTTTTTACTCCCAGGTTAACCTATATGTTTTTATATTATTTCTCAATACAATTATTGATTTTCATAAAATTGTCTATTATTTAGTTTAATTTATAATTTAAAGTTTTGTATTGTTGTTATCTAAACAAATTAATTTAATATTCAACAAACAACAACAAAAATTATGTCATAATAGAAAGTTGACATTTATGCACTTTTGTGTCACATATCATTATAATCTGTAATACAGTAGAAGGCACTCATTATAAAGTAATTGTAATAGTTATTATGACATAACTACAAGTAGACTGACATAACATTAAAAAGTACATACGTAACTTATTTACAGTCTAGGACAAAACTAATTGTCTAATGATAATTGGTAAAGATAAGTGAAAAGAAAACTTTTTCAATAAAATAAACTTTAAATTGTGTAAACAATTTATTGCTATATTTTGAAAATATAAGTTAAATATTATAAGTTATATCTTTGACTTTAACTACAATTTTATATTAACTTAAAAAGAAATACACTTTTACATTTATGTTTGATAATGTTAAATTGAAGAAGCAAATTATCCCACAGTAGCTTGTAAAGGTTAATGTCCATATATACATACATATGTTGCATGTGTGTCAGTCAATAATAAAACAAAATGAATAACTAAATTGGTAATGTTATCTTAATTATTGATCATTATAACATGTCAAGTAAGGAAACTACAGCAAAGAAAAAAAATATATAACGGATTCAAACAAATTGTACGAGTAGAGAGATACAAGTGCAGACAATAGTTAGTAGCAAAAAAAAAAAAAAAACACAAGCAGAATGTGGAGTAATCGTATAACATAATTTCATTTCAATATAAGAGCTTGTTCAAAATGTATAAGTATGTCTGCAATACAACGAGTGTATGATAACCAGGGCAAGGAAGTTCATGCACTTTATATTGAATTTTTTTTTTTATTCCACATTTTGTAATTTTCGCCGAGATCACGAGCTTCAATTTCAGGCATCAAATAGTCCGTTATCGGCCGCTATATTTTCTTCACAGCGTGCTGGACGTGGTCTATTCGGTCGAATATTATCCAATTCAGAATGCTGGGTCTCAAAATGGGTAATAGTGTTGCGAATAGTACGTTTAGTAGGCCGATTATGTTGACCATAAGTTGAGCGAGGTGCACGAAACACATTCCTCACAGAACTTGAATTTTCGTAATGAAGTTGAACGATTTGTAAACGTTGTTCAGGCGTAAGTCTTTCCATTATGAAATGCCAAACAATACTAAACAAAAACAAGTAAAAAAGGGCTAAACTAAATACCCTCCACCATAGGCGCTGAAGATGATATACGTATATACTAAATTTTGCATAAACTGTGATATGAATATGTTTTGTCAATTTATGTAACGAACTTTTGTTATTTAGTTTTAGTAATGTTATTTATTTAATTTTAGCAATGTTATTTACAGAGGTCTGCTCTGTTAGCGACTTTAACATTGTTGATTTTTACGTTAACTTAGTTATCAGAGTAACACACATATAGCTCTAAGAATGTTACTATTCTTATAGTATGTAAGACAATAAATGTAATCGAACAATAAGAAGACTTAATAATATTTTTACTTACTTAACAGAAAAAAAAATAGATACAGAAAAATTGTACAAATTTGTATGGAAAATTTAGAGGTACCTTCACATTTTCAGTCATAACTTTTGAACCGCTTAACCGATTTTGCTCATTTTAAATACCAAACTGCTCGGGAGGATGTTCAATAATCTGGGTAAAAATAGGCACCTCCGCTTGCGTCTTCGCGTCGTGATCGCCATTCCAACAGACAGACAGACGGACATCGCTAAATCGACTTAAAATTGCATAAGGATCACGAATATATATACTTTATGGTGTCTTAAACCTATATTTCGACATGTTACAAACGGAATGACAAACTGATATATACCCTCACCATATATGGTGGAGGGTATAATAACATGACAGCATGACACGACTCACACGTGATCTGTCAAAAAAGGCTATTGAAAAATTATCTCTATTTGGATCACCCTATATATAATATTTTGCTATACCAAATTGAAACGAAAAAAGAATTATGTTGTAATAAAAAATTATAAAAAAGATAAGAAAATTGTTGTAATTACTGAATGTTATTTAAAAGTTTTCTTTTATAAACATGATCACTATAATTGAATTGTCTTAAAGATGCTGGTAGCACATTAAAAAATAAAACCACACGCCTATGAAAAGACCGACTTACCCAAGGAGTATTGAAAGGTGCAATTATACTATGAGATCTAGTAAATCTATTAAATCTAAAAAAACCTAATATAAAAAAAACAATTTATACTAAAAACTCGATAGAAATATAAAATGAGACGTATTTTAATAAAATCACGAAACGATGTTCCAAGAAAACGAATGTTCTGTAATATGTTCACGAATTCGTACTGAATGTATATATCTTATAACTCTGTTAAATAGTAACTGAATGTCGCTAATGTTATAACCCCAAGTACCAGAAAATACCTCCAAACAATTGTTTCCTTGACATAAACAGGAATAAAAAGATTTGACGTAGGATAACTAATATGATATTCAAATGTCAAATTGCAGTCAATAAATACCCTGTAGGAAATGTCGATAGTGAAACTGTACTGATTCACTATTGACTTTGTCACCAGTACTGCTGACTAATTATGCCCCAGTCAACGCTTTCTGCTGTAGACATTTAACATGTGCGTGTCATTGCGAATCTACACAACTTTTGACTAGGTGTTGACATTGGAACCAGAGATTCACTAGTACATTTTAGTAATTCTAGTCTACACATTTGGAACTTTTTACTACATTTCTACACTAGGAAGGAAATTAGATATTTTATTAATAAATTTTTTTTCATAAATTTCATTAAAGTAAAAAAAAATTTCATGCAAATTTAATTTTGGAGTAGACAAATCTTCAAAAGACTGCACAAAATCATCTAGAGGCTCCGTAAAATCTCCAGAAAAACTATAGAGTTGCAATTTTTAATAAAAATGTCTGCCTCTTTCTTGTTATTTTTATTTTTATACAAAATTGATGGTTTTTTTCACAAGTTTTTTGTAATTTCTTTTGCTCATTATATATTTTGTTCAAATTTGTATATTTACCTTTTAAATTAATTTTTCTTTATATTTTATTAAAAACTTTAATTTTGCATGCAGCTATGCACATGTATTTTCAACAAAATAAAACAATAAAAAAATCAAGAACAAGCACAGCTTTGCAACTGCAAAAAAGGAATGTAAAAAGTATAGACGCTTTGTGGACATATCACCAAAAAGTCACCAAAAATAGTCGACAAAAGTGGTGACTTGTAGACAGTTGATCCCAGGGTATACCCAAGATAGATAAATGGTGTACAAACTCAATATTAATTCCATTAATGGATAAATATACATCCTGAACATAATTATGTGAGGTCGAAAATAACATTTCCTTTGCCTTCATTGTATTAACCACTTATAACTGGTATAACATCAGAAACATCAACACCCGAGGATACAAACTGACCACAATCTCTGAGGTATGAACAGATGATTTAAGCTGCTGTCCTTGTAAAATTATAAACTTCAATAAGTTTCTTTAAAAGTAACATAAATGTTCAGTATTCACATGAGTTCTTATAGTATCTGTGAGTTCCACCAAAAGCGAAGTAGTACTATGTTTCTCACGAAAACCAATATGATATTCAGTTACCTGAGCCGCAACCGATATACTCTCATCTAGCAAACATAAATGTTACATAAATGGGAATTGGAGTTTTTGATTTTCATCATAGTTTTTGAATAATATAATGATGATCATTTAATTTTTGTTTCATTTATGAAAAAATCAAAAAGTATAGAATATACCATTACCTTAAATGATTGTTACTCAAATCTTTTTCATACACACATTATTTGATCTCAAAATATCTTAAATGTACATTTTCGATGCGTCAAAATGATAAGGTCAGTGCACATTATTCCAATAAAACTTATGTTCTTCAAACCAAGCCTCAGTTGATTTTCTAACATCCATTGCAGCGTTGACTTGCTGGAAAATAAATCTCTTTTAAGATGCGTATACTGATATGGCACCAAATGATTTAAGAGCACTAGCTGGTACTCCAGAATAGCCAATCTAGATAGAAGCGCTATTGCTAGGGTTCCACTAAAGCTAAACGCACCCTAAACTAATAGGGAATCTATATCCAAATAAATTTCTATTTAAAAAATACAAATCTTTCTTCAATAGTCTCTTAAACAAACCATCGGGATTAATTTTTTAATAACCTTTAAAATAAAAAAATTATAAAATTTATGCAAAATTGTAAAATTATTGAATTAATTCGCGAAAAATAATTAGTTTTGAAAATCAGCGAGTTGATTCAATATTTTATAAATCAATTTACTAAATCAGATTAAAAATCAAAGTTGATTAATCAATTGCATTTGAGTCATTTTTGATTCAGTTGAATCAAATCATTTTAAACATTATTTTTTTAATTCGCGAACTAAAAAAAGATTAATTTGATTTGCGAATTAAAATATAATAAAAAGCTTTAAAATTGGCTTGCAAATCTCGCTTAGTTTTCTGGACATTGGCCTCTTTGTAAAATCGCTATTTTTTAAAATTACCGGTATCTCGAAAAGCGAAATAGAGTATGTATATAGCGATAATAAAAATAGGACAGGTCCGGCAGACATCTCGTGGTATCTATATTTATAAAACAGCCACAGAGTGACCCATTTTTATGGAACGGGAAACGAAATTTTTATTATCGTAGTGTGTTAATTTATATTATCATATAAATTTATAAACACAAATAGTCACCCTGTGGCTCTTTTAGAAAATTCCAGGCAACCCTTCGAGGAACTACCGAATCTATTCTTATCGAAGGGTAACCCATGTTAAACTTTTCAAAAATTTTGTCCGTTTTTCGCTATCTTGCTTAATTTCCGACATATTTTTCATTGTATAAATTTCCCAATTTTTAAAATGGTCGGTATCTCGAAAACTAAGCGAGATAGGGCAAAACGGACAAAATTAAATTAATCGTGATTTTAACAAAAAAAAAAAAATATTTTAATGCGCAAATCATATCATATCCGAGAATCACAATAATTCGTTTTTTTGATTCGCATTCCTAAACACATTTTATTGAAATTGATTTGATTCTTTGGTTTAAAATTCAAATATTTAAATTGAATTATTTCGTTTGATTTATAAAAGGAATTATTTAAATCAACTTTATCCTTCTTATAAGATAAGCATTGAATTATGGTAGTAAAAACAATAATTCAATCAGAAAAATGAATTCGCGAATTAATTCGTCAAAAGTTTAAATCAGATTTGAAAAATGATTTAAGAAATTATGTTTTTGAAGTTATCTACTTGATGCATGTTAGTTAAAAAAATAGTACCTGATGCCAGATAGTTGGCATGTGATTTGTTTAAAATTCCAAGCATTTGGTCGACCAAAGCTTTTATTTTGCCCATAACCATAGCGATCTTTCAAATAATTTTGCACTATACAAAGCGAATTTGAATGCAATTTTTCGCATTCCCAATTGCTGGTCGAAAAATACATCATTCTGACCCTTTCAAGTTCAGATAAAACTTTTCCTCTTCCCACCTTCTCAGATTGAATATTGCATAAACAAAAATTTGATAAGAAATACAATGTGTTAGTGATTGCAAATTTATTATAACTGACCTTATCATTCTGACGCATTCCAAAACACTTTATTTATATTTTCGTTAAGAAAAAAATTGAATGGTAAACAAATGAGAGCAAATTACTTATTTATGAATAACATTCTAGCAAGAATTATTTTAGTCAATGGTACTTTTCTATACCCCTTTTACTTTTGCATAAACAAAACAATAAATAAGTGACCTTATCATTTTGACGTGCACCTTGTTTAACTACAAAATATTTATCTTGCTAAAATATATTTACACAAATTTATTTTCTGATCCACCAATAAAATATTAATATACAAATTAATAATTTATTTCAATATGAGTCTTAAAAGTTGCAAAAGTCAATGCAAATAATGCGCTAATTATTGAAGCAAATATTCTACTGCACCTGTGGTAAAATTAATGAAGCACTTAAAATTTTATTTATTGTTTATTATTTTAGCACATCTTGAAGCTAAAAAAATGCGGATTTTATTTCTATCCCGTGTCCTATGAAAAAATGCCGGTTTTACCTCTAAATATACACGAAAAAAATCAGCCGATTCAGAAATACCTTTCATTGGATATCTAATTTTCGAGTTGCAAAAAAATCTGAAAAATCTTAAATTGCTGCTCTTAAAAATATATGTGTCTAGTATTGTTTCTTCTTTAGAAAATATGCGAATTCCAATAAAATCTTAAGGCTTTCATAACTAATTTAAAATACTTTATTTATATTACCAAACACTTCAATTTAAAAATAAAAATCTTCATTGTTTGATTTATTATTTTAACAATTTTTTAGTACAACAAATCCCTTTTATGTTTGTAAAACAAATCGTTTAAAAAAATAATCGTTTGTTTTCTACAAGAAAATATTTCAAAAATAAATTTATGTCTTTTGAAATATTTTTTTTTATCTAACTCACCAACGCTTCTGTAAGATTATTATAATAAATGAAAAAAAAAAAACTTTAAATAAACTTAAAGTTTAGCTTTTCTTAAATATTTTCTTAACTTGTTCACAAGTGACTTTTTTCAGTTTTACTTTTCAAATGTCTTTTTAACAATGATAAAAAAACTAAAAATGCATCGAACGGTGAACTAACGTTTATATTGAATAATATATACTTAAAACTTGAACATATATTTAACCTTCTATATAATACATATATGGTATTGTGTATACATAAATACATATGTATATCGTCAACGCTGCTGCAAAAGGTTCTATGTGTATTTTTTTATAAATCTTGAAATGGCTTAAAAGAAATTGCTATAACTACTAGAGCTGCTGCCTTTGCGACAAGAAAAATTTTTAAAAATATCTTACACATAGGACTCTTTGCAGGCAAGTCGACGATATACTATGTATGTGAAGAGATTTTTTATTTAAAAAATCACATACACGAATACAACTAAACTTAAAAGTTAGTACTTTATACAAAACTATTGCAAAAAAAAAAAAAAAATCGAATACTACTTTACCATTAGGGTATCCTATGGAAGAATAACCTTTAAAAAACGATGCTAAAATTTTTGTGATCTGCTGCCTCAATGTGCTAAAAAAAATAACTTCTCATTAAAGGGCATGCAGTTCTGGCCTAAACGATTATGTTTTTGATTTTTTCGTGATGCCACAAATTGACCCATCCCGCTTTTTTCGCTTTTAGCCCTTAAATTTTGAGAACTCCTAAAGCGGAATTGGGATCATATAGAGACTTATTTCCCAATGCGTTTTTCCCTTTTTACAATTTTTGAATAGTAGTAAATTCTTAGTTAGTATTCATCGATTTACTTTTAAAAGACTTCATTCAAATTCAATCGTTAGGAATTCAAACATTGGGAATTAAATCATTGTGAATTATACAGATTTTAACTCAAGCGTTTTGTAAATTTGGGATTTATTGTTCATTCGCTTTGGTTTCATTCGGTTGGGTAATGTGGGAATGACATTTCACTTTCTTCTTTTGATTTTAAAATTAAGAAAATAACTAACTAACATACGTTATACATTTTAATCAAAGGATATTGAAGTCTTTTTACAAGTGCAAGAAAAACAAAATAAAAATCAAAAATTAAAAAATCACCAAAATAAAAAAAAATCGCTTAAATTGAAAAAATGGCCAAATTGGAAAAAATTGCCAAAAAATAAAGAATCCCTAAAATCAAAAATTGAAAAATCGCACAAATCAACAAAAAAAATTTCCAAAATTAAAAAAAATCCCCAATATTGAAGAAATCGCTAAAATTGAAAAAAATCTCTAAAAAGGAAATTGCTGATTTTTCACAAGAAAAACAAATCATAAACATCGCTAAAATTTAAAAAACCTATAAAATTAAAAAATTCGCCAAAATTAAAGAATCCCTAAATCAAAAAATGCTAAAATTGGAAAAATCGCTCAAATTTAAAAAAAAAAACTCCAAAATGAAAAAAAAATTGCAAAAGTTTAAAAAATTATTAATATTGGAAAAAGCTCTTTCTAAAGCTCATCAAATTAGAAAAAATCACTAAAATTTTAAAAGAAAAAGTTAAAATAGTACTACGATTCAAAAAACAGAATTCAAAAAAATTGCTCAGATGGAAAAAAATCACAGAAATTTAAAAAAATCGCCAATACCGACAAAACACCAATTTTAATCGTCGTCAATATCTTGAAAACTAAATGCTTTTTGCACTAGAGTTTTGAGTTAATTGGCTATATTTTAGATCGCGTTTAATTCGAAAACTCTTTATTGCAGAGGGAGGACTCCAATTGGCGATATTCAAGTTTTTATATTTTTTTATTTTTAAATTTTGGCGATTTATTTTTACAAATTTATGATTTATAACTAATAATTGTTTTTTGTTGTTTCCTTCTTGTCTTTGTAAAAAATTGTTAAGTTTACTGTAATAAAATAACATAATTGATAATTTTTACATTTTTACATTTTTTTTAAATCGAATAAATAAAATCGAATGTCATTCCCAAATTGTTCAATTACATGCAACAAAATTGAAATGACAATAAATTCCAAATTTGTAAATCAATTGAGTAAGCAATGATTGATTGAATTCCCAAATAGTTGATCGAATGAGTAAGAAATCGAATAAGTAAAAAATCTAATAAATTTCTAAAGACCAAATTTAATGATTAGTAAAATCGAATGAGATAAATTGATTAAATTCCTTAGATATCAACTCGATGGAATGAATTCTTTGGTTGATTCATTCGATTAAAAACTAAATCTAATTCAAAATAGAATTTAATTTTCGGGCCCTACTCTCCTCCCTAAATCACCTTTAAATATATTTACTCTAACTTTTAACTGGACCTTTCACCTTTATATGTGCCAAAATATGAAAATGATTATTCAAGAATATTTGTTTTCGCTATTATGATTGTACAAATGCATCGATTTCTTTAAAAATCTTTACTATGGGTTACACTATTGTCACACAAGTTTTGAACAAGAGCATTAAATAAAAAAATAAAATAAGAAGGAAAAAAAAATTGTAAATTCCCTTAGAAATTTGTAACAAGAAAAATAAAATCGGGGAAGGAATTATCGGAAGAATTGAATAAAAAAACTTTTCAATGCACTTGTCAATGAATGTTCATGTTTTACACTATTTTTACTTACTCATATGTGGATAAACTATGTCAACACAGAAAATGAACAAACTTCTAAAATATATTTACCCCCCAAAATAAACTGTTAAATGACTAAAAAATATATAAAGAAAATGTTAATATATAACATACACTATAAAAAAAATATTTGTGAATTCACTACAATATATTATGTAACATTTTGTGAAATTTAATTTAAATTAAAATTTTTAAATCCATAAAACAAATACTAAGCAAAAAGTGCGTAAATTTATAAATATGAGGCTTTACATTTTTTTTAAAAAATATAGTTTTACAAGATGGGACAATAAGTCTCATCCTATTGGATAGTGTAGCAATCTTTGCGAAAGACATCGTAAGTTAGTTCAGTTTGTGAAGTAGAAATGTGTGAAATTTATAGTGAATAACAATGAATCGCAATACGCCTCAAAAACGCGCGATGATTGTGACAACAACGAAGTGAATGATTTTTCATAATTCTTGAAGTACCACTACCATCATCGTCTGCTGTGCAGTTACATCGGAAAAGGTGATGGGACTTTTTATTTTCGAAGCAGCCGACGATAACGCTATTACGGTAAACGGCGAGATGTGGTTCCAACAGGATAAGGCCGTTTGTCATACGCGACAAAATGCGTAATTGAAGGATGTCTTCTCAGCGCATGTAATATCTCTTTTTGAAGAATCGACCAAACATATCCCCCGTTCCGGACTTCTTTCTCTGAGGATATTTGAAATCGTTGGTATTCGCGAAAAAGCTCGGCCTCTTGGAGGAGATAAAGACCAACATTCGAGACGAAATTGACAACGTTACACCACAAATGCTGCACAAAGTTATGCAAAATGTAATAAAAAAAGCCCTAAAATACATCATTGCCGATAGCGGCTTTTTGTCGGACTAATTTTCCACAATTTATTGAAACAAAATTTAAAAGTGTAAATATATTGCGAAAGAAAATCAGATGATGGTTTTTGCCCCCTTCTGTAGTTAAAATTATAAAATATATAAAGCCACAAAATTAATATAATTTGAAATCGACAAATATTTACAGTGAATACTATTTAATTATTAATTATGTTTTCTACAGATTAGATTTGGCGAGTATTTTTAAAATTAACTGATGTCAGAACAATCATTAAGTAACACCAGGGTCTGACATTTTTAAGAACGGATTTAGCAATAAGAACAACTTTTTAATTTGAGACAGATATTGCGGCGTTTTTCCTAAAGTAAAAACTTCAGATTTTGAGAAATTTTTCTACAGAAAACACTTGGATTCTGGCTAAGCAAAAAATAAAAGTTTACCAGAAATGTTTCACGTAGTAAAACCCTGAGATTTTGAATACTATTTCTTTAGAAAAATCCCAAAATTCTGTGGACTCTTTGCTAAAAAAAATCTAAAAATATAAGGACTTTTACAAATAGAAAAACCTTGGATTTTAAAAAATTTGTTCTGTAGAAAACCTCAAATTTTGAAAGAAAATTTCACTACAGAAAACACTTTATAATCTAAGGACATTTTCCTATAGTCCTTAGAACTTTAAACTATTTCTATAGAAAAGAATAAAGAACATTTTCTAAAAAAAAAAAAAACCTGAGACATTTCTGTAGGAAAAAGTTTTCAGAATCTGAGTCTGTTTGTCTAAGAAAACATATTTAAATCTAAGAATTTTTCCATAGGAAAAAGTCTTCAACATCTGAGTTTTTTTAATAAAATAATTTCTCAGAATCTAAGACCTTCTACAAGATAAAGTCTTTAGAAAACAATTCTTCGGAATCTGATGTTTTTTCTAAGAAAAAAAAAAACATGCTTTTTCATAGTACAAAGGCTACGAAAAATCTTGAAAAAGCAACTTCTTATCCTACATAGCAAAATCTAAAATTTCTTATAAAAAAGTTTTAGAAGTAAATACTTTTCTAAAAGAAATAGTTCAAAAATATAAAAAGTTGCAATATATAAAGTAATTTATAAAAAAAGCTCCGAGTCTGAGATGTTTTCTGAATTAAAAAGTTCCAGAATATTTTTCTATACGAAAAAGTAACTTCATTCTGAGGCATATATTGGGCTTAATTATTACTTTATTATTCTTTAAAATATTTTTGAAAAATGTTTTTATTAAATTTCTGCCCATTATTTCTCTTTATTTTTTAATTACAGTGTACGCAAATTAAATATAACGTATACACTTTTTGTGTGTAATAAATTTACGCAAAATGTGTATAATTTTTATATTATCACTCTCGAAGTAAATTTTTTCAATTTATAGTAAGAGAACAGTTTTCTACAACAAGTTCGGAGAATTTAAAAACAAAATAAATTAGAAACAAACTTTAAAAAAAATTAACTCTACCGCGACTTTTTTGAAAAATTTTACCAGAGTGCTAAGGGGGCGCAACTTTGAGAAAAAAATATTAAAAGTGAGAAATAATTAATTATTACCTTTTGCAATTTTAGGAAAAATTTGTTGAAAGATTATAACAAAACTTGTATCTCAAAAGTGTAGACTGATAGTATAAATGTCATCTTGCAGACAAATTTTTTTATTTTATTTTTTTTTTTTGTATAACGTTCTTGTTTAAACTCATTAATTTAATTTTAAAAGAATTTATTGCATTTAAAGTATTTGGAACACACCAAATTTTAAATTGAATTGCCAACGTATTTTTCTTCGCCGATTAAACTCTTTTTAAGCATTAAAAATTATGACTCATAAATTGTTTAACTGTATATATAATATATAAATCATTTTTGAGTCATTTCTAAATGTTGGAAATGTTTTCAAAAATTTTCAAATAAGCTCATAAATAAGAGTCAATTATATTTCAGTTATGACCTCAAAATTATTATAATTTCCGAGCACTGAGTTATGTGTTGGCTGACACCTAATATTTCCCAGATTGTGACACTCGAGTTTTGTCCTTGTGTTTCCAATTATTCGACTCTGACGGTTAATCGGCTAGATCATTATTTATTAATCGGATATTTTGGTGGATTAATCGGAAAAATTTACGATTTACGATAAGAACACAAAAAGCTACTTTTTGCTGAAATATCAACCCAGCAAAACCACACATTACCAAATAATGGGTAAAGTAATGTATAGCCATTGTGGCCGACTTTACACCTTACTTACACCTTACAGGCGATGAGCCTCAAAGTAATGTATATACCCATTACTTTAGAGGTGATAATGTAAGGGGTTGCTTATATGGTTACGAGAATGGAAAAAGTAAAGTTTCTAAAAATAGATTTTTAAAAAAGAGGAATTTTTATTAAAAAAATTATTACTAATATTTTATTTAAATTATTTGTAATTAAAAATAATGTGGTCAAGATGGGAATCGAACCAGGGAAATCTGGTTGCCAGCCAAGAAATCTACCCACTGCGATATCGATGCATATAATATTTGATTGCTTTAAACTTAAATGAATTGTTGCGCTTCGTTTTTTCGATAGTATTATCAAAACAAACATACATTACCCTTTTGCTAACAAAAAAAAAACATAAAATAATGTATCTAAAAATAGATTTTCAAAAAAATTTAAATTATTACTTTACATTAATAAATCATATATTACGTAATCAATAATCAGTAACTTATTACTTTATGCTAGCAAATAAAGAAAAAGGTAATGAGCTATCATTACAAGGTAACGCATGAGAATATCGCACCCATTACTAAAGTTTTGCTGGAAAGTTAAGTATATAGCGTTGGTTTCTATAGTGAATTTTTAAAGAATTGTGCCTCGATAGCACTGTCCAAAATAAAAAAAAGCCTAAATAAACAAATAAATTAATAACAAATTCTTAAAAATATGGTATAAAAAGTTTTTGCGAAATTCACAAATAAAGTTTAATAGAACTGCCACTGTTCCCTGGCTCTTTCACTACCTGGTTTAAGCTTTAGAGTTAAAGAGGAAAATATATATAAAAATCACGCAAATTCCTGACATGCCCTCACCGATTTTTCTGTGTTTTTGCAATTGAGAATTCAAAAAAGCGAATTCTTAAATATTTGTGACTAAACAAATTAATTCTACTGAAGTTCCCACTTCATTAAAATTTGTTGATAAATAAAGTTAGAAAAAAAATTCTATGTATTTTTTAGTTTTTATAAATTTTTTCATAGAATTTTAAATGAAACTGTTTGTTTAGAAAATACAGTTTTCGAATTTAAAACAATTTTATATTATTATTTTATAACATAAGTAACGTCATAGTGCTTGTTAGGAATACAACCAGTCATGTCTATCATTGCTAAGGAAAAAAATATATATTTCAATGAGTTTTTTGTTAAAGCCCTGCTTAGAGGCTCCAGCTTTTCTAAAACTTTGCATTCTTATGAGATCTTTTGTCAGGTCGAAATACATGTATACGGAGGTTGAAAGCTCTATTTCAATTTTTTGGTCACAAAAATATAATTTTATATTATTTAAAATTTATTTTTTTAAGTATTTGAAAAAAAAAATAAAAATTGTCATATATTTTCTAAAGATTTCAAAGTAATTCGATTGCTTTTTAGTTGATGTTTTTTTCTACGATTTTCTTGCCAAAATTAAGAAAATTAGGAAGTTTTAGGAAAAATAACAGAAAAATTCATATTAAAAATTTAACCGGTTAATCGACCTTTTTTAATCGATTATTCGGGTCGAATAATTATTTGAGTTTTCAATTATTTGTTTTGACATTAACCGAAATACAGGCGATTAATCGAGAAATTGGTTAATCGATTAACCGAATTGGAAACACTAGTACGAGTATGTCCAGATATGGAATAGAACTTTAGCTGAAACACAACTTTGAAACGTTATAACAAATAAAAAAATCTTTTAAATTTAATACCTTAACCTGTTAATCATCAGATTGGGTTGAAAAGAAAAAAATATGGAATCATTAATTTTGACTTGGTAGATTTCCCTTATGAGGCACTTCTGTTGTAAGAAATTTCCCTTATAAAAGACCCTCACATAGAAGTCAAAAATTACCACCTTATTAATATTTATTGCTTAATTTTATTATTTAAAAAAAAAAAAAAAACATTTCTATAACTCAAAGTACGTAAATCATTAAATAACTTATTTGTGATTACTAAACTGCATACTAAGAATTTAATGTAGCGACAAAAAGGATTGCGCAAAATAAAAATATAAAGCAAATCTTGGAAAATTGTACGTATAACAAAGTTAAAATGTTAAACTATTTTTCTTGTCTACCACTTACAATCAACTCGTCTCGTTTCTTTCTTGGAATATATGGATGGTTGGTTGTTATAGAGGTATGTTAGACAATTGAACCGTAACCCTCTCAAGTGACAGAAACACATGTGTTTCGATTTGAGACGTAGAATGAAAAACACACACACACCCACCTAAGTGTATATACACTATGCTTAAAAAGTAAACGGAATTTAAAATTTTAAGCAATTAGAAAAAAAAATATCGTTAAGTTTTCAAGATAATTATATTTTTGTGTAATTTTGATGAAAATATTTTCTTTTGTTCAGAAAAAAACCGGATACTTTCTTATAACAGTGTATAAATGCACTTTCGTAAAAGTTCAATAAAGTTAGGAAAAAAAAAGGGAATAGAAGAAAACGTAACGAAATCTTGTTTAAATGTAATTTTCTGTAAAAACAATATAAAATTTATTATACGAAAATTGTTATAAAATGTGTTTAAGAGATTTTTCTTTTGTTTTAGTCTTGGTTAAAATCATGCAATGCCTTTTACACGTCATTTCATCATAAGAGTGGGATGAAACATAAAATAAATATCATATTTAAGTTTAATAAACCAAAATTTATAAGAGTTTTCTGAAAATATAAGAAAATTATTAAAAATTTTGAAAATATTTCAAACGTGTGAAGCAATTTAAATTTTTGTAATTTCTCGCCAATCGAATAGTTCGGTTGAGATAACCGAATATTTCGGTTGTGACAACAGAAAACCAATTGAGAGTAAGCTCGATGTCTAACAAGTTCGTTTGTCAACACGAATTTGGTGTTCTGGGAGTACACCACGTAATTTTTTTATTCGACATTTTTAAAGTTTCGGCCTACTCTAATATACATGTTCAAAGTGTATTATTAAAAAGTAATTATATCGTGTTTAAATGTTTTTTATACTTACGAGTACATAAGTCAGGTTTTCATGTAATTAAATTATGCTATAAGTTGCCGTGGGTTACTTAAAGAAACACACAACAAAAAAGCTAACATAAAATATTAGAAAATTTCAAATAATTTTGCATATACAGTGGCGGTCAAAAACAAAGAGCACTAATTGAGTTTGTCATGTAATCTGTTGTGCGGTTCATTGGACAGGCTACTACAAATGGATGTGCTCTACTACATAAGTAAGTATTCCGAATAAAAACCCAGGCTCTAGGGATCAGTTTAATTATTTCGGCAGAACAATTTCCATGGCAATATCGAAAGAACAGTGTTGTACAACCGGCATTCCGACGATACTTCAATGAGTCAATAAAGCTTTAATCCCAATGTCATTAATTAGTGTACAGACTTCTCCATTATAGGTGATATATACAGTAAGGGGATCGGGTGGGTTGAAAATTTGAATGCTTCTTTCAATACTTGATGAATGCTTTTTTCGATACTTCAAATATCTGCTTATACCAACGGGCATCACACTGAAATCCCAGGGCCACAACATCAACTCGATGTTGACATCATGCATTGAAATCGATTGAGTGTGCCATCATAGTCTGCTTTTTCCCCCCAACCTTTAAAAGGCTTTCCGTGCAATCAAAGTTTGATCAACAATATCATTACTAAAGATAAGAAAAATAAAGGGAGATACACTCAGAAAACAGTATCAGTTGTAGCCGCCGAATTTGTTGCTAATCAACTTCTGGCGGTTACGACAACTATGTTCTTATTAAATTATATTTTTAGTTGTGAAAGCCAATATTTGTTGTTTAATTTAATATTTATAATCCACATAAATATTTTAACGTTCCACAAATTTTTATTTTAAGAAAATTTTTAGATTTTTCCGGTATCGAACCTAACCATCCGGATTCGTAATTCACACTCTTACTTACTCTTGATATATTTGCTATTTAAACATTAGAGTATTTTATTTTAATTAAAAAAAAATATTTTTTTTTTAATTTTTGCCTTTACCGGGATTTGAACTCGGCAGCTAGGAGTACTAGGCTAGCACTCTACCCACTATCACACAAACACTTATACATTTTAATGGATAAGTTTGAATTTAGATAAATTTGCCAATTTTAATAAATTGGCAAACAATTTGTTTACAAATGCCAATCGTTAGTGGCTTCTTTAATCAATACAAGCCACAATTCGGTTGGTTCAACTGAAACCCTAATTTAATGATATATTTGATCGAATAGCCGTATTTGTAGTTACCACATTCGAATATTGAAATTTATATCAAAAATTTGATAGATTGTAATAATTTTCTGATACATTCACTAAATAAATGGTTGATTTTACCGCACGCAATTTCTTAACGAATTTTATACGTAAAGTTGATTGGAAATATCAATAATTGGATAATTTCCAATGCTATATTTTTGGTACAATTATGGATTATAGGTTATTCCAAATAAAATAAAATCCCTACAAATAAATATTAATGGTTTTCATCGATTTGCAACCAATCTTTTCTCTGAGTGTAGAACCGAACCTTGCGGTATCCCTGAACTTAGTGACTCGTTGGATGAATCCCACCTACATTAACACGTAAAGTTCGAACATTTAAAAAGTTCGAAACAATCGAGAAAAGTTACGATATTACCAACACCAAAAGCAATAAGCTTCGATAACAGTGTGCTGTCCCACACATGATCGAATGCCTTGCACAGAGAAAACAGATTCGTGCTGACAACCGAATTTGTAGCCAATCGAATGGTTCGGTTATGGTAACCGAATTTTTCGGTTGTGGCAACTGAAAACCAATTGAGACATGAGTAATTTGACTGTGACAACATTATTTCGGTAGCCTCAATAACAATAAGGTAGTCACAACTAAAAAAATTCGGTTGCTGCAACTGAACCATTGGATTGGCATCAAATTCGGTTGCTTCAACTGAACCATTGGATTGGCAACAAATTCGGTTGTCGACACGGATCTGTTTTCTGGGTGTGAAAATAATGTAGCGTGGAAATGAAAGTAAAAAACCGAGAGAAAAAACTTGAGTGCAACATGATCACTGCTACTATATTATGCTTGCTGCGTTCGGGTATGGTTGCCACAATCAAGCTATTTGTTTATTAAAATCTCATCATCAATATAGTCGCTACACATTATTTTAGTAAATATTTTTTTATTTCATGATTTCCCCACAGAGAAAACAGATTTATTGTGACAAACGAATTTCTGACCAACCAAAAGATTTGGTTAAAGCCACCGACAGATATGTTTGTTGCGACCTAAATTCGGTTACTACAATACAATTTTGGTTGAAACCATATATTTCAATCGTATCTGGAATACATTTGGTTGAGACAACCAAATAGTTCGGTTGGCAATGAATTCGGTTGTCATAATGAATCTGTTTTCTCTGTGCACTTTCTGTTTTATAACATGATTCGCTGTAACCACACTGTCGTAACAAAAATTTTTACTATGAAAAATTATGACAATAATGGAACTATAAAATGCTGACAACTTGATTTGACATTTACAGTCAAAAATACAAAATTTTATAAATTGAGTAACCCTTGCAAAAATGAAAATGTCTTATACATATCAAAATTTACACTAATCCATTCATTGTAGAAAAAATTCATTGTCAGGACGATTCTTAATGAAGAAAAAATTCTTAGATTCTCATCATGAAAAATACTTTTGGCGTTTTCTTTTCTGGCAAAAATGTTTTGCCCTTAAATTGCATTTTGTGTTCTTTTCTGAAAAAAAAGCAACACGGTGACTTGGCATCATGTTCTATTCCAAAAAATGTTGCCCTAAAAAAGAGAAAAAATGTTACATCTTTTGCCCTCTATTTAATCACAGGGCGAGAATTTTGCCTTTTTTGTTACAGCTGACTACCATTTTATTTGTAAAAAGAAGAAGAATTTGTTTTTTTTTCCAATTAGTGATTTAATTTTCCGTGGTTTTCACATTTAATTATTTATTAATTAAAAATTACTTAAAATGGAAAAACAACTGCAGTTTTATGTGCAAACAAAATTATTGCAGACTTGTTGGAGTCATCTTTTTGATGATGATGAAAAATATGCAGTGCTTGTGGAACGAAATTATTTACCGCGTGTTAAAAACTTTCTTGAAAATCTTGTTCATTAATACTCTGAAATCGATGTAAGCAAATGACTTTAGAATATCTTATTATTTTCGACTGCCATCTTTTTTCTTTTCAATACCGTTTTGTTTCATTCTTCACACTGCTTTGCAGTCTGTCTGATACTTTGTATGATGGGCTTTCACCATTCTCACCGCATTCACTTTCAATGTATTTTTCTTTTTACAAGCTTTCCTTTAATTGCGCCAATTCTTTATTTCTTTTTGTTTATAAAAAACAGCTGATTTATGAACAGGTGCTAAAAAGGGCATATTTTTTTTCTATTGTGATTAAAAAAGCAATATTTTGAGAGGGTGAGTTCAACATTTTAATAATTTTACCTTGTAAAAAGGCAACCCTTTTTTGTAGAAAAGAAAACGCTATTAGATTTTAAGAACTTTTTCTAGTAGAAATATTCTTGGGTTCTAAGGATTTTTTCTTTCAGAAAAATTCTGAGACTCTAAGGACTAACTATAAGAAATCTTAAACATTTCCTTAAAATATAAGAATTTTTATATTAAAAAAAGTCTAAAAAATCTACGTATAACAAAAACTCCTTAAAATTTAAAAATTTTTTGCAATTGGTTTTCTTTAAAAAGGTCCATGAATCAAATATGTTTTTTTTTTGAAATGGTCCTTGATATCAATTTTTTTAGGAAAAAACTTTTTTAAAGAAATATTCTTCGTTTCAAATCATAATATAACTGAAGGGATAATATTATGGTAAAATTGTAGATTTTTTATTAATATAATATGATAACTATACTATGGTTAGCACAATAATAATCCAAAAAAATGTATGATGTTCTTCGAATATGGTAGCTCCAAACATGTATTTATTAATTTGTATTTAATTTAGAACACATACATAGAATACAAACCCTTATCCGATGATGCGATGGAGTTACTGTATGTTTAAAAAGTTCTCAAACATAAAGAGAAAAAAGCAATTTTAAAACTAGTTCACCCTCTAAAAATAAGATGGGACAGTTTTTTTCTTAACAAATATTTAATACATTTGCACGCTCTAACACGCACCCAAGTTTTAAAAAGATCTAATGATCCGCCCCAAGAAACCTTCCTTTAAAACGAAAAATCAAACCTATAGCAAAAATTGTAAGACAAACAAAAGAAAAATTATTATAGCGCCAAATATGCATTAAGAATAAAAATAAAATGGACTGCTGTGTTTAAAAGTCGTAAGGATATCCGTAAGAACAATATTTAAAATCAGTCTTAACATTTAAATAGCAACAGTTTTAAGGAAAAAAATTATATTATATGTAACCAAACGAAATTTCCGTAATTGTTGTTTGGTATTCTTTTTATTTTGTTGTTAATATTTAACAAACAGAATAAAAAGAACTTTTTAAATAAAATACGGAAATGGTACAAAGAAATCTAACAAAAGAAAAGCACAAATCTAGTTTTGTCAACAGTTTTCTTTTTAAAAAAAGAAGGGAGGAATAAAATGCATGTCATGCAGAGAAATAGTAAGAAAAAAAATTAAAAAAATATTAAAATCTACTATACCGAATTTTATATAGCCTTAAACATTATTTTTGCGAACTTTTATTTTAGAAATAATTTTTTTTAAATAAATTTCAGAAACCGTTTCTTTTACAAAAAAAATCTAAAGAATTAAAAATATGATGTTTAAGTATAAGCAGTATGGAATTAAAAATATACAGGTTGGTTGAAAAGTTCCTGCGCTCACCAAGAGATGGCAGTGCTAGCTCCAAACTTTTTTTTTCTCAAGTTGGTATAACTGTACTGAGAACACATGCAAAGTTGCAAGTCATTCTGTCAATTCTTTCTTTGTTTACAAGCCATTTGAAGTTGACGTGTCATTGATTTTTTTTAATATGGAAAAAATTTAATATCGTGCAGTCATTATATTCTTTGTTTTGAAGTGTTTAAAAGCAAAGGAAATTTATGAACAATTGTTAGAAGTGTATAAGAAGTCCTCACCTTCAAAACGCACCGTTGAATTTTGGGCTGGTGAATTTAAACGTGGTCGTACCTGCCTTGAAGACGATCCACGCGAAAAACGACCAAAAACTGCAACCACAGCAGAAATCATTGAGCAGGTACATAATATGGTTAGTGAAGATCCAAGTTTGACTAAGCGTGAAATTGCTAATGCCATAGGCATCTCAGATGAACGAGTACTCCATATTTTACACGAAGAATTACGTATGAAAAAACTGTTTGGAAAGTTAGTGCCGCACACATTAACAATTCAACAAAAACTGGATCGAAAACAAATTTCTCAGCGTAATTTGGAGCATTTTAAGCCGAATAAAACCGACTTCTTGCGTCGTTTAATAACTATGGATGAGACTTGGATCTACCACCATGATTCTAAATTGAAAAAAGAACGTTTACAGTGAACTGAAGCTGGTTGTTCAGCTCCAAAGCAGGTGAAGTCACAACGATCAGCAAAGAAGATTATGGCACAATTTTTTGGGATGCAAAAGGAATTTTGTTGATTGATTATCTTCAGAAAGGTAAAACAATCAATTTTGAAGATTATTGCAGCCTTTTGGATAAGCTGGATGAAAAAATTCGTGAGAAAAGACCTGTTTTAAAGAAGAAAAAATCATTTTTCATCAAGACAATCCACCTGCTCACAAAAGTGTTTTGACGAGGGCTAAATTCAAAGAATTAAAGTACGAATTTCTTGAACATCCACCGTATTCACCTGATTTGACTCCCAGTGACTACTATCTCTTCAGCCGTAGACGGTTATAAGGATGGGATAAAATTATTGGGAGATCATTGGATCATTGGTATTGAGCTTCTAGGAGATTAGATTGAATAAAAAAATATATTTCGTAACAAAAACAGTATTCTTTCATTTCGAGCGCAGGAACTTTTCAACCAACCTGTATCATACGCCACGATAAAAACAGAAATATAGGCTGTGCCGCTCTTTTGGTTTTTAACTGATTATGTTTATTTGACAAATAGACATCTGCTTTTTAAAGCTACTTCATCAGGGTTTTTCTATAATTAAAAAAAAAAACAAGTAAAAAAGGGCTGTGCCGAATCTTTGAATACCCTCACCAAAGGGGATGAAGATGATATACGTATATACTAAATTTTGCATGAACTGTAATATAAATATGTTTTGTCAATTTATGTAACGAACTTTTGTTATTTAGTTTTAGCAATGTTATTTACAGAGGTCTGCTCTGTTAGCGACTTTAACATTGTTCATTTTTACGTTAACTTAGTTATCATAGTATGTAAGACAATAAATGTAATCGAACAATAAGAAGACTTAATAACATTTTTACTTACTTAACAGAAAAAAAAAATAGATACAGAAAAATTGTACAAATTTGTATGGAAAATTTAGAGGTACCCTCACATTTTCACTCATAACTTTTGAACCGCTTGACCGATTTTGCTCATTTTAAATACCAAACTGCTCGGGAGGATGTTTAATAATCTGGATAAAAATAGGCACCCCCGTTTGCGTCTTTACGTCGTGATCGTGATTTCAACAGACAGACAGACAGACAGACAGACAGACGGACAGACAGACGAACATCGCTAAATCGACTTAAAATTGCATAAGGATCACGAATATATATACTTTATGGGGTCTTAAACCTATATTTCGACATATTACAAACGGAATGACAAACTGATATATACCCTCACCATAAATGGTGGAGGGTATAAAAAACAAACTGGAATAGTAGAAAATTTTATGCAGAAATATTACGAAGTTGAAATAAATTTAAATAATTTCGATTTCATTCCAACTCTCAAACTTTGTATTAAAATACATTACTTTTGTTTTAAATAAAATTCATTAAAATCCCAGCATTAATATCTTTTGCACTATATAACATATTGAATGCTTGTATATTTATTTATAATACTTGAAATTTATTTTGTAGGTTAAGTAAAGTTTAAGAAATACTATTGAACTAACTCTACCATAAAATAAGTGAAAATTCAAAGAAAAGTGTTAGTTTCCTTTAGGTAAAATGCAAGTACCAAAAATAAAAGAAAATACAAGTCATTACAACAATAAAATATTCTTTATATTATAGTTTTCATTTTGATATTGCTGCTTATAAAGAATTGCACATTTTGGTGCTGTTTTTTTTTTTTTTTGGTTTTTTTTTGTTTCTGTTGTATTGCTGAACTAAAAGAAGTTGAAAAAAAGATTTTAATTGAATGGAGCTTAACCCCTTTTTAATGTTGAAATTTTCAAGCCCATTAAAAAGTATAAATTTAAAGTACAATCGTAAATTATAAGAAATAGTTACGGAGCTTGGTAAGGTCAAAAATATTTATGTGAAGGTTCCTAGAAACAAATTTAAAAATATTGCAATTCTAAATAAAAATGAGTTATAAAATATATAAAAGTGTTATATTTTCTGTGGGAAAGAAATTTGGTTGCCACACCAACACTTTTCGGATATTCTCTTTGAGAGCTTTCAGAGTACGTGGCTTGTTCAGATAGACACTTGAGACGCCAAACCAAAAACGTTTGTAGGGGTTAACTAAGTTGAGCCCAGATGCTCCCTTTAACTATGGAGGCGAAATTTTTGAACATACACCCAGAAAACAGATTCGTGCTGACAAACGAATTCGTTGCCAATCGAATGGTTAGTTACAGTAACCGAATGTTTTGGTTGTGACTACCGAATTGTTATTGAGGTAACCGAAATACTGTTGTCACAGTCAAATTACTAATGTTTTAATTGGTTTTTATTTGTCACAACCAAAAAATTCGGTTACCACAACCGAACCATTCGATTGGCTACAAATTTGGTTGTCAACACGAATATGGTTTATCTGTGTAGTGAGTGACGTGGTGGTAATTTTTACCCCTTTTAAATTACTAAAAAAAAATAATAAAAAACATTTCTTCATAATTATTTGTTTTTTTTTTTTTTAAGTTACTACATTTTTAACTAAACAAAAAATTATACTTTTTTATTAATTTCAACAAAGCGGACACTTTATTTCACAAACTTTTTTTACTTACAAATGTAAAAATTTAATTATGTTGCTTAACAACATCTGGTGAATGTTTTCGGATCACCCTGTATATAGTAAAAGTCCCTCTCACGGCAAATTTTTCGATCAACACGAACAGTAATGATTTTTTCATATGGAGGGTGGTGTTGTGCAACGGAAACTTGATTATGTTGAATTTGGTGAAGAGAAGATTTGATACGCTATGTGTGTTATTTACTCTAATCGATAAAATTATTAAAGTGTCTAAATTAGGATTTTTAAGTAGTAATAAAGGATAGGTAGGAATGCCTACGCCAGTTCTCTCCAGGAATTACTAAGAAAAGTGTCTACATAAGGTCTCTCAAAAGTTAGATACACACAGAAGACAGATTCATTGTGACAACCGAATTTCTTGCCAACTGAATGGTTTAGTTGCAGCAAGCTTATTTTTTGGTTGTCGTAATCAAATGTATTCCTAGAAACAAAAAATTCAGTTGGCAAGAAATTCAATTTTCGCAATGAACTTGTTTTCTCTGCAAATGCGCGCAGAGAAAAAACATGGTTGGAGCATCATCACATTCGTACTATAATATAGGTATCATATTATAACGATAAAATAACTATAATTTTACCATAATATGTTCCCTGGATAGTCCTTCGAGTCTCATAATTTTTCTTTTAGAAAAAGTCCATAGAATTTAAGAATATTTCTACTAGAAAAAGTTCTTAGATTCTAAGTATTTTTCATGAAGAAAAGTCCTCAGAATCTAAGAATTGTTTGTTCAAAGAAAGGCCTTTTTATCTAAGTTTTTTAAGGGTATATGCATTTTTATCTAAGAAATAGTTTACAGAATCTGAGAATTTTACTTTAAGGAAAAGTTCATATAAAAAAGTCTCTATCAGAAAAAATTTTAATATTCTGTGTACTTTTTTTACAAGAAAGTTGTTATTTTACGAGAAATGGATTAATGAGGTTATTCTGTACCTACATGAAAATTCGATACGTTGCAATATGCAACACTAATCACTAATATTAAAATTACATTTAGGTAAATTTTTGTATATACTTTACGAAAAATTAAACATTATGTAATTAGGTAAATAAATTACATATTTCGTGTTACAACTTTTTATAGAGTAATCAATTTATTATTGTTGTTATTGAGAAAAATTAAAATATATAAAATATTCTATGGAATTTTTTGAAAATGATTTTTTTCGGCAATAAATTGCTCAGCATTAATTATAATATGTATAAGGCATTTTCGAAAATAAAACCGCCCAGGTTAAAACGATTATATATTATGATTTTTACATGGATGACTGAACTGATACAATTTTTTAAGAAAACAATTACGACTGTAGACGTCAAATTCATGTTTTATTTGATTTATAATTATTCATTGATTGTTGTCAGCATTTTATGGTTTTATAATTATCATATTTTTTCATAGACAATATTTTTGTTACCACAGTATGGTTACAGCCAATCATGTTATAAATTAGAAAGTGGCAATCAGGAAATAATTAAATATTAACTATAATAATAATGGTAGCGATAATATTGATGGTTAGTAGCTATTTATAAACCAATAACTTGATTGTGATAACCATACCCGAATGCAGTAACTATAATATAGTAGCAGTGATCACGTTGTAACCATGTTTTTTCTCTGTGACAACAACAAATGCTTTTTCATACATTTTATATGAGATGCAAAATTTCGAAATGTCGTCAAGCGATTTGTTATAATAGTATATGTCAATCTATTCTAATTTTATGACGACACACAAATTTTTCAAATTGTTGCCAAACAACAAAATTCGTATCAGAGTTGCAAAAATTTGTACTTTTTAAAAAATGAAAATGCGGAATTTGCCGCCAAAAGGCAGAATTAAGTACATTGAAAGTAGAAAGAACAAATGTAAATGCAAAACTAATTGAATATGACTAAAAAATACAACCAATTTTTTGGTTTGCTTTCAATTTTTCTAAACGTCAAAAAAATATTGACGGTCGACTGTCACTTATCTCTAAGAGCTTGTTTTCCCGCAATAAGGGAAAGAGCCTACGTCAGGTCTCTCTGAGGAATTGAGAAAAATTCCTCTCAAGGTTACTCTACAACAAATATTTAGTTTAGTTGGACAACGTGCCTACACCAGGTCTCTCCACGAAAAGTTAAGAGAAGTACCTTCTGCAGCATTCTCTACACCAGGGGTGCCCAAAAGTTCCTTATGGAAGAGCAAACAATAATACATTTAAAGAATAACTAATTTTGATTCAATATTTTTTATTGTAAAAACCAATTCATACAAAAAAAAAGAAAAAATAATATTTCATACCATTATACATTGGTGATCGCTGTCGTCAATGTTTACCAGCAAAGCATACGAAAGTGTTGTTGCTTTGCACTTGCGTGTATACAGTGAAGAACGACAAAAAAAACTAATAAGGCAAAGTTGTTTGTGTATTTCGTATTGCTATTGCTGAATGCTCTATGTGTATTAAAAAACACAGCCTATAGCTAAGCGCTTTTGCAAAAACAAATGAGCATCAAGCACATAGGGCTTGGGCACCCTTGCTCTACACTTTGTGCTTTATATATTATGATCACATAGTTTTTCTGTGAGAAATTAAGATTTCTGTCCAACGTCGACATTTGGTTAGCCGTGATTTTTCTTTTTATCTATTTGAAAGGTTATATCTATTTTTTTATTAGTTTTAAAATCTTAGGAACTAAACTCTGTGGAACTAAAAATTAACTAGCTTCATTTACTCCCAGTTTTTTTCGAATGATATCATACAAAAATTATTAAAATTTAAAATTAATGTTTATATGGTTAAGATTACTATTATAATTGCTTCAACTAATCGTATATATATTTTTAGTAATTAATAGTATTATTTCAGTGATAAGTACAAAAGCAATTAAAATATTATTTGATATAATCAATTTTGTAATAAGAACTCGTTTTTAATTTTTTCTGTGTATGAATATTACACAACTTTTTTTTAATGTAGATAACTCCCTTATTTTTTTTATTTCTTTTGTACTTGGTCCTGCTTTCTCATCGTTATTATTGTTGTTGTTGTTAAGGAATACACAAATTTTTGCATTTCCTGTTGAAAAATTCTTTACACTTGGATTACTTACTGTTGCTTTGCTGATTATTTCGTTTGCAAAGCGAGAAAAAACAGAAAACTATATATATATATATATATATATATATATATATATTTATACAGCTGGTATAAAAAGTATACGGCAATTTCAAAATTCTTTTCAAATCTTGGTAAATTATGAAAAAATTATGTCGGAATTCGATTTTGGCAAGACATTTTCCAAATATTTTTAGGGCAGTCTTAGCACCAGTAACACATAAATATATCACTTAAATTTCTTCAATTACAAATATTGTTTCATAATAAATTCATTTGCAATCGATTTAAATAATAATAAAAAAATATCAATTAAAACTATTTCATGTGAAAATTTAATAATTCATCATTTTTAATTGAGTTAATTAAAAAATTAATTTATTATGTCTTTCATATGCAACAAAATTTTTAATTTCAAGAAAAAGAGATATTTTTTGAAATTTTTAATGATAAATAATGGTGTTGGTTAATAAAAACTTTAGTATAGTTTTTGATCACAGTGTTTTTATCCAAAGGAGCAACATAATTTTGCACTCAACATTTCAAAATAATAGAGTGCACATAAAAGAAAGAGTAAATTTTCTAGCTTTCAGTTTGTTTTACAATACAATACCTTTTAACAAAGCAGATTAATACTTTCAGTTTATTTAAGTTAAAAACAACTTTACAGCAGAAACAAAAACATAAATGTAAAGGTTTACTTAAATAAAATTGTATATAACAACACAAAAATGCAAACAAAAAGGATAGATTTGGAAAATGTAAAGTCATGTTTTAACATAATTTCTTTTACAATTTAACATTAAAATGGGTATGGTCCTTTTTGGAACAAAAAAAAATCTAAATAGTTTGAGAATAAAATAACTTTTGGGCTAGATACTCAAAAGCTATCTTCAGAAATGGGGAGTTTTGTTACAACTGGCTAGGAAGGTCTCACTACTGAAACTTTAATATATGGTAGAGGAAAAAAATCTAAGACACACTTATTATTTATCAATCTCGCCATCTCACATTTTTCGGTCTAAAGGTGAAGTTATATATTATCCTATTTTCTGTTTCAATAAATTTGTTTCATTTACTTTGCAGAAATTTGTATATATAATACCAGAGTACCCAAAATCGAAATTCGTCTGTTTTTTTTAAATTTTACTATACTATGTTATTTCAGGTAATAAGTATTCAAGCTTAAGGTCTATTTTATACAAAATTATTTATTTGTTATCCAATATTTCGCTATCTCAATGAATAGCTTCTTCAGGGATTTTTTGTTTTTTTAATTTTAAACAAATTTTTTAAAAAAACAAAAAGTCCCTGAAGAAGCTATCCATTGAGATAGCGGAATATTGGATAACAAATAAATAATTTTGTATAAAATAGACCTTAAGTTTGAATACTTATTACCTGGAATTTGTATTAAAAAGGTTGAAGAAATTGAACTGAATAATATACTATGTTATTTTTAGCTAGGTTGATACATGTATTTAGATTCGGCAAAAGATCTTCTCAGAACCCGAAATTTTAGAAAAGCTTAAGCCTCCCGAACAGGCAAATCTTAATAACAAAAAGACTTTTTAAATTCTATATTTTGCTCCATTATTAGTTGTTTTTTCTAACATGTACTACACTCAGAAAAAAAAGTAAGTAGAAAAATTTGTAAACGGTTTTCAATCCCAATTTACTATTTTTGTACTGATTTTTAGTAAAAAAATTATTATTTAGCAAATCTTTTTGCTATTTACATTTTACAAATTACAGAGTCATTACAGAATATCTACAAATTTTCGTTGCTAACTTCAGAAATCATTTTACAAATTTTTGAAAACCGATTTGCCAAAATTAGCAAAAAAAAAATTACTAATTTTAAAAAAGTCGATATTGATGGAAATGTTATTTCTAATAATTTAAACTTATACATACAAACTTAAATTGCCCTAAAATGTTACATAGGATTAAAAAAGGGATCGGAAGTGAAGATACCGACTCATGTCTAAAAATAGGACATCCACTTAAAATAGCACAACAACAACAATTTAAATTTTACCTTTAAAGTAAAAAAAAAATTGACTAAAATATTTTTCAAAACAGAAATTACCAAATTAAAACAAAATGATAAATTCGTTTATGTTTTAAGAATTTTTAAGCCTCTGATTTTTTTTTTTCATTTTGTATAAAACATCTTTTAAAACATATAATTAAAATTTTTGATGCTCGATAAAAAAAAATAAATCTAAAACTATTAATAGTATTTAGTAATTTTTTTTTCTGATTTAAGCAAACGGATTTTAAATTCCACTTTACAAAAAATCTACTAAAATTTAGTAGCGGCTACTAATTTTTCTACTAATTTCATTGTACTACACGTCAGCAGACATGTGTTGCTAAGATTAGCAAAAATTACCGCTGGGCTCAAATTAGCAGAATTTCCCGTAATAACAGCAAAATTTTCAGACTTTTTTTGGTGAGTGTATAACGTTACTAAAATTATAGTTAAACTCTGGCTCAAGTAATACTTTTAACAATTTTCTTTTGTATATATCGAGAATTTTCGGTTGTTATTTTCTTATTTATAACATGCTTTCAACCTCAGTATATTAAACAAAAAAAACAAAGCAGATTATCTATTTTTAGCCAGGCTGATATAAGAGGGGGCAATAAGGATCACCCTATTGAAAGTTCTGGAATTTTTGCAAATAACATCGTATGGTTTGGTTATGAAATTCGTGAAGTAGACACGTGTGAAATTTATAGTGAATAACAATAAATCGCTGTACTACTCAATGACGCGAAATAATTGTGATAATGTGTGTGGATAATTTTCCATCAAAATTTATCATAAGCGATCATCTTTATCTCATCGGCTACGTCTCTAAGAAAAATGCTTCATTCTGGAGCATGATTTATTAATAATTGACCATAACACCCCATCATATTCACGGTTTGGTGTGCAGTTACGTCGGAAAAGGTGATTGTAACTTATTTTAAAAAAAAGAGCCTGCGGTAACGCTATCGGCGGCCGCTATAGTCAGCTGATAGAATTTTTCTTACCAGAAGAACATTCTGGATTTAAAGGATATGTCGTTCAACAGGACGGAGCACTTATCAAACTGCATGGGACAGAATGTGAATTTTGTAGGATGCCTTTCCAACGCGTGTAATCTAGTGTTTCGGTGATTTGTCAGTCAGATCTCCCAATTTGACTGTCTATGACTTCTTTCTTCAGGCATATTTTTAGATGTTGGTAAATGCCTCGCACCATGGAGGAGTTAAGGAACAACATTCGAGCCGAAATTGACAACCTGATACCACAAATGTTGTGCACAGTTATACAAAATGTTACCAAAAGTGCCCAAATTTGCATTAAACTTTATTTACAAATTCTGAATTTTTGTTGTAATAATTGTTTGCTTTTCTATTTATGGATTATAATATTCTATAAATAGCTATTTAAATAATAGACAGGCATTTCACAAAATTTATTTTAAATAAAAAAATTTTTGTGCCGCTAGAACAGGAGACCTTTTGGTTTTCAAATTTCAAACTTTAATTTTTTTCAGGTGTAGAAGTTTGAATAATTTTGTATCAAAATGACATTTAAAGCTACAATAGAAAATAAAATAAAACTTTTAATTTGAATCAATTATAAAAATTAAAAAAAAATTTAAAATATGTTTATACTTTTAAACTTAGCGCCCTAAGACTTTAAGGAGGTGTCCATACCTACTGCACCACAGACACTTACTAGTGTATACACTCAGAATACTATGTAGTTTTTTATTTGTAGTTTAATATAAAAAAGGTTTTCAGTTGAATTAATAATAAAGGAACATTCATTAACTTTTTAAAGAAATTTTTATTTTAACTTTTTATACATTTGTTCAAAATGATTTTCTGGCACTTAACGATTTTTTCAGTTTAATTTTTTTCATTTGTGTGAAATTTAATAAAAATTTACCCACAAAACGGAAACTTATGGTTTATTTTTTTCTGTTACAGTTAGTATAAATTTAAATATTGTTTGTTGTCTGTTTCAAAAAAAATAAAAAAAATTTTAATTTGCTTTTTATTATAATTGTTTTTTTTATAGAAAAATTATTGTATTCAAATCACAAAAACAAACAAAAATACAAGAAACGGAAACAATTTTAAATAAATGAATAATCAGTTATATTTTACGCAAAATATTAATATTTATTTTTAACTCATAAATCATTCGTTTTCTTTTTTTCTTATGTGTCAGTTATTTAAACAACGTTAAAAAATAAATAACAAAAACCATTTGATTAAAATGAAAAGTACTTAGACCTGTTTTTACATGAAATATCATTTCTTGTAAATGGTTATTTTTTATAATTTTAACTGTGTGAAAAAGGCAAAAATATAAAACATTTCAAAATTTGATAATAATAAAATTGTGGCAATTAATATTTGATTGCACTAATGTTGATGAAAAAGAAATTCGACTTTTAGTACAGGGTGTCCGCCGGGAAGGTATACTACTCTGTTTGTTTATATTTTTTGATTAAATGAAAGAGAATGGATCTTATATCGATAAATGCTTTATTTAATGTCAGCAATTATGTATGGAATACAATAACAGATAAATGTCCGCCACTGTTAGCCTCACAAATGCAAGCCCTTTTGAGCACATTTTCCATTAAATTCTCACACATTTCACGCGGTATTTCATTAATTTCATCACGAATATTTTGGTTGAGTTGCTCAAGCGTTTCTGGTTTGTTGCATAAACCTTGCTTTTCAGATATCCCAACAAAAAGAAGTCCGGAGCAGTCAAATCAGGCGACCGTGGAGGCTAATCAACATCACCATTTCTTGAAATAACTTGTCTCGCAGTAATTCCATTGTAATTCTGGCTGTATGCGATGTGGCACCGCCTTGTTGATACCACATGTTAATCAAGCCCAAAGCATGCAGTTGTGGCGTTAAAAAGTTTTCAATAATATCACGATATCGCTCCCCATTCACAGTTACCGTTACGTCGTTTTCATTCACAGTTACCGTTACGTCGTTTTCATTTTTAAAGAATTAAGGTCCAATGATTCCTTCTGACCAAATTGCACACTAGACTGTGACTTTTAATGGATGCAAAGGTGAGTGATGCATAATTTTAGGGTTTTCCATTGCCCAGAACCGACTACTCTGTTTATTCACATATCCATTCAAATGAAAATGTGCCTCGTCGCTCATTATGATTTTTTCATGAAAATCGGGGTTATCATGGGCGAGATGTAACATCCTATTGGCATATGTAAGCGGCGTAAATGGTCTTGCAGAAGAAGCTCTTGTGTCAACTGAATCTTATATGGAAACAAATGCAAATTCTTGTGCAAAATTCTGGCCAAAGTTGTTCTTTGAATACCAAGCTCCTGAGCACGGCGTCGAATTGAGGTTGATGGATTGTTTTGAACACTTTCTTGAGCAGCAGTAATGTTTTCAGCCGATCTTGCAGTACGTTGTGCTCCATGCTTGGGCCTATCACCTACATATCCTCTTTCTTCGAAATTATTCCCTACACGATAAATAGTGTGTTTTGTTGGCACGTTGTTTCTCCCAAAAATTTCACGTAACTTTCTCATCGTAACAATAAATCGTTGATTGATTTTGATAAAATATTTTAACGATTAAAACACGTTGGTATATCGAATATTTTTCCAGAATAAATTTGCACGTGTCTACTTCAAGACTGTCAAATATGAACTGTCAAGGCTAATGTTTACCAAAATGGCGGCAAGGCAAAGTAGTATACTTTCCCGGCAGACACCCTGTATAGTATTGTTTATTCAAGGGTTAAAATAAAATATAATTAAGTTAAAATTTGGTATTAAAAACATGGAAGCATAACATGATAATGCAAAAAAGTAAGCTTTTATTTAATTAAAATCATATCCATTAGATCATTATCACCAGGGTAGTAATAATATAGATAATAGCATAAATGGATGATATTAAATTAACACCGTCACTTTTTATGAATCCTGTACTGGCTTTGTTATTTAATTTCATAGGAAAATAATAAAAAATACTGTATTATTTTTTCTACTTACTTTCTTGTTAAGTGTAGGACTCTGTGTCGTATGAGTAATATTATTACACACTTAAGAAATAATATAAATCATACGCACCATCATTTAAAACGCAATACACTCTGAACACAAAACTCATAACCTCTTATGCATAAAACAAAATCAGTACAAAATCAGATTTTACATGTTAGTTTGTTTTAAAAGAGTGTTAAAACAAAATGCATAACATGATTATGTATTTGACTTTTAGAATTTACTAGTCAAATTTTATACAAATTTTAAATCAAAAATTAGAAAAGCATAAAAACTAACTTGTATTTGTTGTATTTAAATATTTAAGAATTAAATTCTTATAAAAATATAACAATAAAAGATATCACCTGTATCTTTCATGTATAAAATTGTATAATACAATAAATTTTTGAAATAAATCTTTGTTTAAGTATAATTTTCTTAGTGTTAAACAAATTTGCATTGATTAGAGCTATAAATAGCAAACAACAACAAAAACATTTACATAAACGTCAGAGATATTCACACACACACACATACAGAAAAATTGTAAATCTTAACTCAAAATTCTGGTAACAACATAAAATTTATAACCCAACATTATTCAAAGTCTTATGCTTAAAATACAAGATGATTGTTATAAAAGAGAGAATAAATGGTAAAGACAGACTGCATAATTCACTAAATTTCTTTTTACACTCAAAATACTATGTACGTAAAAATAACAGAAAATTCAAATTTTTAAAAAAAATTAAATATCATCTGAATCTGCAACCAAAAATATAAAATACAAAATGGCAGATCTAAATTTGGCGGTACATATATTTAGGATTATATTGTAAATATTCACCGCCTAATTAACAATTACCTTCAATGTTGTACAGTAAATCCTGGTTAGGACAAACTCTAGGGAATAGGAATATTATTTTGTTATAAGCGAGGGTGAAATTTGTTTAACAAATTTTAATTATCCACAGTTTCCAAAATCAATTCCAAAAATTGTGCAAGTTATTTTATAGTATTTCCCAAATAAACTGTTTGCCCAATATTTAAAAGCAAAAAATTCAGATTCTTCTGTTTAAAATTTGTCAAATTGCAAAAAAAATATATATATATATAAAAATTGCAAATTTTTAAGATGTTCGTACACTTAAGGTTTGTATGTCGGTTAAAATAACAGAAAATACCATTTAAAACAAATGATATCTCACTTAAAAACCAGTCTACTGACTTTTCATTTAAATCAAATGGTTTTACTTATTTTAAAATGTTGTTTAAACAACTTACAAATAAGTAAAAACAAATGATTATTCAGTTAAAAATAAATGTTCAAATTTTTATAACCAATTCCGTAAAAATAAATGATTATTCATTTATTTGAAATCGTTTCGGTTTTTTGTATTTTGGTTTATTCTGAAAAATGTAGACTCACACACTCTATAAATACATGTTTCGTAAATGGCCTTATGTGTGTGTTTATGAATATTTTTTATTTCAAATTGAAATAATTTTGTATATAAGCAATTTAAATAAAAACACAAAATTGGAAAGCAAACAATATTTAAATTTGTAACGGAAATAAATAAACCACAAATTTCATATTTTTGGGTAATTTTTTATAAAATTTCATAGAAATGAAAAAATCATTAAATCATTTTGAACAAATGAAAAATAAATATATATTCCTTTATATTTAACTGAACTGAAAATTTTTTTGATCAAACAACAAACAGTAAACTAAATTAAATTCTGAGTGTATTTAAAGTGGAAAGTTGTATGCACTTTTGTTCACAGAACTGTCAGAAACAGTTTATTTTAACCAAAGGTTTGTATTAAGAGGGTTCGTCTAAGCAGATGTTAATCTTAACGGAGTTCCTCTTAAACAAGCTCTTTTGATTTCAGATTCGTGATCAGCGATCCAAAGGTATTTTTTACAAACATTTCTTTTAGAAGCAAAATATAAAATTTATGGCGTCCATTTTGGATTCGCCATTTTGAATGTATTTATTCTGACCTCAGATTCTTGATTAAAAGCCTCCAAAATTTCCTATGTGACCTTTCCTCTTTTCATATGTAGCTTAATCGATCCTCCCGCTATTTATGTTCTTTTTCTATGGACTCGACTTACTGTGGGCCTGTTGATTTAGTCACCTGGTAAACAATATATGCAAAGGTAAAGCGGAATGATTTGGAATGGAACGCTAGTTCAAATCGGAACGATATAAAACAGAACGAAGAAAGACCGGAATATCAAAACTGAGCTCAAAAAATTAAAAAATGGAATTTGGACACGAAATACTGGAACAAAATATAATTGAAGGCGGTTTGTTTGAAAGTAGAATACTAAACAAAGTGGAACGTTCCCCGTTTAATTATATCTTGTTTAATGTATTTAGTGTTTCAATTCCACATATTTCCTGTTGTTTTCTGTGTTATCAATTCAGGTTGTTTCCCCATTTCTTTACAATCTTTTCGATGTGAACAAATGTTGCATTACATTTTTGCTTTAAAAATCAGCAAATCAGGTCGAATTACGGCATTCGTGATCGTATTTTTTTGATCCAAATTAGTTTTAGATTGAAAAAAGTAGTTAAAGTTTGTGTTTTCATTATTAGTGATTTTTGCAGTTACTTGCGGGAAAAAGACCTATCCTAGGACACGTCACGAGACCGCTTTATTGCGATAGGGACCGATCACGGGTTTTTTATATGAAAATGACCGGTCATTTTAACATGGGAATGTCCTCTGAAAGGGTCAATTGCCCTCTGTGATATGCCACAGGACTGGTCTAAAAGAACATGTCACACAGCTAACCACAAAGAACATACCACAGAACCAACGCAAAAGAACATGTCATGACTTTTAAAGTAGCCACGTGAAAGGTCTTTAGGAAACAGTACTCTTTTCACCTATCTCGTGATATGTAATTTAGAAACCGGTCTAGTTTCACCTAACACGGGACACGTCCCAATTCACAACTGACCCCTTTTTAAAAAAACAGTTTTCGAACAATTTCATTCGATCACGAATGCCGTAATTGGGACCCAGGTTTGTGTCTATCTTTCGCCAAGTGATTAAAACACCACAGGACAGGGTGTTTAGTTATTCTATGGGACATAGGGTGAAAATTTTTTCCAACAGTTTACGAGATTTTTCATTGTTGAGTCACAATGACATTTATTTTTCTACAATTTACTAGATTTTTTTAAACTTTCACTTTCATTTCGTTTAAGGTTATGTTAAAAAAGAGGAATCGGCACATGTCGAAAAATAAGCATGTAAGTCGGGGATCGGACCATTCCTCTTACGTCAAACACTCACCATTTTTCACGTTCTTGCGACCGGTTGACTTCAAAAAATCCAAGATTTCTTTTTCAAACCTTTGGCTTTCAGAAAAACGATTTTGTAGGTATCTTGCGGGAAAAGAACCTATCCCAGGACACGTGACCGGTTCATTGTGATAAGAACCGGGCACTTTAACATGGGCTTGTCCTAGGAGGGGGTCAATTGTCCTCTGTGACATGTCACAGGACTGTTCTAAAAGGAAATGTCGTGACTTTTAAACCGGCCACGTGATAGGTACTTTAGGAACCGGTCCTCTTTACACCTATCTCGTGGTATATATTTTCGGAACCGGTTCAGTTTTCACATATCCCGAGACAGGTCCAAATTCCCAAATGACCCCTTTTTTCCCGCAGGGCATGTTTATTATAACTTAATGGAAAACTACAAACCAGTTAACTACATAATTTTCTTTACACCTTTCACTACCGCCTTATTGTTTTGTGGATTTATTACTATTTTGTCTGCAGATTCTTGTTAAGGATGCTCAAACTAGAGCACCAAAAAATTCGTCCCCAAATTTAATTTTTAAAATTTCCCATTTCATGTTTACCACTACTATTCTTTGTTTGTGTATGGGCATTAAATGAAGCTACCTACCAATTTTCATTCTCCGAGATTATAGCAGTTAAGAAAAATGATTTTCCGCTAACAAATATCCTTACCAAAATGCCCTGGTGAACTGTTTATGCAAATGATGATTTTTTTTTTTGCTTTTGTAGCCAAGAACCCAAATATGCATAAATTTTTTGGATTATCATATTTTATATCGTGAGCAATTCCCACTATCAACCAAGTTCTTAAAAATCACTTTTTGTTGGAAAACTATTTACTGATAACAGTTAGATTTCGAAAAAAAAATTAAAGAGAAATAAGCCACATTAGTACTTTTTTAATATTTGTTATTTTTCTATCAACCATAAGATTTATTTTTGAATGCAATAACCTCTATCAATCACATTAAGGCTATCGACTAATTTAAAATGTATTATTAGTACATATTTTTAACGGAATTGTTTTCTACAACTGCTATATGTATGTTTGTTTATTAGTGTGTCCGGAAAAATACGTTTTACGAATTCTTCCAGTTGAATATGTTATCAAAAAAAAAATTGTTTTTATTTATTTAAATCGTTTCTTGATCTTTTTGTTAGTAAATGTAATTAGCTGTTCTTGCATAAGATTTTCTTCTCGGTATGTAAAACATTATTAAGACTGGACAAAATGTATTAGGATAAAATGCCTGTTATATCACCAGAATATCCCTTTTTTTATTGTACAATACCCTCTATCAGCCACAACATATTTGAATTTTTCAAATGCAAAACTCTCTATCAATCAAAGCACCGCAAATAACGTAAAATATTGCATTATTTTTATGCGAAGTATTAAGTAATCATATTTAACGAATATTTTAAAAGGCAGATTGTTTTTTGTCTCTACTAAAAAAACTCTTTTGGTTCATAGAAGTTATTGAATATAAGCTTTCGTTATATTTTATTAAAGATGTGTGAACTGTAGTGTACAAAAGTAGTGAAAGGGTTAAGTCAATTGAGTTCTTTTTAACATAATTTTATGAAATAATCTAATAAAAAATATTAAACAGTTTAAAAATGATTGTCTAATTTTCTTTTCTTTTCTTTTTTAGGTAAGAACTACGATATTGGTAGGATTTGTTTTTTTTTTTTGCAACAATAGCCTATTATCGGTAATAGCAATATTATCGATAATAGCAATATAATGACAATCCATTACCTATGATTTGCTAGATTGTTACAAAACTAACCATAAATATATAAATTAACTACTTTTAAAATATAAAGTAGGGTATATTTTATTAGAAAATGGTAAGGGAATAATAAAAAGGTAAAAAAACTGCATAAAATGACAACAAAAATATTGTCATAAATCTTTTTACTACAGCAAGTTAAAAAAGACGAAGAAGTTCACCTGGTTTATAACATTTTACAAAAAACTGAGTGTAAAGAAAAAAAAAAACTGTTTAAACTTACGCATAATAAATTACGGAAAATTTGTAACAAATTTTTTTATTAGTTAAACTAAATTTTACATGATTTTGTATAAAGTAATTTAAGAATAAATTTATATGCCATTTTGTAGGTGAAAAGTGTTAGAATTTTAAGAATTTTGATTTAGCACTATACTTGTGAATTACTTGAGAGTTTTAATTTTTTTTCTCTTGTTCAGAATTTTTGAGATATATTTTTTGTTTGCATTTTATATGTTAAAATGGCTTTTGGGTGAATTCTTGTTTTTATACGTTATATATTATTTTGTATACATATAAAACCTTTTAGGCTTTAAATAAAATAAAAGTAAAAAAATATAGGTCAAAAGGTGTGTCACATATGTCAAGATACTGTAAGACGTGCTAATGCTGTTGGCTTTGGTATCACCAAAAAAAAAAACTAAATCTGTATGCAAAGATAAGATGAAGGAAAGAAATGTGTGCAAGTAAAAAATATAAGTGTTTTTTACTAAATTTCTGTTTTTAGAAATGACCTCAATTTTTGTTTTTAAATAAAATTCTTGTATTTATTATTAATATTTAGAATATATACACATTTTTAAGTTTAATATCTTTATGCTTTTATTTAAAAAAAAAAGTAAATTTAAAATATTTTTAAACTATAGTATCTACTACATCTTAGACATTTCAACCATTTTTAAAGGCACCACAATACAAAAGTATAAAAACACCTGTATAAAAAATCAGATCTAACTAGTGAAAAATTTGAGGTCTAACATATCTGCTACTATATCTGATAAGATCTGATCATAAAGTGAATAAGATCTAATTAGATTCAATAATATCTAATTATATAACTAGTCTGATTCTTCTATAAATAGTCTGATTCTAATACTGTAATTTATAAGATATTTTGTCTTGTTGCATTAGAAATCCAATTTAATAATAAATACAAATACAATTATTTTAACAGTTCTGATCAGATATAATATTTTTAAAACGAGAATTGTTTCCAATTTGTGTAGCCTCCACCATATATGGTGAGGGTATATATCAGTTTGTCATTCCGAAATATAGGTCTAAGACCCCATAAAGAACATATATTCGTGATCCTTATGCAATTTAAGTCGATTGCGATGTGTGTCTGTCTGTCTGTTAAAATGGCGGTCACGACGCGAAGACGCAAGAGGAGGTGCCTGTTTTTACCTGGATTGTTGGACATCCTCCCGAGTAGTTTGGTATTGAAAATGAGCAAAATTGGTCCAGCGGTTAAAAAGTTATGAGTAAAAATGTAAAGATACCTCTAAATTTTCCATACAAATTGTTGTATTTTAGTACAATTTCATAGAAGCGACAGGTACAAAATATATTTTCTCATATTTTTTCATCAGTCGCCTAGAAACTAATATCAAATATTCTTCACCTCAAAAAATTTTTATCACAACTAAAATTTTTTTTTTCACCACAAAAAATTTTGTTCACCTCAAAAAATTTTTTTCACCTCAATAATTTTACTTCAAAAGTTTTTTACATTATTTGTATCAAAAACAGTAGAGAACATTTTTTTAGGATATTGGTGGAGGGTATTCAAAGATTCGGCACAGCCGAATTTAAGCCTTTTTTACTTGTTTTACTTATTATTTCATCTGATTAGATATCGCCGTTTTAAATATGATCTGATTATATATGGTTCGTCATATCTGCCAGGGTTTGATAAGATTTAATTAAATCGTAATTTGTTTCCAGTTTGAGATCTAATTAGATCTGACACAAAATAACTAATTGACGACCACAGGCAAATATGATTACCCAAGAGCTTCCGAAACTTATAATTGTCCATGTAAGAGGCAGAATAAATGTGCCCAAATATGATTCAAAGAGGAGGGTTTAACCAACGAAACTTAAGTTGGCAATATGGTTTTTAATGAAGAATCAATTGAAACACATAGAAATATACGTTTAAGCCATTTGAATCAGTCGTTAAAAAAACAAACTATAAAAAATACGGCCTTTCAGTAGTTGATATTTTCAGTGAAATGTAACATTTTATATTTTCTGTTTCTTAAAAATCGAAATTCAAATAATTCGTTTTTTATATTAAAATAGTTTAATTAAATTCAAAAGTATTTCAATAAACATTAGATTAAAATTTTCACATATACATATAAACATAGAAAATAGAAATATGAACCTATGTGTGCAATTACATATAAAAATAAAAAAAGCTTTTTAATTTGAAAAATAAACTACAAAAATCATTTTTTTCTAACGGTTTGTCAGTTTAATATTGAATATTATTTCAAATGAATTTCGGTTGTTTTTGCTACTTTTGTCGATTATTAAACAATGATTGGAACTAAACAACAAAATGAGTAGAATATAATGAAAAATCAGTAGTCTCCTTTTTAATTGTATTTTCGATTAATTCAGTATATATTTTAGATTTGTTTTAACGAGTGTAGCCAGTATTTGAAGTATTTAACAATCATATTGGCGAATATAATTGAAAAACAAGTAAGAGCGCATAAAATCCGGCTATGCCGAATCTTATATACCCTTCACCATGGTTGGGAAAAAACTGAAGTTTATATATGGACATATATGGAATGGACATATTTATATACGGACGCCTTTAAGAGGAAATTAACCATTTAGTTTGGTGATAAAACTTAGACTCGGGAAGATTTATGGTTCCAGAAAATAGGTATTTAAAAAAAATTTAAATTTAACTCTATTGTATCTGAACTGATTATCCGAGTGTTTTAGCAAATATGTTATACTAAAGATTTTCGATCTTTTGCTATATAAGACGTATCCATAGGTCATATTACAGCTCTAGAATAGTGTTTGTTGTTTGTGTATAAAAGGTGAAGAGGTGAAAGAAAAGAATTTCAACAAATCGTTCAAAGAAATCACTAGAACTGCATGTGTTTTATTTCTACAAAAATGTTTGATTAAGCTGGCAAATTTGTATTTGGGATTTTATTTTGCTATTTTACTAAAAAATGTTTTTTAATTTCTTTAGCTTAATTTTAAAAATTTGAAGGAAAATAGTTTATAATTTTTTTTTATTAATTATTATAAGTTATGACCTAAAATAGTTGCACTCAAAGGTAAATTATGTATAAACTTTTCTTAATATGTGAGAAATAAAATGGTTTAAATAGTTTTTTATAAATTCTTTTAAATTGGAGCAAAAAATAGAAATAAATCCGTTTGTATTTTGTTTGTATCAGAGGGTTTTTATAAAAATTTTGATGTTTTTAGCCTATTTATGGATTATTTAATTATTAATATAAAATTTTATTTTAATTAATTATTAAATGTTAAAAAAAAACAAAAAATAAACCAAAAAAAAATCTTAAGAAAATAAAATAAAATGTACGAAAAAAAGTGAAGTGACCGGTATTCGAACCCGCGACCCTTCCACCTGTGGTGAAGGGTATAAAAACGTTTGTATTTTGTTTGTATCAGAGGGGTTTTTTAAAAATGTTGATGTTTTTAGCCTATTTATGGATTATTTAATTATTAATATAAAATTTTATATAAATTAATTATTAAATGTTAAAAAAACCCAAAAATAAACAAAAAAAAAGTCTTCAGAAAATAATAAAATGTACAAAAAAAAGTGAATTGACCGGGATTCGAACCTCGAACCCGCGGCCTTAGAGAAAAAAAGTATTTGTGACATAGCGTCTAGACAACTGAGCTATTGAAGCTCACACAAAATCATCGTCAATAGAGGTACATATATAAAAGTCTTCGTTCATTAGAGATTTGTTTAGTTTTTATTTAAATGACAAATCTTTGTATGTGTGTTGTTTGTGTATAAAAAGTGCAGATGAAAGAAAAGAATTTTAACACATAGATGTGTTTGTTATGCGTAAAATTCTACATACATATTAAACAAAGGGATTTTACGAAAAAAATTGGAGGTAGTCCTGGTTTTTTGCTAATATCTCAGCCATTTATTAACCGATCTGGCTGATTTTTAATAGCAAACAGAAATGGATCACATTTAACAGAAATAAATAACAATGAAGTCCTCATCATGTCTGGGTTCTTGGGAAAACCCATTTCAACACACAGACGGAAAAACGGACGGACGGACATCGTTAAATCAACTTTGCTCTTCATAAGGACCCAGAATATATATACTTTATAGGGTCTAAGATCAATATTGTAGAAATTACAAACGGAATGACAAACTTATATATACCCCTCCACCTGTGGTGAAGGGTATAAAAAATTAACATAGTGTTCTTTATTTTTTAAAAATAAAATCTATGTAAAATTTTTGATTTTGAAGTTGATTATGAAGAAGGGTCAATTCTTTAGCAGAAACGTAAATAGTTTTAACTACCCTTATCCCTGACTTCCTTTGGCAAGTTTGGTCGTCTGCATTTAATATATTTTTTAAGTTTAAATAACAGAAAATACAATTTTAAAGAAATGACATTTCATTTAAAACCGGTATACTTGCTTTCCATTTAAATCAAATGGTTTTTGTTATTTTATTTAAATGTTGTTTAAACAACTGACACATCAGTAAAAAACAAATGATTAATCAGTTAAAATAAATGATTTAAAATAAAAAATTAAAATAAATAATTTATTTAAAATTGCTTCCGTTTTTGTATTTTTTATTTATTTTTCAATCTGCAAAATGTATACTCCACAGTCTATAGATACATTTTGTGCGAATAACCATGTGTGTTTATGAAGTTTTTGTATATAAACTATCAATTTGAATAAAAAAGAGATCTGAAATTTAAATTTGTAATAATTGTAACGGAAACAAGTAAACCACAAATTTTCGTTTTGTCGGTAAATTTTTATTAAATGTCAAAATTAGGAAAAGAAAATAAATGAAACTTAAAAAAATTGGTAAATGACAGTAAATCATTTTGAAAGTATGTATAAAAAAGTTAAAATAAATATTTCATTAAAAAATAAATGTATATTCTTTTATTTTTAACTGAACTCAAAACTTTTTATTAAACCAAAACTAAAGATGAATTGATCACTTTTATCTTGAAATTATTATAAATATAATAAAAAACTATTAATAAGAAAATAAAACCATTCATTTTATTAATTAACAAAAGAGCGCAAAAAATTTAATTTCTAATTTGCAGCTATATTTTATATAACAGTTATTGAGAGAATTGCATTCTATTTATATTCTAAACTCTTTGCTCCAAATAACGGTTAATCTTGAAACAGTTTTTCTTATTCCCATAACCTCATTTCTTTTCTGCTCTCAGTATTTATTTAAAGAATTTTTATTTTTAAATTTCTTTAAAATATATTTATACAAAATTTATACCAAAAAAAAAAATCTATATTTGTGTATTTAGTCAGTTTTTGTATGCTGAATTTTACCTAAAATGTACAATAAAAAATGTAAAATAATAATAAAAAAAGGATTTATTATTCATAACGTTCAGCTTTGTATTTTACACAGCTACAAATAAAAAAGTATATAAAAGTTTTTTTTTTTATTATAAATTTTTGTTTTTATTCAGCCTTTTTTTAATTCATATTTTTGTCCCTCCCTTTATAAACGTATGATTTATTCATAACTTTTGTTTAGTTAAAAGAATATACTAAACTGATTTTTTTTTTTTTTTTTGCTAACAAATTGTTGCTGAAGTTTTTTGTTTTGTTTATGGGGTCAGGCGGTACGGGGGATGAGATACCATTTTGCTTAATATTCCTTTTTTCATTGTTTTTGTATTATAATTTAATTGTTGAAAAATCATCTTTTTTAATGAATTTGTCGTTGAATTGACGAGACTGATGTAATATAGTATAATTTATTATTTTCCAAGGTTAAAGTAATTATTCTGAAGTTTAAAAAGTAATTAAAATAAAAGTCGAAACAGAGTTAACAGATTTAATAAGGTAGTATTTAACTGCGATTCCAGAATTTTTTTTTTTATATTTGCATAAAACATCTAATTATAAAGAATATAATGTTAAAATAATGAACACTATCCTTTTAAAAAGAAAAAATTGCCATTAAAAAAATTGCTAAAAATTTACGTCAATAATTTGAGCTTAAGTAAAAGAAGCGATTATTTTTATACCCTTCACCACAGGTGGAAGGGTATATATAAGTTTGTCATTCCGTTTGTAATTTCTACAATATTGATCTTAGACCCTATAAAATATATATATTCTGGGTCCTTATGAAGAGCGAAGTTGATTTAACGATGATCCATTTCTGTTTGCTATTAAAAATCAGCCAGATCGGTTAATAAATGGCTGAGACATTAGCAAAAAACCAGGACTACCTCTAATTTTTTCCGTAAAATCCCTTTGTTTAATATGTATGTAGAATTTTACGCATAACAAACACATCCATTTGTTGAAATTATTTTCTTTCATCTCCACCTTTTATACACAAAAAACAAACACATACAAAGATTTGTCATTTAAATAAAAACCAAACAAATCTCTAATGAACGAAAACTGTTTATTTAATTCTATTAACGATGATTCCGCATGACCTTAATAGCTCAGTTGTCTAAACGCTATGTCACAAATGCTTTTTTTTCTCTAAGGTCGCGGGTTCGAATCCTACACCTGCTCAATTCAAATTTTTTTTTTACATTTTTTTTATTTTCTTAAGACTTTTTTTTTGTTTTTTATAACATTTAATAATTAATTTTAATAAAATTTTATATTAATAATTAAATAATCCATAAATAGGCTAAAAACATCAAAATTTTTATAAAAACCCTCTGATTTAAACAAAATTCAAGCGGTTTTATTTCTATTTTTTGCTCCGATTTAAAAGAATTTATAAAAAGATTTTTAAACCATTTTATTTCTCATATATTAAGAACATTTTATATATAATTTCCCTTTGAGTGCAACTATTTTAGGTCATAACTTATAATAATTTATAAAAAAAAATTATAAACTATTTTCCTTCAAATTTTTAAAATTAAGCTAAAGAAATTAAAAAACATTTTTTAGTAAAATAGCAAAATAACATCCCAAATGCAAATTTGCCAGCTAAATCAAACGTTTTTGTAGAAATAAAACACATGCAGTTCTAGTGATTTCTTTTAACGAATTGTTGAAATTCTTTTATTTCACCTCTTCACATTTTATACGTCTTATATGGCAAAAGATCTAAAATCTTTTGTATAACATATTTGCTGAAAAAACTCGGAAATATCGGTTTAGATACAAAAAAGTTATGCCCAAAACATAATTTTTTTTTAAATACCTATTTTCTGGAACCATAAATCTTCCCGAGTCCAAGTTTTATCACCAAACTAAACGGTTAATTTCATCTTTAAGGCGTCCGTATATAAGTCTGTCCATTCCATATATGTCCATATATAAACTTCAGGTTTTTCCCAACCATGGTAAAGGGTATATAAGATTCGGCATTGCCGAATTTAGCCGCTCTTACTTGTTATTTCTATGTTTTTCAAGAAAATATATTTCATTTAAAACTCGTTCTACTTACTTTTACTTTAATCATATGGTTTTTGTTATTTATTTTTAAATAGTGTTTAAACAACTGACACATTAGCAAAAAAAAATAATTAATGAGTTTAAAATAAATATTAAAATTTCATCTACCAATTCCGTAAAAAATAACTGATTTATTCATTTATTTTAAATTGTTTTCGATTTTGTATTTTTGTGTATTTTTTAATCTACAAAGTGTATATATGCCTATAGACACATTTTGTGTGAATGTGTGTTTATGAAGTTCTTGTTATTTGACTTGAAATAATTTTGTATGTAAACAATTTAAATAAAAAAAAATTTAAATTTTTTAATATTTTTTTTTTTAAACAGACAAGATTTAAATTTTTAGTAACTAATATACACAAATAAGCCACGAATTTCTGTTTTGTGGGTAAATTTGTATTAAATTTCAAACAAATGAAAAAAATATATGAAACTGAAAAAAAATCGTTAAATGACAGTAAATCATTTCGAACAAATGTATGAAAAAGCTAAAATGCAGTAAACTACATAATATTCTGAGTGTATATAAATACGGATTTGTGTGACATTTTACCGATAATTATGAATAAGTACACCCAGAGAAAAGATTGGTTACAATTCTATCAAAACCATAAATATTTATTTGTGAGGATTTAATTTTATTTGGAATAACCTAAAATTAATTAATAAAGCAATAATGTTGTATTGGAAATTAAAAAAGGGAAAAGAACTTAAAAATCAATCCTATTATTCAATTATTGGTATTTGCAATCATCTTTAAAAATAAAATTCGTTTTGTATTTGTGTGCGGTGGAAGCAACCATTTATTTAGTGAATATATTAGAAATTTGGTACAATCTATCAAATTTATTAAAAAATTGTCGATATTCAAAAGTGATAACTACAAGTACGGTTATTCTGATCAGTTAAAGCAACCGAATTGTGGATGATATTGATAATAGAAGTCAGTAATGATTGGTATTGATAAACAAATTTTATACTTATATTTATTTTCCTAAAAAATTGTTTAAATTCAAAATTAGCCATAAAATTTATAAGTGTTTGTGGTGTAGTGAGTAGAGAGGTGGGCTCAGTACTCCGAATTAAAAATTAAACTTTTTTAATTAAAATAAAACATTCAAATGTTTAAATGGCAAATTTATCAAAGAAAATTAAAGTAAGTTGTGGTGCAGTAAGCAAGAGCGTGAACTACGAATTTGATTGCCCAGGGTCGATACCGGAAAAATCTAAAAATAAATTTTTTTTAAATAACATTTTTTGGAACGTAAAAAGATTTCTCTGGAATATAAATATTAAATTGTACAACTGAATATATGCTTTCACAACTACAAATATAATTTAATATGAAAACAGTTGTCCCAACCGCCAGAACTCGATTTTCAACAAATTCGGTGGCCACAACTGATACTGTTTTCTGGGTGTACGAAATTAACCCTTAAACGCATTTTAAGTTTTGCCAAGTTGAATTTAGAGCTTTGTTTTTTTCTTAGACTTATGGTAAAATATTATAACAAATATTTTTTTAGAATTTTTTAACCCATTACATGCTTGTGTTAAGGGTATTTTCTTCTTTTTGAAATAAGATACAGAAAAGACCCATACATTGAGGAGTTAGAGGGTAAAAATGTTTCACAAAAATATTCCTCGTAATTTTTTACATAAATCTACTTAACACGTTTTATATCTAAAATCTAAGGGTCACATGATTTCTTATGGCGATTCAACATATGAATGTGCAAAAGGGGGGAAACTTTCAAAATGCCGATACAGGTTTTTTTGGTCCCCTCTACCAGAATCCAGTGCAATTAAGCGTCATAATATATGTTTGCTAAACCATGTATTAAATCATCGGATTGGGGTTTGTTAACTGTGTAGTGGTTACCAGGGAAGACAAATTTAACTTTTTGCTTTTTTTCTCATATTTGCTTTTCTCTGCTTTCCAGTTGTGAGCAGCTTTAAAGTAGCTTTTTTAGAGTTCTGAGCTATAAATTGTTTTTTTTTTTTAAATTGCTTTTGTCTAATAAAATATTTTTCTTTCTGTTTTTTTGTTAAAAAAAAGAGTTTTTCTATACCTTTTTACTTTGGCTTTTTTTACTTTCTTATAATACATTTTTTTTTTTGCATTAAAGCATTGAATTATGCTTTTTTAACTTCTCTGGTGATTACCCATTCAATTTAATATGGAGTTTAGTTGATTTTACAGCTGTATTTGGTTCAGTGTAGTTTAAAATAAAAATTAAAAACAATCTTGGTTTAATTTTGAATCAGGTTCTATTTAATTTAATGTTGTTTATGCTTGATTTTTTTTCTGTAGCATTATTAGTAGCTAACAAAAAAATATGCAAAATATTGATATTAAAATTTCAAACCTTGCACTTAAATTTAATATAATGTTAAAATTCAATTAACTTTTAGAAACTTATGGTTTTCAGTAACAAAAAAAAGTAAAGGATATTTGTTACAAAAACAAATATCCTTTAGTTTTCATGTTTACATAACATTAATTCCCCTCATTTGAGTTTTTTTCTTTTCTTTTTTGCACAACCTTTAGACCTAAAAGTTCAACAAATACCAAAAATAAAAAAATAAATATATAAAACTTTACACGAAAATAAAAATTACAACATCGTTGGCATTAAACCAACCAAAAATAAAAATAAAAAAAGTTAAAAAAAAAAAAAATACCGGAAAATGTAAATTGTATGTGGTAAACAATAAATATTAGTTGTTGTCTATTTGGATAAGTGTTATTTTAAATACTACAACCACAACAGAAATAACCAGTCAGCAAACCAGCCATTCAACGGAAAAAGCAACCAAAGAATCAAACAAACGACCAACTCATCATCAAACAAATAAGTTTGATGATGTGTGTGTGTGTTTTTTTTTATATTTTTCTTGTTGTAAACAACTCAACTCCCTCATACTTTAAAATGTAACATTGTTAGTTAAATCTATTTATTACAAGAAGTACATAATGTAGAAAAACACAAAGAAAAAAATTTTGAATATAACAATTTTCAAAAAAGATTTTCAAAGCTAAAAAAAAAACAAACTTTGAAACAAGCATCATTGAATAAAGAAAAATTTATAGTGAGATAATATAAAAAAATATATAATATACACTACATAGTTTGCTAGGGATAAAAAAAAAATCACTCCACTTTTTCGTAAAAAAAAATTAAAAACATAATTTCCCTGTACAAATTTCGCAAAGTGTATATTTTGTTTTTAACGGAAATCTAATGTAGCATTGTAATGAAAATATGTTTGCAAAAAACATATAAACCTTGTGTAATTTAAGGGTGTGCTAAAGGTGATAGAGGAAAACATTTGTATACTTTTTGTTACTACTTGAATTTGTTCTCAAACGGAAGTTGTAAAGCTGCCATTTTTGTAGAATTTTTGTATTTTTTTTTTTTTTTTCAAAATGCTTAACAATTTTAAGGTTTTTATGCGCTCTTATTAAAGTTGTACATATTGAAGTTTTATTTTTACATTTTCTGTTGGCTTAGTTTATCCATATTTGGTTGTTAATGATTACAATGAAAATTATTATTTCTTTTTTTTTGGGTTTTGGAGCAGGAGGGGTGAATAATTAATGTATTTGTTAAATGCATTAGATAGTTAATGAAAAACTCTTTTGGTGGCTAGCAAATACAGATCTGTATACACCAAAATTAGCATTGAAATCAATTAAAGTCCGTCCGTGGATTAAACACATGTTTGGTAAAATATATATTTTGACTTTTAATTATTAAATATGGTGTTGTTTTGAAAAAATTTTTGTTATGTAAACAATTAAATTTAATTAATTTGAAGAAATACAAATCCATTTTATTTTTTTAGCAATGTATTTTATTCAATTCAATCCTGTAATATCTTTCGTGTGCTTACGTTTTTGGGAAAATTAGTGAATTTGACTAAAAACATAAAACATCAAACGCACTGATAAGCTAGCACGCTACCAACGAGCCTACCGGGGCGCTCAATATATGTACACTCACAATATTATTTCGTTAAAAATAATCTAAAGTACATATTAAATTAATCGAAAATACAATCAACTGATTTTTCATTATATTAAATGGGCTTAATTGTTTATTTTCAATCATTGTTTAACAATCGACATCAGTAGTAAAATCAATCGAAAGTAGCTTAAAATAACCATCAATTTTTAACTGACAAATAGTAGAAAAAAACGATTTTTGTTGTTTGTTTTTCAAATTGAATTTTTTTTTATTTGTATGTAATTTTACAAAACGCAACACACACAGATGTAACATATATATTTTTATTTTCTATGTGTATCTATATGTATTTAAATACTTTGTTGTAATTTTTATTGAAATAATTTTTAATATTAACAAACTATTTTGGTAAGAAAAATAATAAGGAATTTTATGAATTTATATTTTTAAAAACAGAAAACATAAAATTTTACATTTAACAGAAAATATAAACTCCTACTTAATGTTTGTTAATTTTTATGGTTTGTTTTTGAATGACTGATTCAAACTTTGCGTATTACTTTTAAAATAAACTAAAGTCGGTAACGGAAAATATATTTTGAGTATAGTAATAATCAATACAAGTAGTAATAATTAATTTTTAGTAATACATTAATATGGTTGTTAGAGGTTATTGCATTCAAAAATAAATCTTTTGGTTGATAGAGGCAAAAATATTTAAAAAAAGTGAGTAATTTAAATTTCAATAGAGGTCACCATATAAAAGAAAGATAAAGGCAAATTTGTGTACTTATCCCCGTTTTAAGGATATTTCCCCCAACCCCTTTCAGGACCCATACACTGTTTGAGGAAAATGTTCCTCGTAATTTTTAACATAAATCTGCTAAATAACTAAAATGTAAGTTTCACATGCGTTCATATGCATATGGTGAATATGAAAAAGGGGGGAAACTTTAACGCCACCCCCAAAATAAAATTCATCTTGTTGAAATAAAATAAAATTCATCTTGTTGAAGCAAGATGACGCTGCTCGACTTTTTTAAAATTCATCTTTGGTGAATGAAAAAATGATTATTTTTTTATAATGAACATCGATGGCGACGCTAAAGTTAGTTGCACGTTAAGGAAATTAAAAATAAACTCATTTATTTTTGTCTCTTTTATTAATTAAGAAATAATATTTTAATAAAAATCTGATGCATTGGGGTTACGACCCTTTATTTCTACAGTTTTTGTAGAAAAGTTAAATTTGTTTATGAACTTTTTGAACTTTTGGCAAAACAAGAAAAAAAACAAATTTAAAAATAATAAAGGTATATTTTTAACATTCAAATAGTATGAACGTTTCGTTTCGGGAGGTGCGATATTATTCCCTAGGCTTGTATTTAAAGTGAAAATTTCACTTTGTTTACAATTTCATTAATAAATAATCTACAAAGAAAATTTGGTCCAAAATTTTAATTTGTACCTTTAGTAACTCCACATGTTACTTAATTTATGAAAAAAAAAATTGTGGTTTTTCAAAAAGTAGAGCTAATTTTTAAATTTGGATCGAATGGATCTACATCTATTTCAGATTTTATTTAGTTCAGGTTTTATTTATTCAGTTTGCACCCCACCCTTAGTACAATTTCTTATTAGCGTCTGGTGAATAAAACATTTTGGAATATCTCTGCACCAGATGCCTAGAGGTGAATAATATTTTTTCACCACAAAAAATTTTTTTCACTACAAAATTTTTTTTTTAAGCTTAAAAAATTTTTTTACCACAAAAATTTTTTTACATCCAAAAAATTTTTTAACCACAAAAATTTTTTTCATCTATAAATTTTTTTCAAACATATTTTTTCACCCTAAAAATTGTTTAACATAAAAACTGTTTATACATCAAAAAACGTTTTTAACCACAAACATTTTTCACCTCAATTTAGCAATTTCATTATTATTTTATTTTCCTGTTACAAATATACTATCGAGAGTGTATAGCCGAAATTAATGCTTGTATTTTTGTTTTTTATATAAGTGCAGCAAAATGTATAAATTTAACAAAGAATATTGTATTTTAAAGACAAAAATCATCATAGCTTGTAAGTAGCAACAATAAAACTAGAATTCATTGCATATAATCATATTTGCTTGAAATGGTATAACTTGAGCACATGTCCAATTTTCTTTGACAATTGATTTTTAGTTTAATTTTTTAATTCTTCGCCTATATAAAGCTTTGAAACTAAAAATCCTTGTTGTTTAAAAAAAAATCACAGTTTGAAATGCATAGCAAACAAAAATTCTGGCATTAGAGAAATAAATTTGTACACTTAACTTGGTCAATGGGATGCTGTTTAAATTATAGAATTTCACGTTATATAGTATTACTCATAGGCCCTGCAATTTTTTGATTGTCTATAATAACATTAAATTGAATTGCAAATTATAACAACTAATAATTCTTTTGAATTAAAACAATATATTTATACATATTTGAGGTTGAGCCCACAAAACAGTCATTTTTAATAATATAAATTTTTAAAGAGTGTATAATTTGTTTAAAACGACATAATTGCTAGGAAAATATTTATTTTGTATCTGCAATTTGATTTATTAAAGGTAAATACAATGTGGTGGTATATGGGTCAAATAATTCTTTTCATTTTTATTTTTCATATTCAATATTAAATAATTGTGTGTGTGTGTGTGTGTATATGAAAAAATGTGCTATAAAAAGCATTTAAGCGTAAATATTTTCTACCAGTCATTCTTTCACTATCAAAAGCAATAATTTAAGTCCGGATTTTTTTTTTTTTCATTCATACTTTAAACAACAATTGAAATAATACGCTTAAATACAAATAAAAAAAAAACTTTACTGCAAACAAAGAACCAAATATCCATCCTATAGAGAGAAAAAGGCACATAAACATTTAATCGTACCAATTTCTTGTTTAAACGCTGGAATATTGGTGGGGGATCTAAAAAGCAAATGACAACCCCCTTCTTCTAAAAAAAAAACAACAAAAAAACGCAAAACAGCAACTGTTTTAAAAGAAATACAAAAAATATACTCACTAACTGCTGCTACTACTCCAACTGCTTTATAACAAATAATTCATGAAGAATTGTTCGCAAATTTCTTGGCGTATCTGAATGTGACACAAATAAATTTGTTGCTTTGTCGTTATGTTTATTTTTTTTTTCGGTTATTTGCCAGCCAGAACCAATTTTCCTTTTTATATTTTTCTTATTCTTATAAACATGAAATTTTTTTTACAGTAAAAAAATAATCATGATGTGATAAAAAAAAGGAACATTACATTGGTATGCAAATTTATTATATCCCTTAACAATTTTTAAATGGCTGATAATTGTTTTATTGTGTTTAAGATTTTATTTATTTTTTTTTATCTTGCTATTTGGGGTTTCAAAAAATTTAACAAATGGTTGGAAGAGTTTTTTTTATATTGTATATTGCAATAAATTGAACAATTTGATTTTGAAAGTTTTGTAAATAAAGGAATTTTTATTAAATATTTATAAGATTTTAAATTTGTTTTTTAAATACATAAATTCTTTTATTTTATGCAAGAACAAAGAGGGGGAAAAAAGGAATATTTAAACAAGAATTTTTGTAATGAAGTTATAAAACAAATTATTTAATGGTGTTGTTTTTTTTTTTAGTATCAAATTCTGAGATTATTGCCTCGTAAAATAAAATAGATCCCATAATTTAAAACATATTTATCATATAAATTATAAAAAATAATAGTACATATTTTAAATTGAAATAGAAAATTATAGATACAGCGAAGAATCAGGTCAATTGTTACGACCAGATGCAAGATTATTCATAACACTTAAGCAAACGACAAAGTTTAGATTACTAAGACTCAGTTCAGATCGTTTTTATTGGGATTTTTGATATAATACAATTTATTGAATTATATTTAACCGTAGTTAAATTTCCTTAAGCACGGCTGAAAGCCGGCTATACATTACCCTTAAAGCTTCAGCTTTACCCACTGCTCACCGTATTTGACTTTGAGACCATACTGGATGCAAGTGGTTAATATAATTTGAAAACTATAGGGTGGGCCATTTAAAATTTGAATCGGCTATAAAAAAAAGTACTGATTTTTTTTTTTAAATTTCTGGTTTTATTGGAAAGGTTGAATTTTTTCATTTAAGAATGGAACACAATATCATTCATATAACTACCACAGACTAGGCCATTTTTCTTCGAAAATTAGCAAGGAGCCGCCGTTATCGTCAACGGTGAGTGTTACCGTGCCATGCTCAACGAATTTTTGTTTTCAAAAATTAAAGAGAACGACATGGACCACATTTGGTTTCAACAAGACGGGGCCACATGTCACTTAGCCAATTGGCCTCATCGGAGCTGTGATTTGAGCCCTATGGATTATTTTCTGCGGGGAGCCATTAAGAATAAATGTTACGCCGATTCAAAATCAAAATGTTAAATGGTCCACCATGTACAACTATCTTCAATCCAGAGACATGCAGTAAGGGTTTCTTGGTGATGTTCTTCTCCTTTTAAAATAGGCGCTTTAAACTCTCCATAAGTGTGTGTTTTCTCCATAATTTCTAATATTGAAAGTTTTTTTTATAAAGTCGTTCAGAATAAGACATGGGATAGGTTCTGTTAACTTTTTTAAAGGCTTTTTTGTTAGTGTCGTTCAAGCTCAAGTCTAGCACACTAAAAACAATAACTTTTGTTAAAATATTTTTGTTGGCTATTTAGTTTTTCTTCAACGGTAGGTCCTGTTTACAGTCGGAACATATCACAATAGTTTACAATCAAAATAATATAGTTGAAATGTGGAAATATTATGAAACCCTGGACAAAATTAACAATTTGTTAGGAAAATATATATAAGTATAAAATTTGTTTATCAATACCAATCATTAGTGACGTCAATTATCAATACAATCCACAATTCGGTTACTTCTACTGAAACCCTAATTAAACAAGCAAAGAAAAAACATAGTTGGGGCAATCATATTCGAAGAGCATCATATATTTTTGGGTTTATGGTTGTGCCAACCATAGTCGTACTATAATATGGTTATCATATTATGATAATAAAATACCCATATTTTTACCATAATATAGTCCCTACAGTTATATTATTATTATTATTATTATTATTATTATTATTATTGTCCTAAATAAACATGTTTTATTGAATTTATCATAATATTATCGCACACTCAAAATGCATTTCTATATGCGTAATTATATATTAAAAATGCGTATATTTACCAACGCATGGTTTAAATTAAACTGCAGAAAAATATTTTTTGAAAGAATAAATTTATTTCATGTATGTATGTTTTAATAATAATGAATTATAAATATAATACATAATATATTCTGAATGGGTATGTGCTGTCGTGATGAATTTAAATTCACAACATTCACAAATATTATATTTATAAATTTTTTAATAATTAATTTTCGTTTTTAGCTTTTTTTAATATTTTCCAATTTCCAAATGTCAAAATATTTATTACCATTCAAAATTAGTATATTTACAAAATTTGTGCGTAAAATTTTAATTTAACAAAATAATACTAATTTTAGACACAAAGTGTTTAATTTTAAGCACATTATGTCTAAAAACACTTCTGGTGTGTATTATTGTATATGAAAGTGTGTACAAAACATTTTTATGCATTGTTTGTTTATATTTACCGAATTTTCGTAATATTACATAAAACATTACCCATTTTATTGTAGTTTATTTACAAACATTTTTTAGAGTGCACGTAATCATAGTATGCTCAAAATACTATTATATTATGGTCCCTCATAACTATATTATGATTCCTAGATTATAATAATATGATTCCTAATCTAAAATTTCTTAAAGGAAAAGTTTTTAGAAACTATGAAAAAGCTCTTTAAATTTAAAAATATTTCTACTAGAAAAAGTCCTTAGAATCTAATTTTTTTTTATGATGAAAAGTCTTCAGAATCTATTTATTTTTCTTTCAAAGAAAGGCCTTAGAATATAAATTTGGAGAATCTTAAAATATTTTTATCAGAAAAATTTCTGAAAATCTAGTATTTTGTGTAAGAAACCTTTTCGTACAAAAACAAAATCGTGGGTTCTACAGGCTTTTTCTTTTAAAAAAAAATATTTTATTAATATTTTAAGAACTTTTTACAAGAAATGAACGAATAAACATATTTAAAAAAAAATAAAAATCTAATTGTTTTTACTGAAAAGAATTTAAAAATACAAAATCTTTCAATAGAATCTTTTTGAAAATATAAATATTAATATTATTTGTATAAGGAATTTTGGAAAAACCCCTTTTAAAAAAATTTTCTAAAGCTAAAAAAATAACTGGATCTTTATTGGTCAATTGATGAAATATTTTTTTAATGACATGAGAAAGGTATTCTCTACCCATCTGATTGTGTCCAGTTTTAGTAAACAATATATAATTGTTTTTTAATACATTTTGTAGTAAAAACAAACTGATAACGGAACTGATAAAATTTTGGTCTTTATGTCAACGTAAATGTCAACTTCATGTTTTACTTGATGTATAAATATTTTTTGATTGTTGCCAGCATTTTATCATTGCATAATTATCATATTTTTTTCATAGTCAGAATTTTTGTTACCATAGTATGGTTATAGCCAATCATGATATAAAATAGAAGGTGACAATCACAAAATAGTAAAATATTTACTAAATAATGATGGTAGCGACCATGTTGATGGTTAGAAAACCAATTACTTGGTTGTGACAACCATGCCCGATTGCAGCAAGCAGAATATAGCAGTGATCATATTGTAACCATGTTTTCTCTGCGTGAATGATATATTTGATCAGAATAACCGTACTTGTAGTTACCACTTTGAATATCGACAATTTTTTAATACACTTAGAATATTATATAGTTAACTGTTTGTAGTTTAAAAAAAAGTTTTCCGTTCCATTTAAAAATAAAGAAACATACATATATTTTTTAAAGAAATATCTATATTAACTTTTTTATACATTTATTCGAAATAATTTACTATCATTTACCGATTTTTTTCAGTTTCATTTATTTCTTTCATTTGTTTGAAATTTAATAAAAATTTACCCACAAAAGGGAAACTTGTGGTTTATTTGTGTCCGTAACAGTTATTACAAATTTAAATTTTGTTTGATGTCTGTTTCAAAAAAAATATTCAAAAAATTTCAATTTGTTTTTTTATTTAAATTGTTTGTATATATACAAAATTTTTCAACACAACCCTACCGGCAACTTAGCTAACTTTAAATGCACTTTAATCTAACTATTATGAAACTAGTGGTGGTTTATACTTGGATTATTTTTAATGGAGCAGACTGACTATTTTAACATTGCGATGTCCTAGGCGGTAGTCAATTGTCCGACTCTGCATGATTTTTCAACTAACTTAAAGTTAGTTGATTAGAAGTTAGGTAAAAGTTATATAATTTATAGTTAGCTATAAACTAATTGAATTTTAGTTGGCTATAAGTTGACTTAATTAAAATCAAATATTAGTTAGCTTACTATAAGTTAGCTTATAATATTCTTTACTTTAACCAAAAGCAAAAACCCCAAAATGCATACTACATAAATGTGAAAATACATCAAAATTATAAACAAATTATTCGCTTTTTGCATTTTATTTCCTTCATTGGAATTATTTAAAAAACGAACTATTTCTGTACAGACACTCATTGAAATGGAAAGTCAACCATTTTTGCCAAAATCGGCCACAATTGCATTTTGTAACTTTTAAATAATGGTAGTCCGTCATTATTTAAATCGGTCACTATTTTTTGGCAATCCTTTATGATGCTTGAAACACTGGATAGTTGTTTTTTAACACCAAAATGGCAATACACACCAGGAAAAATATTTATTAAGCACAAGCGGTCACGTTTTCCAAAGTACACTCACATCTAAATTTTCGTCAACTAATATAATTAACAGCCTGTTTTTAAATAATAATTAACAGCCTATTTTTATAGTACCAATCACCGATCTTCTCTTTTAATGTTTTTTTATTGCACGTTGTTCTTCGAAAGCATTGCAAATGTTAACATTTTCAATATTAGTTTCATTTTGACACTTGGACATCGGCAGAAGAGCAGGTGGATTCTAAATGAACTACGTTATGCAAAATAAGTTTATTAGAATATATATCTTTTTCTTTTTTAAAAACTCTTCTTTAATTTCTTTTGCTTGTACCACACATTTTAGAATACATAATTAAAATTTTAAAGCAATCACAGTATTTAAATTTAACCTCACTTAACTGGTACGCACGAGCATTGATTTCGGCAAAGAACAAAAGAAAATGAAAAATGAGTTAAACAAAAAATACGAAAATGTCAAAACATTTTGGGAAAGTTGTGCATTACATTGTAGTTAGCTTATAGTTAGGTCATAAAAGTTAACTAAAAGTGAGTTTTTTTCGTAGTCGACTACCGAATTGCTTATAGGGAAATTACAAGAAATTCATAAAAACACATACATACACAAACTGATTCACACAAAAAGTGTTTAAAGCTTCATATAAATACATACATTTTGTATTGTACGAGTATATTAAAAAAACAAAAAATACAAAAACGGAAATAAATTTAAATAAATGAAAAAAACATTTATTTTTTAAGGATTGGTAGGTAAAATTTTGACATTTATTTTAACTGATTATATCATTTGTTTCTTACGGATGTGTCAGTTGATTACTCAACATTTAAAAATAAATAACAAATGGCATTTAATTTATATGAAAATTAAGTAGACCGGTTTTTAAATGAAATATCATTTCTTTTAAATGATATTTTCAGTTATTTTAACTTACAAACTTTTTTAAGTGTATATTTGATAGATTGTACCAAATTTCTAATATATTCACTAAAAAAATGGTTGCTTCCACCGCACACAAATACTAAACGAATTTTATTTTTAAAGATGATTGGAAATACCAATAATTGAATAATAGGATTGATATTTAGTTTCTTTTCCCTTTTTTTAATTTCCAATACAACATTTTTGCTTTATTAATGAATTTTAGGTTATTCCAAATAAAATTAAATCCTAACAAATAAATATTTATGGTTTTGATTGAATTGCAACCAATCTTTTCTCTGGGTTTACGACATATGCATATCAATCACAGCGCAGTGGGGCAGATGCAAAATATTCTGAAAGTAAAGGGTGATTTTTTTACTATTAGCGTTGTCAGTGTAATTATTTTCAGTAAAAAAATAAATGATTCGTGGCCAGTGATAATGCCAAAAATGCTCGGTAAGGTTTGTCATTTCACCATAAATACACTAACAAACGAACAACGCTTGCAAATCATTGAATTTTATTATCAAAATTCATGCATTGTGAGAAATGTGTTTCGTAAATTATGTAAATTTTATGGTTGTGATAATCTACCCACCGAAGCAGTTGTGACCAAATTTATCACCAGTTTCACTTTATTGGACATTTATCTACCAACCCGTATGTGAAGGTTGCGTACCGAGGAGAATATTAATGCTGTATCGGCCATTAGCAATGAAGATCGCGATATGTCAATTCCTCACTGTTGTCAACATTTGTTATTCGACCACATAAACCATACAAAATACAGCTGCTGCAAGATCTGACGCCATGTGATGTACCACAATGTCATTTGTTTTTGGTAAATGAGCCTTAAGAAAGTTTGATGAAGATAAGTTTTTCTATCAAAAAGTTGTCTGCAGCGACAAATCTGGCTCAGTGGATACGTCAACAAACAGAATTGCCGAATTTGGTATGAAAATCAGCCGTGAAAAGGAACCGTGCGATGATTGGACTTGGTAGGCATGTGGTTTCAATAAGATGGCACCACACGCCACGCGATACCATGAACCTATTCAGAGGCGAATTTGGTGAGCAATTATCCTCATGTATGGGCAACCTACGGGCTAGCCGCGAGCAACATTTACATGAAATATGTTTTAAAAAGTAAATGGCAGGAATTCATTTATTGCCACAAATAAATTTTTCATTCACTTTTGCAAATCTTCTGTTGAAAAACCCAAACGGTTAGAAAGTTTTATTTTTGATCTGTATATACGTTATGTGATATTTTCATGAACATTTTTCCTTTTCCAAATGAATAGAAAAGTTTTAATTTTTGTAATAGTAGGGAATACACAGGACAATTTATTAAATACTAGTCAAATGGAGATTATGAAGCAGAGGCAGTTCGAATGTAAATTATACACATCTTTAGATGGAAAACATGGTACAGTTGTACTTTTTTTGGTACATTTTTACCTTGGTTGGTACCGTGGTACTACCACGGCTCATTTAGTACAATTTGAAATTTTTTAAAATTTTCAACTTATAACTTGATAAAACAACATAACATAAAGTCGACTTTTTTAAAAGCAACTTTAAATTAAAAACCTGTTTATTTATTCAGCTACTAAAGTAAAAAATAAAGTCAGTTTTAAGTTGAGCCGGCTCTAAATTGGTGTCACATCAAATGTCAAATGTATCAAATGTTTGCATACACATTGTACTAAAATATTTGGAAGTGGTAACATTGAATAGCTGATTTTAAATTACCTCTTAAAACAAAAAAGTGTATTATTGTTAATGCCTTTAAATTTTTAAATAGCAAATCCTGAAAAGGTTAAATTGCCCTCCAAAGGAGGCGGACACACAGAAAAAAAGGTGTGACATTTATAAAAATTGGAGTAAAATTTTACAAAGTTTTGTGGTAGTTATACGATTACATCAAATTAACGATAAATTTTGTTTCACCCCATTAATTTTATTTTTTTAAGTCTTTTAAGTGTCTAAGCAAATCGGACTCAATACGATAAAATTGTTAAAAAAAAAAGCGGAAAAAATGTTGGTACCGTGAGGATCGAAAAAGTACAATTTGTTTGTCTGGTTGGTACAATAACAGAAAACACATTTTCCATCCCTGTTCCCTGACGTATGAGCAATATTATTATGCAAATAAAAATTACGTATACGTCACCTAATTCTGCAATATGTTAAAATGAGAACTAATACATATCGTTCCTAAAAATTATAATCTAACCTTAAATATCAATAAAATCTATTCATATTTAACAATTGAATTGTCTTCGTTTAAAGACAACACAAACTAAGCCCCCCAACAACATGAACAATTTGCACAAATCTACTCTAAGACTATGACGATGGTGTTCGCACATAATTGATCATAATGCCTGCAGCAGAACAAAAAAAAAAAACAGCAACCGGCCAAACGTTAGTAGGTTAAACAAGTAAATCCATAACAACCTTGTACATTTTTTGTTATTATGATTTTTTTATTGCTGATATACTTGTACTTGTTATAAACCACTTGAACTTATCCACAAGTATTTGCCCACAAGCAATGAAATTGTTTGCGTTATTTGTAACGTGTCTCCAACTCAATGATGCTACTATACTCTCGCATTTAGTATCCCTCTCATCTATACTGAACTGATACTGATGATGACTATCATGTTGGGTGGAGTGGAGGTTGGCTAACTAATAGCAGTGAATCGTTGATGTCATACTTATGTATGGTTGAATTTTAAAAATGTCAATACATTTTTTTTTTTTCACTCATCTCCATTCATTCATTTAAGTGGTAAAGAAGCTTTGCAGTATAAATTCAATGAAATGAATAGAGATAAAAAACAAACAATTGACATGCCAGCCACTGTTGGTGAATAAGTCACATTTCTATCTCCCACTTTTGTTTTTCCTCGAACATGCCCCGTCAGTTGGTTTTTTTATAAAGTGCTTATGGAGTGGAAATATCTTTAACATGGTGGTAGTTATTTAATTGCACTTGTAGGTTACCAGGACTATTGAAATGATAATTGTGAAGCTGACCGACGATATCATTTAAACCCATTATAGTTGTGCAAAATTTTTGAGGCTTAAATCATTGTATTGTTAACGTTTTCTCATGGTTTGGGTATATTGTATTATATTTTTGTTGTTTTTGTTGGTTTATAAACAGGAGATCAAGACATATTTATGAGATTATTAAAATCAGTTGTTGTTTGGGGTCTAAAGTAGTTATGTAAACATCAATAATTGTATTAAACAGCTTCAAGGAGACATTTATGAGAAGTTTCATTAGGCGATAAATTAAGAATATTTTATTGTAATTATTAAAATCTTTAATACATTATTAATACTAATTTAACAATGTTGTCATATTAATTTAACATTGTTGGCATATTAATTTAACAATGTTGCCATATTAATTTAACATTGTTTGCATATTAATTTAACCATAATGACTTAACTATGATGACATACTTACTATGTTGCCATATTAGTTTAACTATGTTGCCTTATTAATTTAACTATGTTGCCATATTAATTTAACCAGACATATAACTTTAACTATGTTGCCATATTAATTTAAATAAACATTCATTTAACTATGTTTTTACATGAATTACCAAATTTTATTTTTTCAAAATAATAGACTACACACTGACACATTACTTAAGTATAATCTATTAAATAATAAGGGTACTCATCAAAACGCTTAAAATTAACATTTGTGAAATTGGGAAAATTTGCTAGACTTGATTCATAAAAAAACAAATTAAATAAAAACAAAGCATACAAATTTTATCTAAAAAAAAAAATAAAGAAAGCGGAAAACTAAATCACTATTTATGGTTACTACAATGTCTTGTACTAACCATTGCGTTTTTTACATTACTATTTTACTTTTGTAACAAAAGTAAACAAAAAACAGCTGTACTATCAAGTGCACAATTAAACAGTTCAAGTTACACTTAGGGGAATTACTGTTTAAAAAAAATTCTGTAATAGTGAATTCTAAATTAAAAGTTATTTATTTTTTTAACTTTGTACCTATTCGAGAAAAATTGCGATAATTACAAAAGTTAATTAGTAAGTTGACTTTTAAATTAATTAATTTTTTGTAAGAATATGCTGAAAATCGAGCAATCCGTGTCAACCAGATTAAATCAATATGTTAGCGAATACCCAGATTGGAAAAATTCTGTTTTGCAAAGTTTGCAATAAGCCAGTGTCAGCAGAGAAAATATTTACCATAAAACACCACCTCGGAATTCAAAAACATATTGAGCTCAACGAAAGATATGTAGCTAAAAAATCAACGCAACAGTTTTTGGTTGAATCTAGCAGAGCCTCGAAAAATGCTCAATTTGCCGAAGATTTGTGTGGCGCTTTTATTGCTGCAGATATACCGTTCTATAAAATGCAGAATAAAAAAATTCAGTCTTTTCTGGAAAAATACACGGAGCACAAAGTTTCATCGGAGAGCACTCTTCGCACAAATCACGTCATATCCCTTTACAAATCCAGCATTGACAACATTAAAAATTTGTATAAAAAATCGTTTTTGTGGTTGTTAATTGACGAGACCACTGATGTAGCTTAGAGATATTAGGCAAATTTCATCATTGGAATTTTAGAACCCGATTAGCTGATCGCCAAACAAAAATTTATATTGAATACTGCACAGCTAGACAAAGCAAATCACACCACTATTGCTCGGCTTTTTGATGACTCAATTAAGCTTTTAGGTAAAAACTTTGATAAAGATTCGATTCTGCTTTTTATATCAGATGCTCCACCATACATGGTACAAGCGGCCCGGGCTATACAGATTTTTTACCCAAAAATAACTAATTGTATCCTAACGTCGATTGATTAATTGCAAATGCAAAAAAGTATTTTTAAAAGCTCCGTCTAGAGTAGAGATTTTAATGATCTAGAACCTGGACTCCCACTTCCTCTGCAACTGACTAACACACGATGTAGAAGTTGGCTCAAGGCTGTAAACAAGTATGCAAACAACTATGAAAAGATTGTGCGAGTTTTTGATGCGTTGGACAATGAGGAGGCAGCCTCAATAAAAATATTGAAAGACCTTCTATGTGACAGCACAGTCAAAGCTGATTTAAGGTATGGATTTATTGAAGCATCAATAACTAAACTAGAAACATTTGGACTACAACTTGCTGCGCATACGCTATGAAAGCAATTAACGTTATAAATGGCCAGGCAGCCGACATTATAAAAAAGAACTTGCTACTGTAATTGAAAAAAGCTGTGGTTTTGCTTTATTAAAGAATATTTCAGCAAGTTTGACTCGAGTATCCGTCCAAAATGCAGTCACTAAAAAGTATACCATTGAAGAAACGTTATTTTTCAAATTCGCACCAATTACTTCGGTTGATGTCGAAAGAACTTTCGCGTTTTACGATCAAACAGACAAAGCTTCCTGTTTCAAAATTTGAGCCAAATGTTTGTCATTTATTGCAACAATAACTTAAATTAATTTTGTACTTTTTTATTTTGTATTCTTGCCAGTTTGAATTTTTTATCACACTTTTTGTTATTATTATTTTTTTGTTTAATTTTGGAATTAATTCAAAATATAATATAAATATAATCGAATTTTATTTGTTACAAAAAAAATATAAAGAGCATATTTTCAACACTTAAAAGTGTTTTTTTAAATGAATATTTTAGGCGCTTAAAGCTAATTTTTTAGAGCATATTTTTGGTTGCCCTAATAATAACAAATAATAATAAAACTTTTAGTCTTGTGCCTGTTATAAAATCAACTTAACCACGTATTTGATTGCTATTAAAAGAATAATGAAGCAAAACAAAGTTGATTTTCTTGTTCAAACACTGCCTTCTTCAGGAGGCTCTAGCTTGTCTAAAAGTTCGGCTTCTTAAGACATCTTTTGACGCATCGAAATACATGTATCAGCCTAGCTAAAAATGGTTAATTTGCTTTGTTTTTAAAAGTATACAAAGGATGAAAGCTCGTTATATATTAACAAAAATTACAAACAAAAAATCTCGATAAAAACGATAAAAACAAAATTGTAAAAAAAAATTTAAAATTAACACTAAAAATATAAACCAACTTAAATTTTAAAAAAATTTACTATATTAAAAGTATTCCTGTTTAAAAAATCAATTTAACATAGTTAACCTAATAATAGTTTTCAAATTCAAACAATCACTTCTCCCGTGTATATTTCTTTAAAATTTTTCCAATATAAGATTTAATGAAAATAAACTTACCGCTGATATATTGTATAGTTGTGTGTAGCATGTCTGCACACTTAAATAATTTCAGTTATTGAGTTCAAAAATCCATTTTAAATTTTATTTTACATTAATCACAATTACCTAAAAATAAATAAAACATTAAAACTTGAATTATTCAAAGACAAAACCAATTAAAGTCTTCAAAAAATTAATAACTTTATTACACAATATGAAGTCATTAAACTAATCTCGTATAAACTACAATAAACCCTGCTGTTGCTTCGGATGATGATAATGATGATCAGAAGAGATAATTTATAATTTATAAACCCATTATGGTCCAAATTTCCTGTTGCCAAAATGGAAAAGAAAATAAAAAACACGATAGAAATCTTTTAAAGTCATTTCCTGGTTACTTAACCACTCACCAAAATGTTTGCTACTCGACTGCAACCACTGATGAAACTACAACTACTAACAACAATAATTGCAACCAAATGACAGCGACTATGAAGTTTTTTTTTTTTTTTTTTTGTTAACTTGGTAAACTTAACCACAGTAATAAAAAGTTATGTAACCACAAACAATTTGCGGTGTAGTCTTTATATGTAAACCAGGGTCATAAAAATCCATAACAAAAACTGTAAAACAGCAACAACTACTACAACAATAACATCAACGGTTTGTGAAAACAAAAATACCACAGAAAAAATACAACCAACCAAACGAACAAACCTACAGACAGACAAATGGGACAGACAAAATTGAATGAATGGACAAATGCATTATGGGTCTGGAAAAAACAAAAAAAAAATAGTTAAAAAAAAATAATTTTTTTAATTAGATTTAATAGTCAAAATAATTCCACAATCGTAGTTATTTTAAAAATTAAAATAGTTTATCAATCGTAAATTTTTTACTATTATACAAAAGTTGAAATTCAATCATAAAGGGTGTCCCAAAAAGAACGCAATTTTTAAATTTTAAATAAAACACAGATATTTAAAAAAAAATCGTGAAACTTTATTATATCGTAAAGTAGACAGAATGAGGTTATTTATGGAACAATATATCGTGCAGATGGCCGCCGCGGCTTTGCTGGCATGCACGCGATCTTTTAATGAAATTTTCAATGACCGTTTTGCATGAATGCTGCGGTATTTCATTAATGCAGCGTCCAATTTCCTCTTTTAAGGCTTGAGTCGTCGTCGGCTTATTCGCGTAAACCATCGACTTCAAAAAACCCCAAAGAAAAAAATCTAATGGTGTTAAATCGCACGATCTAGGCGGCCAATTCTGATCTCCAAAACGCGAAATAACACGACCGGGAAATGACTGATGCAGCAATTGAATTGTTTCTCTGGCTGTATGACATGTGGCGCCGTCTTGTTGGAACCACATGCCCTCCACATTCATTTCTTCAAATCTAGGCAAGAAAAAACTGGTTATCATTTCACGATACCGAACACCATTGACTGTTTGCGCTTGACCTGCCTCATTTTCATAAAAAAAGGTCCAATGATTCCTCCAGCCCAAAAACCACACCACACAGTGACACGTTGAGGATGCTTCTCGTGAATCACTCGTGGATTTTCCTCACCCCAAATGCGACAATTCTGCCTATTGACGAAGCCATCAAGATGAAAATGGGCCACGTCACTGAAGATGATTTTATCGGCAAAATCAGCATTTTCATGTTGTCTCTCCAATACCCAATTAACGAACTCCCTTCGCTGTCCATGATCAGCTGGCTTCAGTTCCTGAGTCAATTGAACTTTGTATGCATGAAGATGCAAATCTTTCGTCAAAATTCGCTGCAAAGTGGATTTGGAGACACCAATTTGTTGAGCTCGGTGTCGAATTGAGGTGGATGGAGTTTGAGCGACATCATCACGTACAGCTGCGACATTTTCGGTCGATCGACCTGGTCGATGGCGCGTTGTTGTCTTTACATCACTAACAGACCCAGTTTCGGCAAATTTATCCATTAATCTCTTTACAGTTGACTCTTTTGGAGCATTATTGTGACCCCAAATTGATCGCAATTTGCGAACTGTAGCCGCAAAACTTTCACCATTTTGGTAAAACAATTTCACAATGAGAATGCGTTGTTCATTCGTGTAACGCTCCATTTTTACTAACCTCGTACCTTCTACTAGCAAACAATAACAATTGTCCAAATGTCAAACAATGACACTTCGAATGTTGCCAGATTTAAAAATTGCGTTCTTCTTGGGACACCCTTTAGTTGCTTTTTTAGTCAAAACTGTACTATAATCGTAGTTTTTAGTTAAAATTGTACCACAATCTTAGTTACTTTTAAAGTCAAAATAAAACCTCTACCCTAGTTGCTTTGATAGTTAAAATAGTAACTCAATCACATTTGATTTTAAAGTTGCAATTGCACTTTAATATTAAGTTGTAGTCAAAAAAGTAACACAATTGTAAAAAGAAGACTTTTTACAATTAAAATATAACCTCAATAATAATTGCTTTCAAAATTCAAACTGTACCTCAATTCCAGTTATACCAATTAGTAATTATTCCCTAGGAGTTGTTAGTTTTTAAGTCAAATGGAATTTCAACAGAAGTAATAGAGGTTTTAATAGTAAATATAGCAACGCAGTTAAAGTTGCAAGACAAGATGGACATGGTTGGATCGAATAATATCATATATTTTTGGGATTATGATTGTGCCAACCAGAGTCGTACTATAATATAGTTATCATATTATGATAATAAATAACCATACTTGGACCAAAATATAGTCCCTACAGTTATATTATTATTCGAAACTATTAAAGAGTTCTTTAAATTTAAGAATATTTTTTAAGAAATCTTTTTTCTATAGAAAAATTTTGTTATTAAGGACTTTTTCTAGAAAAATTCTTTAACTCTATGGACTTTTTTAAAGAAAAATATTTCAAAAAAATTTTAAATTCTAAGGATTTTTTAAGGAAAATTCTTTGATTGTTTGGACTTGTTCTTAGATTGAAACTATATTTTTAAGATTTTTTTAGATAGTCCTTAGATTGTCATTTTTCTTTTAGAAAAACTTATTAGAATCTAAGAATATTTCTTCTAGATAAAGTCCTTAAAATCAAAGTATTTTTATGAGGAAAAGTCTTCAGTCTCAAAGAATTATTTATTCCAAGGAACGCTTTATAATCCAGGTTTGTTAAGAATATATAAAATATGATCTAAGAAAAAGTTTGCAGAATCTGAGAATTTTACTTTGTGAAAAAATCCATAGGATGTAAAAATATTTCTATCAGAAAAATTTCTAAAAATCTAGTATTTTTTATAGGAAAGATTTTCGTAGAAAACAACTCTTGATTCTACAGACTTTTTCTTATAAAAAATTATTTTATTAATACTCTGAGTGCTTTTTCCCCAAGAAAGTTGATATTTTTTCAAGAAATCAATTAATTAGCATATTTTTTTAAAAAAATATTTATCAATTTTATATACCTTAATAGAAGATACTTTTCATATCAAAATTCAAACTTAATCTTAGTTTATTTTACAGTAAAAAATAGTCCAACTTTTAGTGGATAAATTTTTTAACCCATAGTGAACTTTTAATAAAATAAATGAAAAAAAAAATTATGTATACATAGAAATGCACTACCACTTCATAACAATATATTTGTTGCATTTTCATTTCCGCCTCTTATTTGGAAGGAAAAACTCAAACAACAAACAAAAAAAACACTCATATAAAAAAATAAGAACGACAAAAATGGCATAAAAATTTCAAACTTCATAGTAAAATGTATGACCAAACGACTATGAATATATTTGTGTGACCACATTAAAGTGTTCTCTCTGTATGTTCATGAAAAAACAGAACACAACAAGAATTCAGTAAACAATACACAACATGGCAGTCAAGTCAGTCAAGGCAGGCACACAGACAGACATATAGACATTAATACAGGCTTTTTGGTGTATGTAAGTCCAGCATAGTAAAGTCACTTTACTTACTTATTCATTCATTCATTCACTCAGTGCTACAGTCAGTCATTCAGTCATCATCAGTAGGTTGTGTGAATGACCACATTTCAGCTTTCAGTTGAAAAAAGGAAAAATCCACCATACTGTAGCCATCATATAGAGCTTTAATATTTCCTTTTTTTAATTTTTTTTCTTTTATATGGTAATGTTGAGGCAAAAATTGCTTGTTGTATTTCGGCAATCCTTTTTGGACTTTTAGAAAATGCTTACAACTGTGACGACAAACTACGACTACAACGCTAAGGAATATTTTAAAATTCAGGCATAACATATGTCTTTAATAGTACAGAATAAAAACTAAAATGAACATAAAACGTAAAGTATCAATGCGCGGCCCCATAACGATATATTTCATTATTTTTTTTATTAAAATTTTAATAAATTTATTTTGATGGAGATTATTCTAGATGTTAGGGCTCAATTTTATAATAGTTGTAATTTGTTAAAAGAAAATATATACGGTTGTGGTTTGTCGACATTATTGTAATTAATCAGTTAATCAGATTTATAATAGAATAAGTTCTTTAAAAATTGAAACACTCAATGATTTTCTTGCAATTTAATCCAATAAAAACCCACAACTGCAGAAAATGTACACACCAGTGTTAAGGGCTATGACTACAGACGTACAGGTCGTGAATGCACAATTTTAAGTTTTTATAATAATTTTTTAATAAAAGTGCTTATTATTCTCTCCGTCAAATTACAACATAAATATTTAAGTAATTTTTCGTTATTTACAAGTGGAATGAAAGAAAACAAGTAAGAAAAGGCATACATTCGGCACTGCTGATTTTTTTAATTACCTCTACCAATATCCTAAAAAAAAGTTTTCTAATGCTTTTGATACAAATACATAATGTAAAAAACTTTTGAAGTAAAATTATGAAGTTGAAAAAAATTTTTTGAAATGCAAAACTTTTTTGGTTGTGAAAAGAAATTTTTTGGTAGAAAATTTTAGAGATGTAAAAAAATTTTTGAGGTGAAAAAAATTTTTTGTGGTAAAAAAAATTTTAGTGGTGAAACAAAATTTTTGAACTAAGAAATATTTGAGGTGAATACAAAATATTATTTATTTATAAGCGACTGGTGAAAAAATATGAGAAAATATGTTATGTATTATGAAATTGTACTGAAATACTTGGTGTATTTTGTATGAAAAACTTAGAGGTACCTTCACATTTTCAGTCATAACTTTTTAACTGCTTGACCGATTTTGCTCAATACAAAACTGCTCGGGAGGATGTCCAATAATCTAGGTAAAAATGAGCGCCCCGCAAGCGTCTTCATAAATTTACTTAAAATTGCATATGGATCATAAATATATATTACAAATGGAATGACAAACTGATATATACCCTTACCATACATGGTGGGGGATATAATGATATCACAAGTAGTATATAGAAACAATTGTATTAAAAATTAATAAATTTCATGTCAAAAACGAATTAAAGACAAACAATTACACTCAACAAAAATTTATTAAAGTCAGCAAAAAACAAGTAAAAAAGATTTAAATTCGGCTGTGCCGAATCTTTTAATACCCTCCACCTATATCCTAAAAAAATATTCTTTACTATTTTTGATACAAATAGTGTAAACAAAAAATTATGAAGTAAAATTATGTAGATGAAAAAAAATTTTGAAGTGAAAAACTTTTTTTGGATGCGAAAACAAATTTTATGGTGAAAAAAAAATTTTGAGGTGAAAAAAATTTTTTGAGGTGAAAAAAATTTATTGTGGTGAAAAAAAATTTTAGTGGTGAAAAAAATTTTTTGAAGTTAGAAATATTTGAGGTGAATACAAAATATTATTTATTTCTAAGCGACTGGTGAAAAAATATGAGTATATATATTATGTACCAGTCGCTACTATGAAATTTTACTAAAATACACTAATTTGTATGAAAAATTTAGAGGTATCTGAAATTTTTGCTCATAACTTTTAACCGATGGTCCGATTTTGCTCATTTTCAATACCAAATCGCTCGGGAGGATGTTCAATAATCTGGATAAAAATAGGCATCCCCACTTGCGTCTTCGCGTCGTGATCGCCATTTCAGTAAACAGACAGACGGACATCGCTAAATCGACTTAAAATTGCATAAGGATCACCAATATATATACTTTATGGGGTGTTAGACCTATATTTCGGCATGTTACAAACGGAATGACAAATATACCCTCACCATATATGGTGGAGGGTATAGAAATGTTGCTGAGTAAGCAAAATTTTAGTTAGGAGAGTGCCAGACTTGTTGGCACAGACGCGCTCTTTTGTAGAAATTTTCCATGAAAATTTTTTAATTTAAAGCGAAGCAACATTAAGGGAATTCTTTCTACTTATTAATGTATTGCGTTCTTTAACTAGTGTGTTGCATTCTTTAAAAAGGCGATGGAGGGGAGATGAAGGATGAAATATATTGAAAGATAAAGAGCTTCAAATATGGCAACACTGTAATTGCGCGAGATTATAAATCTTAGAACAGTTATTGTTAACTTCGATGGGGTTAAATGCTATAGGAACAACGAAGGAGGACTTTGCGATGTGTATGTATAGAAAACTACCACATATTATTTTTCTAAATTGATGTTGTCGTCGCTGGGGATCGAACGCGCAACCTTCGGTTTAACAGTTTAACGTGCTAACCATTACACCACAGCCTCTACAATATGCATAAATGTGGCTGAATTTCGTTGATGCAACATTGAATTTCCTCCTTCAATGCACGGATGGTTGTGGGCTTGTTGGCATAGACCTTTCACTTTATGTGGTACCATCTTGGTGAAACCACATCCTCCACATCAATATCATCCAATTTCGGTAGAAAGAACTCTGTTATCATATCGCAATATCAATCACCTGTAACAGTTACTACTTGACCAGCCTCATATTCGATGAAGTATGGTGCAATGATGCTTCCAGTCGAAAATCCACACCAAACAATAACAGCTTTGGGTGCATTTCCTTTTCGATAGTAACAAGTTTTTGTATATACGTTTTTCTGCGCTTTTGTAGACATATAAATCAATTTTTGAAAGACCTTTTTTGTACTAACTCTAAATTAAAACTAAATTAACCCTTAATGAGCGACCGTAAATTTGACTAGTTTTTGGTATTTGTGTTTAGTTTAGTATTTGTGTTAAGTTTTGGGCTTTGGCGTATTCTGACGTATGTAGTAAAACTCTTTTGTAGAAAATTTCATTCCCGCCCTCAACCATTCTTAGGGGGGTTTTTTACGATTTGTTAAAATAGAGCCAAAAATAACCGTTATGTGGCGGAGTTATAGGGTTAATATGTTCCACAAATATGTTTGCGTTATTATTTTCTACAAAGCTCCTGAACATACCCTACACCTCAGATGTAAAGAACACATAGTTTCATATACCGATATGCTGTACGAACAGGCCAAAGAGGGGAAACTTTAACCTCTCCTAAAATAAAATTCCGATGTGATATTTCAAAACGCCGACATACGTATATATTTTTTTGTTTTTGTCTCCTCTACATGAATCTATTGTCAGAACCCTGTAATTTTGGAATAAGTTCGAAATTGTTGTACATGTAATATCATCAATTTTTTTAACCATATAACGTGATTTTTCTAGTATTTTTAGCTTAAAAATTAACTGTTTTGAAAAATTTGGCGAAATTTGTATATCGTGTTTGTCTTTTGTGGAGGGAAGGGTGTACTTTAAAAATTGATTTTAGGACAAATTTTTTAAGCAATGTCAATATATATTTTTTGGCATTTGTTAACATATTAATTAAATAAAGAATTAATTCATTAATAACACTGTTTTCCAATTTACATTTTCTATAAGAGCACGTATTTTGCATTTACCTTATTTTCAGCTTTTTTTTCCTTTTTGCCAAAATAAGTAGAATATTCAAGTATAATTTTGTAGTTTAACATTTGGCATTTTTCACTAGTGTCCAGTTGTAACAAACCCATTTTTGTATGAAAAAAAAAAACAGAAAAACATGGAAATGGGTTTGTGATAATAGTAGTAGTGTGATACGAATCGGGTTAGGTATGTACAGGATTATATTTGTAAACTGTATGTATGAAAACGGTCATTACGATAATGAGCTGAACAGAAGAAAACAAATGACGCGGGGAATGAATGGTCGGACGGATGGATGGATGGTAAGAAAGAATGAAAAATATTCAGTTAGTTTAGTGTAGTGTAAAGTCAAAATTGTATTTACGAGTGCTGTAAGGAATGGAGTAGTGTTTGGGTTGGCATTGGTTAAAATGTGGCTTAAGTTGGTAGGTTTTTTGCTGTTTGTGTATTTTACCGCCGGAAACCTTGACTTGATTACAAACTCTAACTAAAATATAACTTTAACTGTACTTCTATGGAAAACTTTTGTTTAGTAGTAGAGTTTCTTCTTTTTGGCCTAACTTCGTTTATATTAATGCAAATATTTCATGTTTCGTTTTATTTTTCTTCATAAAACTTTAGTTTGATGTCGATTCTTTAGAGGATTTGAATTTCATTTATAATTTTTTTTTCTTCAATTTGATTTTACTAAGTTTCTGTGTAGTATAAGGTGCCATTGGGGTAATACTCATAATTTTTTGCTTAATCAAACTGTTGGTTGGTATTAAAGAGACGATATTCATTGGTCTTTTTGTTAATTTAAGAGTCCTGCATTGAATGTGGACAATTGGCAATAACTAGTAAAAATGACACTGAAGGACGAGCTTTTCAGAGAAACTAAGTTTTGCTTTATAAGCAGTGATATAATATTGTTTTCAACTTGAATTTAAATTCATAATTAACTGTATAAAATACCTTTCGAAACTGTTATATTTGACTGTAAATTTTTAAAAAGCGCAAAATTAAAAAATGTCATAAGAAAAAAATTTTTTGATACATATTAATTTTTTTTAAATCAAGAAAACTTTGTCGGTATAATCCATTTAAAATTACGCTTAAAAAATAATATTGTAATTTTAAACGATTTCGCTGCATTTATGTTTAACTTAAAATATGCAGGGTGGTCCAAATATAGCTATTTTTTTTAAATCATGTTATTTTAACACTAAAAAATATTTCTGTTCGAAATATGGACTATCAGTCAGTATCATACCTTCGCCAACCAAAATGAATCACTTTAAAGCCCAAACTCGCCATCGTTTGAGCCATTCGTGAGTTAGAGCTAGATACAGTCAGTCAACAAAGTCTTGGAAAATTGGACTGATAGAATGAGCAACTGCCATAACTATAACACACCAAGAGGAATTAAGTTTAGTTAATTTTATTTAATTTAGTTCATTTATTTAATTTTTGTTAATTTTATTTAACTTTAATAAATTAATAAATTTTAAATTTGGTAAAGGAAGCAAAGGTGGTCTTTAATATCAAATAAATTTGTAAAAACAAATATTTACTTTAATTATTTCTTTTTACTGAGAAATAATAAACTACAAAATCCGTAAAAAGTAATGATTTTTGCTTTACTTCATTTCTTAACTCTCTAAAAATTAACTACAAGTTCTGGAAGCAGTGGCGTGCCCAGGAGGTAGTTTTTTTTTTGTATCCAGATTTTGCTGAAATTTGTGCAGAAATGAGAAAAATTTGCTTTGAAATCAGGGAAATTTTATCAATTTTTTCTCAGTTACCTAACCTTGTAATATGTACAAAACTTTATTTTGCCGCCTCTTTCAATTAAATCTCTATACTTAACCTTCCTTTATTATTAATTATTTCCACACTCGTAAAAACCCTTTTTATTTAATTTAACGCCTTCGATCTTTTTTCGATTGTTTTCTAAAAAAGGAGTAACTAAAGGTTGATTTACACTCAGTATTGGGCTAAATAAAATCTAAACTAAATTTGGGTTTCCAAATTTTTATGAAATTTTAAAAATTATTCAAATATTTTGTCAAAGAAATTTTAAAATCTTTTGTCACTTTGTATTTAGTTTAGAATTTATTAAGCTACCTTGCACAGGTCCTCAGTGGAATTATTTAATTTGAATATTTTCTTTAAAAAAAAAATATTCGTGTTTCCAATTGTATTATTTTTTTTTTTATTAAAAATCTGAGAATCTGATATCACATTAAGTCTTAACTGGAATCCCCAAAAGTTGATATTTATGTGTATGTATTTAAAATTGAAAATATTTTATTAACAACATTTATATAGACTTTCAAAGTAGTTATAATAGTTAAAAAGTAAGATTTTATAAAAATGCTGCCAAGTCTTGGCAATTCTTGTCTTTTCTCTTTTAAATGTAAACAAAAATATTTGTTAAAAAATTATTTAAAAATTTTTTATTTGTTATTTGATAAAATATTAAAAACAACAAAAACTAAAAAATAAATTATGTGTTTGTTAGTAAATGTAGAGCGGTGCAAAAAATATAATTGCAATATTTCGTGTTCCGTTGATAAAAAATTAAAGCTTTTTTTATAAAAAAAAAATAGACAAAATTGCCCAAAAATGACAATTGAAATTAAAAAAAAAAAAAAGAAATCCGAATTGAAAGAATACAATTTAAATTCAATAAATTACAAATAAAATTCAAAAATTGGCAATCGATGCTTAAAAAGATCAATTAAAATTAAAAAAAGATTGAAATTTAACAAATATTTATTTTTTTTAATGTAGTGTTTTTGAATTTCAATTGATGTTTATAAATTACATTTTGAGTTATTCAAAAAGTTTTTGAATCAATCTAATCGTTCATCGTGGCGTTGTGCAGAATGACCCCACGAAATATGACCCCTATCTTAAAATGTAATTAACAAAAATTTCATAATGAAAATTAACACTAAAAATATGATGAAAAATTACCCCAACAAAATGATAATTAGCCACAAAATTAAGTTTGGGCATATTTATTAGCTTATGTAAAATAGCACTAGTTTGAAGAAATAAAAAATCAACCCAAAATATGCAAAGCAAAGAAATGTTGCTTATGTACAGCATTATACGCATTTATATTGCATGGAATCAATAACATCCGAATGTACTCCTTATAAACATTAAAGTTACTTCGGCCAACCTAAATTGAAATATTTTAAAGAATTAGAACAAAAATCATTTTATATAAATCAAATATTTTAGTGATACGCAACAGCTGCCTTACAAAATAGTTGAAAAATTATGTAAATTTCTGCTCTCCCTCCATGAGTGTGTCCACCCAGCCAGTTCTAGTTAAATTTATTGGTAATTTTGAAACCTGTTAAGAACTATATTCGTTCTTAATGTATGAAAAACAAAATTTTCGCCTACGGCGCCAACTTCAACAACTATTAATAAACGAAAAACAAATGAAAATTTTTTAACAAAAAATTTTTGCCTGACAAATAGATTTTCTCACGATAATGTGGTAAAGAATTTATAATATATTGTACCAAGCCGAGCCTTTAGCGTTTTGTCAAAAGAATTTTATAGCATAATAGATTTTTATCAAAATGATCTAAAATCGGAGAGAAGCTTTACGTATACTTTAGATCTCAGTCAATGTAATAAATAAGTTTTAAATAAAAATTGTATATGTATTTTAATGCTTTCAATTTTGGTCTAAACGTTTCAAAAAGGTCAAACAATTTAAATTTAGAAATTGCCAGGTTTTAAAAAAAAATTATAAAATATATTTTACTCCCCCCCCCCCCCACGATTCGTAATCTTCATAAAAATTAAGATTAGATTTGAGAACAAGTTGATTTTTTTTCTTTCATTTTTTCAGAAAATTTTGATATTTTGACTAAAATATGTATTTTAATAAATAAATTTAAAAAAAATCGCGAACTACTTTAAAGTTACTGATTTTTTTTTAACTTTCATCACATATTCCTTTTATGCAAATTATTAAAGACTATATTTGAAAATTTTGTTTAATTATAGCGTACAGTTTGAAAAATAATTAAATTTAAAGTTAACCACACTTTTTGCATAAATTACTATAACGACACATAATTAATAATTCTCAAAAGTTAACTTTTTGTGCTACCTCTAAATATAAACGAATTTTGCTAAAACTGTGTCCTCCCATCCAGTTCTTATTAAATTTGCTGGTAACAAAGGAATTTCCATCAATTACCGATATGCGGTTTTTATAAAATGTTAGAGCAAATGGTTTTCTATGACATAACGTCTTAGAGCTTGGCAATTTTAAAACTTATTAAGTATTATATTTGTTCTTAAAGTATATAAAACAAAAATTTCGCCTGCGGCGCCAACTTCTGCAACTATTAATATACGAAAAACAAAATGAACATTTTTTAACAAAAATCGCGTGATTTTTAGTCAAAATTTTTGCCTGACAAACAGATTTTCCGAGTGCTCATTAAAAATTATTTTTTTTTTCGAAAAAAACCGTCAATCAAACCAAGGAAAAGCTTGATAAAAAAGAAATTGGTTTACTGACTTTCGTTGTGGCCTTACAAGCACGAAAGATGCCGAACGTTCTGGTCGCCCAGTTGAAGTCTCTACATCCAAAACAATTGAAAAAATTTACGATATGGTGTTGGCCGATCGGAGATTGAATGTGCGATAGATTGTAGAAGACATAGGCATCTCGCATGGCTCGGTGGTTTCAATTTTTAACGATCACTTGGGTATGAGAAAGCTTTCCGCAAGATGACTGCCGCGTTTGCTCACAATCGACCATCAACAAAATCGTGTGACAGCTTAGTTTCCATGACAAAAATCCATGAAGTAGTTTACGAATTGCGCCCTAATTCGTCTTATTCTCCGCATTTAGCCTCCAGTGACTATTTCCAAACCTTAAGAAATGGCTCGGTGGAAAGATAGTTAGCTCCAACGATGAAATTATTGATCAAACAAATGCCTATTTTATGGATCTCGAAAAATCCTGCTGTTAAAATTTGACAGGTGGTACTTAATGGGAGCAGTGTTGAATTTCATATATTTACGAGGGAAGTTCGAAAAGTCACAGACTTACTGATCTGCCATCGTATTGCACCAAGCCGAGTCTTTGACGTTTAGTCAAAAGAATTTTTTAACATTATATATATTTTTATCAAAATGATATAAAAGCGGAGAAAAGTTTTACAACACAAAAACAATCAAAATGTACTTATTATTTAACGTATACATTAGATCTCAGTCAATGTAATAAATAAAGTCAATTTGGATGACTTTTGAAACAAAGCTTAAGAGACTTTTTAGTGCCGTAATAATTCCTGATTTAAACTGTTAAACGAATTGATCTAGAAAAAGTGGAAGAAGACACGGGTAATTTTTTAGCCCTTCTTTCAGAATATATTGGATTTTCTCATACACTCAGAATATTATGTAGTTTACTGTTTGTAGTTAAATAAAAAAGTTTTCTGTTCCATTTAAAAATGAAGGAACAAACATTTGTTTTTCAAAGAAATATCTATATTAACTTTTCGAAATATTCGAAATATTTTAACCATTTTTTTCAGTTTCATTTATTTCTTTTCATTTGTTTGAAATTTGATAAAAATTTACCCACAAAACAGAAATTTGTGGTTTATTTGTGTCCGTAACAGTTATTAAAAATTTAAATTTTGTTTGCTGTCTGTTTCAAAAAAAAAAAATATTCAAAAAATTTCAATTTGTTTTTTTATTTAAATTGGTTGTATATATACAAAATTTTTCAATTCAAATTATAAGAATTTCATAAACACACATACATACACAAACACATCCACACAAAAAGTGTTTATAGCTTCATATGCATACAAACATACAAAAAGGGAAAAAATTTTAAATAAATGATAAAAACATTTATTTTTTAAGGATGTATCAGTTATTTAATCAACAACTAAAAAGAAGCAAAAGGCATTTAGTTTAAATGAAAATTAAGTAGACCGGGTTTTAAATGAAATATCATTTCTTTTAAATGATATTTTCAGTTATTTTAACTTACAAACTATTTTAGGTCTATATGCAACCAAAAGTTGAACTTTGTCGGTCGTTGCCATCTTTCTTAATTAATTATTTTTTTGTTGCTACATTTTTTAATATTTTGGTTTTAAACTCAAATGTACCTTCGAAGGCTTTATAGGTAGCCCTATAATTTAGGCATCACACTTTGATTCATTCTTTTGATAAGTTTTTAAGAATAATAATAAGTATATTAATTCGAACAAAAAAACTAAAATTAAAGACTAATTTACACAACAAGTAAAAACTTCTTGTAAAAGGAATTCTAAGAACAACCTTTCTCAGTTTTCGGCAATTTCGGTCAACTAATGGTAAAAGAGATGGAAAAATTTCGAACATTTTTGGATCCTCTCTTGTTTATCGGTATGTCGGGAACGTAAGAAATTCTTTATAAAACCTGAAAATGTTGTTGCTTTGCACTTGCGAGTATACAGTGAAGAACGAAAAAAAAAACCAATAAGAAAAAATTGTTTGTGTATTTCGTATTACTAGTGCTGAGTGCTCTATGTGTGTATTAAAACACACAGCCTATAGCTAAGTGCTTTTACAAAAACAAATGAGCACCAATCGCATAGGGCTTGGACACCCTTGATATAAAGTTTAAAAATTTTTTCAATTGTTACAATACCAAATTCAAAAAGCAAAATAGCACAGGCAAAAAGGTACCAGTAAAAAGAAAATCGAAAATACCTTTTCAATAATTAAACACTTGCGTGTGGTTCATTTAATTAAAATATCTTAAAAAGTTAAAAAACGAAAAAGCTACACAAAAATTCATTTTAAATGATAACAGACTTGCATATGGTTCCTTTAATTGAAATACCTTAAAAAGGTAAAAATAATACCAATTTTTAACCCCGTTTTAACCCTTTGAAAATCTGAGGTGTCCCGAAAAGCCGAGACAGGTCGATTTTATGTGTTTTTAATATTTAATAAATCACTAAATTTTTATTGTTATTATTTATTTTATTATTTATTTTTAAAATATAAATACTTTCCCCTAAGAAACACAACAAAATCACTTTAAACTAATAATGACACAATTCTCATAAAACTCTATTGGCAATCATTACAAATTTTGATCATGACAACATGATGCTACGAAAAATTGCATGAGAATATAATGCTACGTAAAACTTTTTGTTACAAATGATTGAAAACAATAAAATTCTATGATAATGAATAAACAGAAATCAAGCAAAAAAAAAAGTTAAAACTAATGAAAACAAACGTTGTGATTGAAATAACAACTTTTTTATAAATATAGTCAAAAAAACATAATTGAGACTTTGACATTTATTGAATAAATCTAAAAAAAAAAAAAACATAAAATGAAATTAGCTTAACTTAATTAACAACAAAATTAAAACTATGACATAAATTTAATTTTGTTATTTATATTTATTGTATATACTATTAATAAATAAATAAAAACAAATTTTAATAATTCAAAACTTACAAAAAAACTAAAACTAATGTAATTAAATAGATAACACATCCTTTTTAAATAATTGGAATGTTAGGATAAAAATACATTTTAAAATGTTAGTTATGAATAAAGATTTTTACCGTAGAAATAATTTAAAATTTTGATAAGTATTTCCAAAGAATATTTATTTTATTAAAAAAGAATTATTAATTTATTTTAATGTTTCTTTTTGTATTAAAAAAAAAATCCTTTGGAATTATTTTTGGATTATTTTTACCTAACAAACTAACGAAAAAATTTAAAACAAATCCAGAATAATGAGGTTTAAATTGAACATAATAAATAACTTCATAGTTCTTAAAGCTTAAGATTTGCTTTTTTTATACAAATATTAATTATTTTCCAATATATCGCTACTCCATTGTGTAGCATCTTCAGAAAATAACAAATTGTATTGTGAATATTGAAAAATAAATAATATTTTTATAAAATAAAAATGTTAAATAATAGATAAAAATTAACATAATTAACTTATTTTTTTGTAATTTCACCGCTTTAATTTAAGATCAGCGACTTTTATTATTATTATTATATTTTTTTATATTACATTTTTTATTAAATGTTAAGGAGTTTTATAGTTGACCTGTTCAATTGTTGTGTGTTAGATTTAGTTCGGCTCAAGGTCATATAGTTAAAAATAAAAATTCAAGTTTATATTTTATTTTTAAATGATTATCGAACAACTTCGCTGTTCATTTTTAGCAGGATATTTAATTAACTGGTATTTAATCGCGGAGTTGAAAGCGTCCTCATACATTTATAATATATTTTCATTTTATAAAATATTTTATTTTTATTAAATTTTTATTATTATATTTAAAAAAATATTTTTTTTGTTAACTATTTTAATTTATGTATTATTTAATGTAGTATCTTTTAACCATATATGGCCCACTGGGCTCGGTTATATATATAAAGAATTGAAAAAAATCTATAAAGTAGATTGAGGATATTTTTTAATTTACATCAAAAATCTATAGCCGCATTAAAAACAATTAAAAGCATTTAATTCGGCTTGCCTGAATTTTTTTCATAACCTTCACAGTGTAAGTATTACAGATATATTAAAAAATACATTGTCGAGGTGAAAAAAAGTTTTTTTGAGGTAAAAAATGTTATTGGGTGTCGAAACATTTTTTGGACTGAAAAAAATTTAAGTGAAGAAAAAAAAATTCTGAGATGAATGAAATTTCAAGGTGAAAGGATTTTGAGGTGAATTTAAAATATAATTCACCTCTAGGCGTCTGATGGGAAAATAAGACAAAATGTTTTATTCGCCAGAGGCTTATATGCAATTGTACTATGGAAAATTTAGGGATCGCTGGATCGATTTTGCTCATTTTCAATTCCAAACCACTCGGAATGATAACAAACAATCTGAAGAAAAATAAAAACTTCGTTTGCGTTTTCGCGCCATGATCGCCATTTCAACGGACAGACGGGTATAGCTAGATTGGCTTAATATTGCGTAAGGATCGGGATTATATACCCAGCAAAAATAAATGGTAGTCATTCTGTGACTATAACTTCTTTCATTGCTTCCTTAACTTCAGTTGACATTCTTTTATGATTTTTTGGTGTTATTCTAAGGCACTTCCAAAAGAATTCACATGTTCATATTTCAAATGCAGTGATCTGGATATAAACCCGATGCATGTCTTAAAGAATCACTCTTCATTACTTCTAAAGCATAAGTTATAGTATATCGTATATTTATTTTAAATCTTAAGCATTTATTCAAATTGAGAAAATAGTTCTGATGAACTTTTTTAATTTTTTTACTAAATCATTTTTTATATTTTAGTTTTTGTATAATAATAAATAAAATAAAATTTTATGAGGGTTAGAATTTATGCAGTTTTGCAATTTTTATAAAAGTTTTGAAAAATCAAGAAAAACAGATTTTTTTACCTTTAATGGAAACTAGCTGGCCTGTCATTTGCATTTTTTCAGCCTTAAATATTTATGACGACGCAATCTGTGCATTTTTGCATTATGTATATTATTTAACACTACACCATTTTCAGTTTTAATTCAGAATTTACCAAAATAATTTTAAAATTGTGTAAAAATTATTTCAAATTGCCCAAAAATGTTTTAAAATTGTGCAAAAATTATTTAAAATTGTTCAAAAATATTTGAAAATTGTCTAAAAATGTTTTAAAATTGTACAACCAGTTTTTAAATTATCCAAAAATATTTTAAAATTTGTCTAAACACTCATTAAAATGTATGAACAATTTTTCAAAAATGCTTTTTCACTAATGCAGAATTATTTATTTGTTTTGATATAGATTATTTGTATATCAATGCATAAATTTCGCTTCTTTACACTTATTTTTCTGCATTCTTATGAATAAAATTTTCATCAAAGATTAAATACTACAAAGTATATGAACATTTTCCACTCATGCTTCAGAATACCTAATCATTGTGTTATCATTGCTTCCTTAGAGTAAAGTATGAGTAATGCTAGTAGCTACATTAGAATACTTCCATTCTATGACACGCTAATGTTAAATTCATCGATGAAACCATCAAAAAAGAAGTGATGCCTTTGCCATGGTAGTGATGCTTTTTTTGCTTCTTTGGCAGCTTCATTTTTGCTGGGTAACTTTATAAGGTATTACACCTATATTTCGTTGTGTTTCAAATAGAATAAAAAAATTATATGTACCCTCCTCACCACTTATGTGCAGAGTATAAAAGTTATTGGAAAGTTTTTTGCTACACTGCATAAATGTTATGTGAGATGTTTCTCAGTTCAACATCTGGTTGCTATTAAGCTACCCGACCTTAAATTTATTCTAAAATTTAGGGTCTATATAACATTATGATGAAATAAAAATACATTTAAAGTTTTTTGCATTATATCCAACATCTCCAAAAGATTAATGTTCTGCAATTAAATTAATTAAATTCTACTAATTTCAAAGAAATCATTTTGAAAGGCATTTTGTCTTTAATGTAATCATTTTAAAATTGGACTTTTTCCCATTTAACACTTAGCTAACGATTTAATACATATTTATTATAAATAAAACAAACAAACAGCTGTAAAACTACACAAAAAAATTAAAACAGAAAAATCTTGGAATAACCATTTTCATTAATGATTTGGTAGGTACTTCTTGCAAAAAATTCACCATTAATATTTGCAAAACATTTATATTACACTTTTTGCTTATTAAATTTAAAAGAAAGTTAAATAAAAAACATTATTGATTAAATACCAGTAAAAATAAATTAAACATTATGTGAACCTTCTTCACGATTTTCATAAGCCCAGAATTTGTGAAATTCAATTAATATGGAGACAACCGTTTCCGCTTGGCCGCTATAAAAAAAGAGAGAGACATAATAGAAAAATATAAATATAGCAACAATAAAAAAATAAAAATAAAGGAAAAAATTTTATGTTGCACGTTAAGCAAAAAAAAAATATAAATTTTTTCAATACATTTTTAATTAATATCTGGTAAATTAAATTCATATACATGAGTGAAAAGAATGAAAGTTGAAAAAATGTTGGATTAAGGAAATAGTAATTTTTAAATTTAAGAAGAATTTTATGTTAATAGTAACTAAATATTTATTGTCAATACTTAACGATGTCATTTGTCATAACTGACCAGCATGAAGTAGTAAGAAAGAAAAATTGTGACCAAAGTGTGTTAAGACTGTCATTTATCATAGATTTGTTATATATTATTTTTAAGACACCATCAAATATCGAAGCAAATTATTTAAAAATGACCCTGCATGATTTCTTCAAAATTACTTTTTCCTTAAACCAATATTTAACATGTACATACATGACCTTTTCATTCGTATTTGATTGCAAACTGCAAAAAGGATAGCATAAAATGTTACATTACTTTTTTTTATGAACAATTTTTATACATATATGATGAATGAAATGAATAACTACATATTTTTTTAAGTACATATAAAATAGTTTATATATACATATGTTAGTATGCAAGCTTGTTAGTTGTGCATTTATGTATAGTACACAGAGAATAAGTAATACAGGTACAATATTTTTTTTTAATTTTTCACTAAACTAATTAAAATTATCTTTACAAAGTGAACAAAAAATATTTCTTAAATTTAATGAAAATCTTTTAAGAAACTAGTTTTACAATAAAAATTTTTTCATAGTGTATATGAAATTTTTAATAAATAAAATATTATGTTTGAGTGAAAACTTTTCATTATTTTTCATCTAATAAAATTCTCTCACTGTGTAGTTGTGAAAAATGTTCAAAAGTTGTAATGGCAATGTTCACATAATGGTAATAATGTTAATGCAATATACAGAAATTATATAGATGGGGATAATTTAATAAATTAAAACTTAAACAACCATACATATATTGTACAAAGTTTTTTTTATAAAATTTTACATAATAAATATGAACACATAAATTAGGTCAATATGTTAATATTAAATACATATTACATTAATGAAATAAATAATTTAATGTCTACAATATAAGTATAAACATAATCGTAAGGATATTAATAGGATATTAAAATCAAACATTATATAAAGTAATTTGCAATGTAAATAGAAAAATCTTCGAAGCAAAAATTTGAAGGAAATTTAATTTAATTGTTTAAAATTTTGAATTTGTAATTATATTTTAATCTCTTATAAATCAAGTGTATTTATGGAAAATATTAAGCAAAATTATTTTTGCAATAAAGGCTGGGGGGTCACGAATATATAATTCATGTTAAGAATAAATGTGGCAGAAAAATATATGTACCAATTTTTACCATTTAAAGTAAAATTAAATATCTTAGTTTATGTCCTAAGCTACAAGCAGTTAGACATTTAGAATAAAATATATATTTAAGCTCCCTAAAAAATCCATTTTAGAAATTATAATTATTATTATAATTTTTACAAAAGTTGAGTTTTTAAAAAAAAATCGCTGGCTGGTTAACGAAGATTTAAATTTTATGTTACACAATTTTTATATAGAATAAATTAACCCTTAAACGCATTTTAAGTTTTGACTTATTTCTCATGTTCCAGTTGAATTTTGAGCTTTAGTGTATTCAGAGACTTATAGTAGAATTTTATGACAAATATTTTTGTGGAACATTTTAATCCGTTATATTCCCGATTTAAGCGAATTTCCACCATTTTCAAGAAAGGGTAAAAAAACCCATACATTGAGGAGTTAGAGGATTATATTATTCCACAAAAATGTTCCTTGTAGTTTTCTACATAAATCTGATAAACAGATTTTATACCTAAAATGTAAGGTATAAAAGCCAATTCACTATAAGAATGTGCCAAAGGTGGGAAACTTTAACCCCCTCTCGCTAAAATAAAATTCAGACATAAACTTTCAAAACGCCGATACACATATATTTTTTTTTTTGGTCCCCTCAATCAAAATCATTTTTTTTTTTTGGCACAGTTTAATCAATGCATAACAATACTTTTTAATTAGTTGTAGTTCATTTACAGGCAACTTTACACTAGAACGTTATGTTAATATTGATTTCTTTTTTCATCATTTTAAACTGTACGTCCAACCTATTTAGGAAGCTATCAAACAAAATGAACTAATAAAGATTTTTTAAGGTAGATCGTCACGTTTTGTTATTTGATTTTGTAAGATACTTTAGGAGATAATCCGTAATAAACAGAATGCTAAAGTTGGCTATTTAGATATTTATTCAGTGGCGAACCCAATTAGGTTTTAAGTTTGTATTGACACAAAAAATTTGTTTATTTTAATTTATTGTTTTTTCACTAATTTACTATTTATTGCTATTATTTTTAAATTAATCTAGAAGGTAAAGAGTTATAATTATTTGTAGTTAAAAAAATAATGATACTCAAATATTAATTATACACTAGGATGTGTTTAATTCGAGTTAAAGTATTGTAACAGATTTTAATGACTTTTATGCTGTTTTATTTTCTGAATAAAATTTAAATTTTTTTTTGATTTCAAACGAAAAAAAATATTAATAAATATTAAATAAGTAAAAAATCAATAAATAATGTAATTTCAAAAAAGATTTTGATGTATTTTCCTTAAAACACCAACAAATCTCTTGAGACACACTACACAATTCAAAATGCAATTTTTTATTTATTTATTTATTTATTTATTTATTTATTTTATTAAACATATAATTACAAATTATATCTTAATTCCCTAACCGAGCACTAGCAACGAAGGCCTTCGGCTCGTTGTAGCGAAAACAGACCAGAGCCTCTGGTGGGAATCGAACCCACGACCCCCGCACGGATAAGCTAGCACGCTACCAACTAGCCTACCGGGGCGCTCATACAATTTTTTTTTATTTAGTCCTAATCTTTTAAAACGTGCTCTACGGCCCAAAGTTATGTTGGGGTGTCTCGGCGTTTTTCCTGTGTAATTTTGCAAGTGAAATTTTACTTACAGTGTAATTCGCCGATCACCATGTAACAGTTTATTTTTATGAGGCGGGTTCGCCACTTAATTAAAAAATTATGGGCGATGTTTCCAATTTGAAGTTTGATAATTAAACTTGTCTTATTTCAAATTCTTTCACCTTATATAGCGAACATGAAAATCATACTTAACCTAGAATTGAGTTACTTCCTAAAGTCACTAAATAACTTAAAATTAGTCAGAAATACATTTAGATTTAAAACCGTATGTTTACATGCATTTGTATCAACATCTCATAATTTTTCAGCAAGTTAACATAATTTACTGATTTTACTTGCATTTTTAAGTATTGAGTGCAATTCAAGTATTAAAAAGTTCATTTCCATAGTAGAAATTTGCTTTGATTTCAAACAAAATTCAAGACATTCGTCCTATATAAATTATACATGTTATAAAAATATTACATAGAGTGACGAACTACCTTCTACACTTTCTAAAGTGTTTATTCAAATAAAAATAATTACTGACCTATGATATTCAAATAATTATGCATTGGTTTCATTGCTTTCTTATAATTATGTTTTATTATTACTTTATTAATATTACGTATAAACTTTATTAATTATTACATAAAAACTAATAGCATACAGATATGCATGACAAAATATAGTTTATTTACATTCGTACTTGAGCTACGTCATGCAAGTTCACCGGTTTTGATACCCTGTGACGCACCCTGTATTGAAACAGAATGCCTCGAAACGCAATATTCTTAAAACTAATCACTTCTTCTATAACCTGTTAGAAATTTTTCAAATCGATTAACTTTTATAAAAATCCTAATACCCGAGATAGTTAACTTTGACGCCCTGTAAGTTAGCTGGAACTGAAACAGGGTACCTGTATAAATATAACACCACTCCTCCGCTATTTCCTCCCAATAATGTATTCACATAGTAAGCCAATAATTGACATCTTGTGAACTCCTTTACTATATTTAAGAACAGTGTTTTAAAAATTTGTCTACACATTTGTGTTTACAAAACTACGCACAATAGTTCCGTTCGCGTACTGGAATTTTTTTTTCAAATTTTTGTACATATTTTTACTGGATGGCGTTCGTTTACAAAAATCATCAATAAATACAGTAAACAGAAAAAACAGGGACTGTTCAATGTTGAGAGTTTGTAACCATTTCCTGTAAAAATTTTTGCTTGGCAAAAATTTTCAGGTAGAAAAATATGTTTGTTTTAATGTAAATATTGTAAAATGAATTATGGAAAAGCCAAAAAAAATGTTTTCAACATTTCGACTTGTTACAATTTATTTCTGTATTTGGAGTTACAAACTTGTAAATTATTGAAAATTTTTCGTTTGCGTTACTTTCTGTAAGTTTGTTACTGAGTAATTTTTATTGGACTTCACTGAGAAGAGAATTCGAAAGGACCTAATTGTATTATTGCAGAATATAACCCCATTTTACTTATTCCCTGGATTAAGTAAGAAATCGTGCAAAAATATCAACAAAAATTGATACAACGATAGACTTTTAACTTAAATAAATAGATGTATATAATATCCTACTACGCCCCTCAGCCGAGATATATGCAACCAAAAAGACACCGGCTGACAGTCCTTGAAATTTAAAAAGAAAAAATGTTTAAAATTTTTTTAAAATAACTTTCTGAATGCAATAAACATCTCGAACTATATTAAGTGAAGTTGAATTAAGAAAAAGGGCGATACTATACCGAGACATTGAAGTAAAAGTACCAACTTAAACAAATTAAGAACATGTAAAAAAATTATATAGAGATAAAAAATATCAATTAAAAAATAACACAAAACAAATTAAAATTAAAGAAATTGAAAACTATGCAATTGTGTGGCTTTCAACTAATTTATTCAAATCAAATATGATTATCTTGTAATTTTGGGCAAACTTAAGTCAACTTTTGGTGATTTTTGAAACAAAGTTAAATTACTCAAGCGAATTGTAGTTGGGCCTTTGTATGACAAATTTGAAAAACGATAAAATGCAAAATTAGAACATAAAGTAAACAAATTGAAAAAAATGTAAAACTTGCAGTTGTTAAAATTGAAATGTTTAAATGGAAACTGTTTATAAAACTAGAATATCGAAATTTATAATATAGGACTTTATTGCCCTGTTTTGCCAAACTAATAAGCAAACATATACAAACAATGCAGAAAAGAATAAAATATGTATAATATTAAATAAAAACATGCTTATTTATATCCCATATACAAAGTAAAACATGCTTTTAATTAAAACAATTCCTCCACTTACCAATTTATTAAATCTTGCAATGTTATCTTATAAGGATCTTTTGATTTAACCATATCAAATATTTCATCTTTTAAATCTTCAAAATTAACCGATTCAGCATTAACTGCACGTATTTGTTCTTGTATGCCCTTAAAGAAATAATGCAGTGTTTGAGCTGTCAAAAATCCCTTATGCTGGACATCTAAAATACGAAATAGATAATGCAGCGACTGAGGTTCATGACGATTATCAAGAGCCAATACAAAATCAAGAAAAGTTTTATAATCCATTTCACCATCAAATGTTCGACACTCATCAAATACCCGATCTAAAAAGACTGAGGTTAGGGTACCAGACCCATAGTCGGCCAATTCCTGTTTACTTAACATACCATTATGATCTTTATCGAGATTAAGATAATTTCCATAAACAGTTAATACGGAAGGCATAGAAAACCAATTATGTTCTTGAGATTCTTTTGAAGTGTCTTCATCACGTAACTCCAATAGCTCTGTAAGCAGGCCCGAGGCCAATATATCACGTATTCTTATGCGGCCAGTGTGCAAAGGATCCAAAAAGAAAAAGAATTTCTTAACTACCGTACAAACGTAAAAACTTTGAAAAGATGGCTGCACACAAGTACTAATCTGTGCCAGTGTTGGTATTATATCAATAATATAATTCTCCATATCAATTTCTCTTAAATATCCCTGGCCAACATCATCATAGAAGGAAAGACCTATGCGGCCTTGTGTTAACCATACTTTACGCATGGTATAATTGAAAACCGAAACAATTTCCACTTTTCCCGGATAGCCGGAATGACATTGAAGTTTGGCAAATAATCTGGCGGTTAAATATTTACGGCATTTGGGACTTACCGCTTGCATTACTTTTAAATAATCATCGTAACCAATTAATTGTTGACCCAATGGTGTCACCTGTGTACAATGTTTTTCCAATATAGACCATAATGAGTTTAATTCCTCATTATCTAGCAGCTCTTGTGATCGTTTTTGTAGAAATAATGAATGGGCTTCTTTGCGTAAATTTTGTCGAAGTGTATCATTGGGTGAGGGTGGAGCATGGAAAAATTTTGGTATAGTGGCGAATGTGGGATGGCTGGCGGTAGGAGACTTGTTGCTGTTGGATTTGTTGCTTAGATCTTTAAGAGGTTCATTTTCATCAAATTTTTGTATTTCTTCTGCGGTAGGTTTTTTCGCTGAAACTTCTAATTGTCCAAATTCTTTTACAATATCTGGATCTAATTCCATTTTTTAATTAATTTGACACTATATTTAAGAATTTTTATAATAATTTTTATTAATTTGCAAAATTGTATACACTTTTTAAGAGGATTTTTGTCAATAAAATTTTACATTACAGCTGTTGTTCATGAACAGGGTTGCAAACTTAAATGATCGGTGTAGCGTTGTATTTTTTGGTATTATTTAGTACTAAAATTTTAAAGCATATTTTTGAGGGCGATTGTTTTATTGCTTATTGTACGTTAAATTTAAACATTTTTCTAAATTACAAAAATCACTTCTCTTTTCAGGTGCAAATATTAAAGTCGCTTCGGCTATTTTAAATTGTATACTAGCCCGCCAATTATGTTTTGAAGATCCCTCATGTTCAGCAATATTAGAAATAATACCCAGAGTGTGCGGACCAATACCAGGTGAGTTTTTTACCACAATGCAATGGGACAATACCACAGAATTTTTGACATCAATTTAAACGCTGACATTAGGTATAAGGTATTGGAAGCAATTGAATAGCTATAGTCTGTCTTGAAATATCATGAAAAAATTTAATGAAATTAAAAAAAAAAAAAAAAAAGGATAATAGCTGTGTTAATGTGGCAAGCTATCAGTTGGCGTATGTCATTCCCATATAAGTTTAAAATAAACCAATGTTTACTAATAACTCTTAAAATAACTTCTGTCAAATTTGTATGGGAATGAAATTTTTAACTGAACATATCATCAATCTGCTTTCAAAGCCCTTTTACCTGGCTGCCGATTTTGCATACATAAATTAAAAAAAATTTAAAGCTCTATCGGTTTTCTCGATAACAATTTTTTTTTGGCATATGGGTCAAACCAATAATAAGCTGATGATATGTAGAGTGTTAAAGTGAAGCCAGATTTTTACATTGTGGGATGTGTGATTCGGGTCGTTGTCTTGTTGAAAATCATAATTGTTGCCTAAACCCATTCTTGGCGCATTTTCTTGCTATTTTTTTTAAATACCTAAACACAAGATTTACAACACCCAACGACTCCATATTTTACAGTTTTTCCCGTTTTTTTTTTTTTATTTGAAGCTTCTCCTGTTAATGGCCATCAGAACCTAATATATAATTCGATTCGTCTGTAAAAATCTCGTTGTTTCAGAACTCTTACGATGCTGCTTACTTAACAGACTTTTACTTCTGTGATATCTGATGTACCGTAATTCTATATAAACAAGAAATGTGTCCTTAGTTTTTCGTTGCCATATCATGAGCTAATATGAATGTTCCTAATATTTTTCTTAGGAATTTATATTAAAAATCATAATTAATAGTAAATGACAATTTTATACTCAAAAAAAAATATAAATTGGTGAAACCTAAAAAATTTTGTTTTGTTCCTTGATTTGTATTAAAAACTACTCACATTTGTCTTATAACATCGGTACTGAAGTTTCATGCCGTAAAGGGTTAATATTAAATAGACAACAAATGATTTTTTTCTTTCTTGGTAAATCTTATTTACATTCTATTTTACCTTATTGTTGAAATATATTATTTTTCCAGCAAAAATTTTCATTTCCAAATAAGTGGTTTTATAATAAAACTAAAATTCTTTTCAATTTATAATTCGAAATCAAAATTATCCATTTTACTTTAAAACAAAAATAAAGTGATTTAAATACTAATTAGAGTATTAAAAAAACGGGCCTTTTGAAAAAAATGGTTTCGGTTTTCTTCGAAAAATCGAATTTTAAAAAACCGGTCAACCGGTTTTTTGATTTTTTTTTTTTAATTTGATTAAAAAGCTTATATAATTTGTTAATTATTTTTATTGGCATATTCATTTAAATTTAATTTTTTTTTTTCATTTCAACAAAAAATTAATTTAAAACCAATATTTTTTAAATATGTAAAAAGAAAATCTATTTTTCACTTCTAAAATAATGTTTTAGAAATAATATGCAATTTAAATGTTTCGTTTTAAGACGATTTTTTTGTTTGCTTTTAATAAAGTTAGAAGTGGAAAATACTCTTTCACTAATAGTAGATGTTGGACAAAAAGTCAAAAGACAATTTTATAAATTGTCCAACTTTTTAGTTCTTTTGTAGCATTTGTCAGGATCCTCCGAGAAAAGGGACCTAGTGTGTCAAGAAACGTGTTTGGACTTAAGAGCAGATTCTGGTACCTAAAAGGGTGTAGAATAAAATGAAATGAGTTGGATTTCTGATAAAAATTTATTTACCCCATAAAGAAAATGAGAAAAACATTAAAATTTTACTTTTTGGTTTTAAATTGTCACTCCAAAAGCTAAAAAAAAATACGTCACCACATAGGCATGACGTCACCAAAGTCATAACTAACCATACCAAATCGCATTCCCCAACTGAAGGTGTGTTCACAGTGATAAACTTTAAATGCGTTTTTCTCAAAACTTCATTTTCACACACTAGGTCCTTTTTCTCGGAGAAGGTCACATATAATGATGAATGATTTTGTACAGTCTCTTTTTTAGGATTTTGAATACTGTTTATTGTGTTATTTAGGTCAGAAATTAAACTATTTGAATTTGGAATATCCAAAGTTAAGTCTTCATCGGAATCTATCAAACTTACATCTAAATCTTCATAACCAACAAACGATTATAAAAGTGTTCGGAAAAAATAAAAGAGACCAAGTAACCCAGTTAGTGATGTAATTAAAAAAACCGGTTAACCGAACAAAAAAGATCGGTTTTCTTCGAATTTACAAAATATTCGAAACCGATCGGTTTTAAAAAAAAAGAAACCGGTTGACCGGTTTTCGGTTTTTAAATACTCTATTACTAATAAGCACACATGAGCCAATTTACACAGTGACTTTGTTAATGAAGCAACAAAAGAAAAATACATATGAGTGCGAAAGAGAAATAACAAAAACATGCACGAAAACGAAAACCGTGCCTTTTTTGTTACCGCGCTTGCTTCTCTACCCCGTTCGCCACCAAACAATAATTGCACGAAATAATTGCATGCAACAAAGTCACTGTATAAATTGGCTCACACTTAAGTAATGAGAACTCATTACTAAAATTTTGCTGGGTTGTTATTTTGTTTATATTTATGGTAGTTTTTAGTTCTTTTTTAATGACATTCGTATTGTGTACAATGTTTACTACGATATGTTGTAAATTTGTATATTATTGTATTTAGCATGTTTTAAGGACATAAAATAATACATTTTATGATCTACATAACCTTAAACGAAACAAAAAATATTTACTTGAACAAAATGATTACAGTGAAATAACTTTTAAGAAGCTGGCTAAAATATAATATTTTTGTTTTATTTCTGTTTTCAAATAACATCATTGTCAATGTAGAGTATTAATACCACAGGCTACACAGACAGCTTACCAATGACATACATATGTCAAACAAGAATTTTCGAACCGTGTGGTTATTTTGACATTGCAGTGACTTAAAAAATTAGATCGAAAATATAAATAGTATAGCATATATTTTTTTGTATATCTATCCCTTTCTGTGCATCACTGCAGTTTTAACATTTCCTTCTACTCATTTGCTAGTCGCCATTTTGATTCAATCAATAAAAAAAGTTGTACACTTATATTAACAAATTTTGAACCACATTATTTCTGTAACTCTAAGCTAGCAGAGCTAAACAAAAAGTAAATAAAAGCTTATTTAGTTGACTAATTTTGGCTTTTTATTTCAAACTCGTTAACTCGGGAATTGTTAACATAGCCTCAAAAATACTACAATTATTTAGGCAAAAAAAAAAAATCCGCCACTGTAAAATTTCAAAAATAAGAACCAAACAAAGACTACCAATTAAATTAATTGCTTATAATGTTAGTCTCAACCACGTTTTGCTGTTTTATATGTATTTTTAGTGCAATAAATATTTTTTTGTATTTATTTTATATGAAAATTTTCATGGGTGTAAATATAGGCCGTTTTTATACAATTTTTAAAAATTTGTGTTTCAAACTGAAATCTTTTACCCCAAACGACCCAACAAACAATACGTTCCGTTTACGTACTTTTTTCGGTCCATCATAAAAGGAATCCAACTCCATTTACGTACCATTTTTGGATCCGTATACGGACCAGAAAACGGATTTTAAGGAACATCGAAACTGATTCGAATCAGTCTAAAAACCGCCAATGACGGACCGGATATATGGGATGAAAAACGGAATTGTCCGTTAAAAGTCCGTCAATGACGGACCGGATATATCGGTTGAAAAACGGAGTTGTCCGTTGAAAGTCTGTAAATGGCAGACCGTTTACAGATCCGTATTCCTACCATTTTATCAACAATAAACGGATTTATGTAAATGCCTAAATTTTTTAATTTGAAATAAATTATTGTTTTTTTCTTTAAATTTATTTATATAGATATGTAATAAAATAACAAAATAAAACTTTTACAAATTTAATTAAATGAAATATTCATCTCCAGCATAACTAGCATCTCTATCCATCACTGCGGTTATGGCCCATTGAATATCATGAAAAAAAAAAACAAAATTTTAATTTTGCACATTTTTTAACAAAATCTATTATGAATTGGCTGACAATATTTTTATTTGCAAAATTGCATATATTTGCGCACATCACCTCAGACTTGTTTTAATTATTCTTTTTTGACACCAAAACGAATTTAAAAACAACGGAAGGAAAATTAATGAAATTCGAGGAAGTCCGTATTTGACGATACAGAAACTGTTTTTGAAAATTCAATTATACGGTCCGTTACTGTTCCGTTTACGTACATGCTTTGACGGATAAGTATTTACGGTCCCTAAACGTGCAGTAGAACCGGATTCATTAAATCCGTACGTGTCAGAGAGTCCGTAAAAATGTTTCTTGGGAAGGTTTAATTTGTCTATTTGGTTTAAATGCATATGTTTTTAAAAATTATATATATTAGGCTTTATAAAATGGATTCAAAACTTTACCTTATTTGATTGGGGATTTTAGGGATCGCTGAATACTTTTGATCCTGTAAATCATATTTGTGGGATGAATTTGAAAATTTTTCTAATTAAAAATTCGATCAAAACAAAACTAGAATTCGATTTCTTTCGACCCAATACTACCCTAAAATGTTTTACTGTCATATGACTTATCAAATATATTTCATATAACTGTAACCGAATTTGGAATTTATGTATTTTTACAGAAAGTAATGTCTTTAAGAATAAAATGTGAAAAAAATTGTTAGATTCTTATATATTTTTTTCTAATAATTCCAGTTCTAAAAAGGAATTAATAAAAATTGTTTTGGTTTGGCGAATTAGCTTTTGATTTTTTTTTATTCACGCGGATACTGCTTTTATTTTTTGATTCGCAATTTAAAATTATGTGTTTGTAATTTCCGAATTAATTTTTTGACTTCAATATAATTGCAAGAAATAGATTTTCATTTAAATCAATGATTCAATAAAAATTTCAAATACAAAAATTAAATTTAGTCTTAACAACTAAGCGTTTTGCATTGAAACCAAGAAAGTTTTAAGAATTATAAAATTTACAACAATTCGAAAAATCATCTTAAATCATTTTAAGCTCTAATCCGTTGATATTTTGCTTACATGTTTTCTGTGACGGTTTAAGATTTGATAACATATTTGTATGTATTATATTTATGCTCACATGAGTATATTTTTAAAACAAAAAATTAATTTAAAAGCCATAAAAAAACTTTTTGTATAATTTTCTAAAAGGACTACCTACTGTTCAATACTTATTATCCTACAATATTGTAGTTTTTTGCTTGTTATACAAATATTTACAAAAATCCACACAAATTGTATTATAATTGACCAAAATAAAAGTTCAATGACTATTTGTTGAATGAATATTGGGTATGGTAATGAATGTTAATGACATTTATTGATATTTATTAATAACCACAAATTAAAGGACTTTTGATAAGAAAATTTCATTTAATGACCATAAATTTATAAGATACATGTACTACATACAGTGTCGGCCAAAATTAACTGAACAGAAATATCATGTTCATTATACTCACGCATATTGAAATCTTGGTATCATCGTAAAGGCCATTGAATGAACACGACTTTTATATAAAAATATATTTTTTAATATTCTTTAAAAGATTTTGTTTCAAATGTCCTTATTCTAGAATAGTAGTAATTTTGACTACAATATAGTAGTTTTTATTCAAAAATTATTAAAAACTCAAAAATTATCTGACACTATTTTTGGCAATAAAAATTCTTGGCATCCATTTTAGTTTACCATACTAAAGGATAATGCTAAATATGTTAAGATTTCTTAAAACTAAGGGCTCAAGACAAAAAATATATTTTTTTTGAATAGTAAGTAAACTATTTGAAGATCATTTATTGTCGATTTAACAAAAAAATTTCATCATTTAAAAATTTCTTTTTGGGTAATTCATAAAATGGTATCTTCGTTGTATAAGTTCAATATGTTTTGTCGAATCATTCTCTTAGATTCTGATATTCTTTTTTTCCCCATATATTTAAAATATACTTAATTAATAATAGGGATGTCACCAACCGATATGCTTTTAGAGAATATGATTATGATTTTTAGTTTTTAAGCTGCACTCAAATAAATGAACATGGTATTTCTGTTCAGCTAGTTTTGGCCGACACTGTACATACTTATGTATATTAAAGGAATTTGAAAACTGTTTGCAGAAAAAACTTGTTGAAATGTTAAAGTAAGACCACATTTAATTTAATTAAGAGCCCCAAACCCATCACTTAACATTGCACTTATTTTTGTAAAAGAAAAATAAAAAACAATTCGTATGTTTATTTTCTGAAAGAAGGAATAGTTTAAGAGCAAGAGTGTTGAGAAAGAAAATTTTTGCAACAATTAGAGCTAAATCACAATTGGGTCGACTTACGACGGTCGACATTTTTTGACGTTTAGAAAAAGGAAAAGCAAAGAAAAAAATGTTTTGTTATTTTTTCTACTTTTGATATTTTTTCTTGTTTTTTTTTGCATTTTTCTTTTGTCAACAAAGTGTGAATTTTTGCAACTCTAAAACGAATTTTTGCGACACTGCACTGAAACTTAATCTTGAATCATTGAAAAATATGGCTACAATTTGATAAGTAATTTTATTTAGTGTGTTGCCAAAAAAAAAAATAGAATAGTTTTTGATATGCAACTAATCGCTGACTATTAAATATAGAAAAAAAAAACATTTGTTGCTGAAGACTCCATTGTGATCGAGTCATACTTTGCTTTTATTTTTTTATAAATATTTTCTGGTTGTTTATGTAGTTTCTACTGTGTAATGTGATTGTATGTACATTAAAACTATGTACTTTTGAATTACTTGAACTTGCAATATTATACGTATATAAAACAGAAATGATAAAGTTGGTACAATAGTACTTTTTTGTTACTATTAGATCCCTAAGAGTTCTATTATACTCCTGTGACTCAATTTGTATTATTTCAAAAATTTTTAATTTATGAAGAATATTTTTTGTACCTTTTGTTTGATAAATTTATAGTTAAAAAAATCTTAAATTTCCCTTTAGTTTTCCAAAAAAATGGACCGTTCCTCATTTGCAGGCACAAGTTATAACATAGGAATTCAATCCTTCATTAAATTTTAAATCCTGATTGACTATGGAATGATTGAATTCTCTAACTACCATTTTTCATTTTCTAGGTTTTTCATATACCACGAGGTTTTTTGATTGTTATTATTGTTTGTAGTGAGCTTTCAAAGCAAATTCACGTTTTTATATAGGTTGATACATATATTTCGATCCGGCAAAAGATCTCTTCAGAACTCAAAGTTTTAAACAAGCAAGAGCCTCCAGAAATTTGAGTGAATTCTTAGCTGGTCTCAATTGATTTAATTTTAAAAGACTTAATTCGTTTTTCGTTGGGAATTCAATCAATTTTTACTTAATCGATTTACAATTTTAGGAAATCAATCTATTTATTCTTTATAGAAATCCTAAATAAAAAAAATCACCAAAATCCCTAAATTTAAAAAATTCTCAAAATTAAAAAACTCCAAAATAAAAAAGCTAAAATTGGAAAAAATCTCTCTCTAAATGTAAAAAACCGCAAAAATTTTAAAACTCGCCAAATAAAAAAAAAAAGAAAACAAAAATTGCAACAATTCGAAAAATCTCAAATAAAAACAAAATGTCAATTTTTAAAATAATCGCTAAAATTAAAAAAAAAATCGCCAATACCGGAAAACCGCTGAAATTTAACAAAATCGCTAAAACATATTAACAAAATATTTAAAAAAATCGCCAAAATTAAAAAAAAATGAATATTCGAATTGAACCGCTTAGATACAATTTTAATATTCCATATAACGAAAAAAGCACCAGTGATTTTAAGTTTCGAGTAACCAAGCTAGATTTTTAGATCGGGAACTATTCATTGCAAAAAGAAGAGGGCTAGATTGGCAATATTCAATTTTTTATATTTATGTTTTTTACTATTTTTTTTTTCTAAATTTTGGCGAATTTTTAAATATTTTTTTAATTTAAGCAATTTTTTTTCCTTAATTTTGTCTTTTTTTCATTTTTGGATTTTTTTTTAAATTTTGCGCTTAATTGTAAATTCATAGCTTTTTCTTCAAATTCAGTTTTTTTTTTAATTTTATCAGTTTTTTAATATTTATTTTTTTTTTTTTTAATTTTAACGATTTTTTCAATTGTAGCAATTTTTTTAATTTTGATTTCTTTTTTTTTTTAATTTTAACTATTCTTTTTATAATTCTGGCGATGTTTTTTCTTAAATTTTTGTCGATTTTTTTCATTTTGGCGATTTTTTTTACACATAATTGAATTTTAACTGTGAATTCGGTACTTGTTTTTTGTTGTTTTCTTCTTGTAGTTGTAAGAAATTGTTAAATTCTCTGTAATAAAATAACATAATTGTTAATTTTCCAATTTTTATTTTAATTAATAAAGGAAATCGAATGTTATTTTCTAATTTCTCAATAAAATGAAAAACCCGAATAATTGATTAAATTACCAAATTAGAAATCGAAGTAGTAAGACATCGAAAGAATTCCTAATGATTGAATAATTGATAAAATCGAATGAGGTAAATTTGATTGAATTCTTAAGACGTGAATTCATGAATGAAATTTCTGCGAATGTTTAAAAGGGAATTCATTCAACAAAAAATTAATGGAAATCGATATTTATGGAATTTATTCGAAATAGAATTCAATCTACGAAGCACTTAGGGAAATTTTGGTTTAAAAGCAACTCAAATATATGTATGTCCCTTAAATTACGTATTGCCGAATTTCGATGCTAACACATCAACCATTTTTTATACGCTGCACCATATATGATGAGGGTATATTATATATATTATAATTATATATATTATAATTTTGTATACGTTTTGTGGTTATCTTTTTATACGTTTTATGATTATTTTTAATTTTTTTTTTATGTACTGTATGAATTTACAGAAAAGAACTTTATTTTAAAAACGAAATGATAACCTAATTTTCTATCCCTGGTGGCATTCATATAAGATCCCACCCAATTGGCCAATAATCGTAAATTAAATTTTCTTCAACGATTTTTTAAAATATTTCATTAAGAACTGTAGTCGCTGTAGTTGTGGGAATTCAATTGATTTTTACTCAATCGATTTGCAAATTTGGGATTAATTTTAAAATTAAGAAAATAAATAACTACGTTTTTAGTTTTAATTAAAGGAAATTGCATAATCACCCTTATTCTAGTTGTCGTTATCAATGTCGTCGTCGTTTTTGAGTCAACATCACTTTGCTTCGACGTTGACATCACTTCGACACCAAATTGGTATTCTAAAACAGTGTTGTAACGACGTCGACAGTTTATCGATTTAAACAAAAACACATCTCTAAAAATTGAGTCGGCAGATTTATTTTGTTTATTATTTTTGCAAAAAAATGTTTTTTATGTGTAATTTAAATTCTGATACCAGTGATAAAGAGAATCTAGTATTGGAAAGCAGACTTCTCATATTATAGCAATGTCCGTCGGCCTGTTGAAATGGCGATCGCGACGCGAAGACGAAAGCGGGGTTAATAATTTTTACCTAAATTAATGGATATCCTTCCGAGTATTTTGGTATTGAAAATGAACAAAATTGGTCCAGCGGCGAAAAAGTAATGCGTGAAAATATGAAGATACCTCTAAATTTTCGTGTGGCAATATTTTATATTCAACTCAAATATTTTTCACCTCAACAACTTTTTTCACCACTAAAATTGTTTACACCACAAAAAATAATTTTCACCTCAAATTGTTTTTCCATATCAAAATTTGTTTTAAAATCCAAAAAAGGTTTTCACATCAAAAAATTATTTTCACCTCCATCATTTTACTTTAAAAGTTTTTTTTTACATATATTGTATCAAAAACAGTAGAGAAAATTTTTTTTGGAATATTGGTGGAGGGTATTCAAAGATTCGGCACAGCCGAATTTAAGCCTTTTTTACTTGTTATTAAATACTTTTGGACCTTTTAAAGCCCGTGTGACACTAGATTTTTTCTAAATTTTTTCTTGACTTTTTTTAGGGTTTGTATTAAAGTTTTTAGTTATTTACGCAAAAGTTAAAAAAAAAATAGAAATAAATCAAATAAAAACCCTAAAAAAAGTCAAGAAAAAATCGACCAAGCCTTATGTAGGATAGCATATAGTGGCTCTTAACTGACTTTAATTATTTTACTTGTTTATTCTACTCTATTTGTGTTGTATGTGTTTCTTTAGAATGTCGTCACATTAGCACAACATGTGGCCCATAAAAGTCCTTCCTTTGTTTGACTGGCCACATAATAAAAACAGCAGTAGTAGTTGGGATTTGTTATTGCATATGTGAAAGTATTTTTGTGTGTGTGTGTGTGTATTTGTGAGGTGGCAAACATATATATTTTCACACATACAGACATAATTTTATTTATGTAGGTTTGGTGGCCGTGAAAGCTTATTATAGAAGAGAGAAAAAATTTCCCATTCACATGAATATGCTTATAACAAAATACGCATATAAGGCTTTTCTTAGCAACTGCCTGCTACCGGAAAAAGTATAACGTATCAATGTCAAACTAACTGTATTTCTTGTACAATAAAAAATGGAAACAACTTTTAAAATATTTGCGAAAAGTGGGCGGAGTAAGCGTAGTTAACTATTGACCAATTAAGCGTTTATTTCTTAGTATATTTATAACAGTTTCGTCATTTGCTTTTATTAAAAATGGAAAAAAGTGCTCATTAAACATTATTTTTTTGCGAAAAAAACACTCAATCAAACCAAGGACTCTGCAACATCAATTTTAATGGTAAAAAAGTGGTTTACTGACTTTCGTTGTGGCCTTACAAGCACGAAGATGCCGAACGTTAGAACTCCCAGTTAAGATCTTTACACCTAAAACAATTGAAAATATTCACGATATGGTGTTGGCCGATCGGAGATTAAATTTGCGATATATTGTGGAAGACATAGGCATCTCACATGGCTCAGTGGTTTTTTATTTTGAACGACGACTTGGGTATGAGAAAGCTTTCCGCAAGATTGCTGCCGCGTTTGCTCATAATCGACCACTAACAAAATCGTGTGACAGCTTAGTTTTCATGGCAAAAATTCAAGAAGGAGACTACGAATTGCCCACTCATTCGCCTTATTCTCCGGACTTAACCCCCAACGACCTTTTACTATTTTCAAACCTAAAGAAATGGCTCGGTGGAAAGAGATTTAGCTTCAACGGTGAAATTATTGATTAAAAAAATGCCTATTTTATGGACCTCGCAAAATCCTGATGTTAAACGCGAACTAAATGACTTGACAATAGTCTATTAAAAGGTCTATTAAAAGGTGGTACTTGATGGGAGCAGTGTTGCATTTCATATAACTACGAAGGAAGTTCGAAAATTCACGAACTTATTGATCTGCCCTCGTACGAAAGTTTGCATTAATATTATATGTTATTTTTTTTAGCTGGACAGTTAGTATGGCAATCTTCATACATATTTATTTACGCTGCGACGTACGTGGATTTTATTTTTAAAGTCTATAGTACATGTAATGTTATTTTAAGCTGCTTTTTAAAAAATTTGTTTCTTATTGCAGAAATTAATAAAACATTTGTGCTCTGCTCTTAACGCGAGTAGAGTATGTGAAATTAAATTTCACTGCTTTTTCGGAGTTTTTATTACACACCAAACTGACCTGACTATCTGCATTTATGGTTCTTAATGTTTTTATACCCTCTACATATAAGACAGTGTAAATATAAGATTTGTCAAATCGTTTGTAACACATCGAAATTAAGCATATAAATATATTCGTGATTCTTATGTAATTATATGCCTATCGAGTCATGCCTGTTGCAGTGGCGATCACGGCGCAAAGACGAAAGCAAGGTTGCTCATTTTTACCCAGATTGTTTGCGGTTTGGCAAAAAAGGTTTAGCGGCAAAAATGTTATGAATTAAATTTTCCATACAAATTTGTGTATTTTAGTACAATTTAATATTAGGGTCTAGTGAATTTAATATTTTTCCATTTTTTTTTCATCAGGCGCCTAGAGGTGAATAATATTTTATATTCACCTAAAAATTTCTATACAATTTTTTTTTTTTACCTCAAAAATTTTTTTTGCCATAAACATGTTTGTCACCTCAAAAAAACAATTTTTTTTTACTGCAATAATTGTTTTCACATTCAAAAATGTTTTTCACCACAAACATATTGTTTATCTCGACAATGATTTCTCAATTTTTTTTAATATGTAACGAAAACACCGTGGAGGATATAAACAAATTCGGTAAAGCTGTCTTAAATGCTTTTACTTGTTTTAATGTACCAACATATGTATGTAGTAAAATTACAGCAAAAGAAGATTTATGGTTGACGTTATGACTTCTTTTTAAAATGTTATTATTGTTGTTACAAATAAATTGTAAAACTTATAATAAATTTTAATTTTACATTAAATAAACACTCAAAAAAGTTTTCCACAGAGAGAATTTTATTGCATTGAAATCTTTCAGTAAACTAGTGAAACTTTTCTTCACAACCCAAACGAAACATTTGTTAAACTTAATGAAAAGCTTCAAATCATTTATTAAATTAGTATTTTCTAATGCAACTTCTTTATTGAGTGTATGAAACTTTAAATAAATGAAATTATATTTTTCATAGGTTTTAGAATTTGTGCATTTACTTATCCGCTATATTTTTATATATATAAATAATAATGCTCTTGCATATAATTTTTTCTAATTAAAAAATAAATTGTCGCACATAGGCTTGACTGCTTATTTGACAATAAAAAATTTTGCTGGGTTATAGTAGTTGGTTAAATATTTTTTATTTTTATCGCATGTAGTTTAATTGCTTTGTAATCCTATTTTTTTTTTGTAAATAACTTGTTTACACAATGTATATATAGTAACTTCTAAATGTGAAAAATATATACATATGTTTCAATTTGACATAGAATGGAAAAATACTAAAGTAGAAATGAAAAAATATTAATTGGTAAAAAATTTAAATTTACTTTTCAATTCTTTTTTACTACATTTATCACCAAAGATTTTATTGCACTTGTAAGTTATTTTTACTACATTTGTCAACACTTTTCAGCAATTAAAAAATAACTGAATTTTTCATTTAATTTTCAGTTGATATTATCAACTTAACTCTTTGGGTGTACACATGATATAAATTTCATTGCGAAAAACAATAATCCTATTTGAGGTTTTTATAAAAATGAAAATTTTAAAAGAATTTTAATGTAAGATTACAAAAATATTATTTTATATTTCACTGTATCCGGCCATTAAATTTAATAATATCGACTACTGAAAAGTTATTAAATTTACCAACATAATAGTACTTGGAGAAACTTTTAAAGTGAATTCTGTTGCTTGAAGCTAAAAGCGCCAATGCCAAAATATACACTTTTGAGAAAATTGCAATTGAAGTTTTACAAAAATTCTTTAAATGACAGCTAAGAAAAATTCCATAAAATTCTTTTAATTACAGCTAAAAAAATTCTTTTAATTATACTCTAATAAATTTCTGTTAAAATTTTCCTCAACCTATAGTAGGAAACTGTACTCCTACTATAAATTGGGTAAATTTACTCTACGTGCGTAATCGAAAAAAAGTACACACATTATGCGTAAGTTGGTACACACATAATGGGTAATTTTACATTGAAAGTGCGTAAAAATTAAATGAAATTTTAAAAGTAATTCAAAAATTTACTTAAATTGTGCGTAAAAAACCTATTTGAAGAGTAAATATACTCATTAAATGATTAAAAATGCATTTCAATATCCGTAATTATATATCAAAAATGCGTATATTTACCAACGCATGGTTTAAATTAAACTGCAGAAAAATATTTTTTTTTTGAAAGAATAAATTTATTTCATGTATGTATGTTTTAATAATAATGAATTATAAATATAATACATAATATAATACATATATGTGAATGGGTATGTGCTGTCATAATGATCATCTTGAATTTAAATTCACAATATTCACAAATATTATATTTAAAAATTTTGTAATAATTAATTTTCGTTTTTAATATTTTCTAATTTAAAAATGTCAAAATATTTATGATAATTCAGAGTTAATATATTTACAAAATTTGTGCGTAAAATTTTAATTTAACAAGGTAATACTTATTTTAGGCACAAAGTGTTTAATTTTAAGCACATTATGTCTAAAAATACTTCATGTGTGTATTATTGCATATGAAAGTGTGTACAAAACATTTTTAGGCATTTTTTGTTTTTATTTACGGAATTTTCGTAAAATTACATAAAACTTTACCCATTTTATTGTAGTACATTTACAAAAATTTTTTAGAGTGTACAGCTAAGAAAAATTCCAAGTTTAACAGTTTGGCTTAATAGAATTCGAAATTCAAAAATTCAAAAAAGATATATATAAAAAAGATATAAAAAATATATTGACATTGGCCCTTTTAGCTCCAAACCACAGAATTATTTCTTAACCTTAATGAATCCAATAATAATTATTATGAAACAATTTTTTAAATGGTAATATTTTTATTTATTGATAAATTAATTAATTTTTTTTCTTAATTTTATTAACATAATAAAATTTGAATTTGATTTTTTGTACTTGGTCGCACCAATCAAAGGTAGAAATCAAGATGTGCTCCACATTTTTTCAAATGTCATGAAATCAGACCTTGAAAAAGATAAATATTTATTAAATAAATTCACGAAAAAAAATAATTCTTTTTCATTAAATATTTTATAAATCAATTTATTAAATCAGATTTAAATCATAATTAATTAATCAATTTCATACGAATCTTTTTTGATTAAATTGAATCAAATCATTTCAAACATAAGTCTTTCTTTAATTCGCGAATTAAAAAAAGATAGATTTTATTAGCGAATTAAAACAAAATAAAAAACATTAAAATTGATTTACAAATCTCGCTTAGTTTTCTAGATATTCGCCATTTTGTAAAATGGTAATTTTTTAAAATGGCCGGTATCTCGAAAACTAAGCGAGGTAGGGCAAAATGAACAAAATATTTGCTCGTGTAAATTGTTAATATACTGCGATAATAAAAATAGGCTAGGCCCTGAAGACATCCCGAGGAATCTATTTTTATAAAACAACCACAGGGTGATCCATTTTTATACGAACGAAATGGAAGGGGAAACGAATTTTGTATTATAGGGGTGTGTTATTTTATATTATCATATAAATTGATAAAAAAAATACTCACCCTGTGGCTGTTTTATAAAAAGTCCATGAAACCCTTCGGGTTTAAAAAAAATTAATCGTTATTTAAAAAAAAATTATTTTAGTTCGCGAATCAAATCAATATTGATTTGATTGTTTGGTTCAAAATATAATTATTTAAAAAGAATTATTTTGTTTGATTTATAAAATGAATTATTTAAATTAACTTGATTCTTCTAATAAGATAAAGATTGAATCATTGTAGTAAATAATTCAATCAGAAAAAGGCATTTGCGAATTAATTTGTCAAAATTTAAATCAGATTTAAAAATTGATTTTCAAGAAAAATCCCAGGATTTAGGGATTCGTAAACTCTGAAAAAGGTAAATCATTTTTTTTTTATTTTTGCATAAAATTGGCTATACAAAATCCAATGAAATTTTAAGCCTAATTGAGTTGGTTCTATTAATCAGACTTGATTACACCAATTAAAACACCTCGTACGTTGTTATTTTGGATGTATTTTCGCTCACAGCGAAAATCGTTTTAATTTTAGGATTTTTATTTAAATTTATCTTTTTGAACCCTATAAAGCTTAATAATAAAATATATTTTTACTGTTTATTTTCTTTTTTACTAAACATCAAGTATCAGCATTAATATATTATTTTTTTTATCTATTGTATTGTCACAATAAATGTTTTACATACAAATCACAAAAAACATAAATGAAACATCATTTATTATATTCTGAATGACTATAAAAAATATGACAGATTAAAACCTTTACATCAGAGATGGAAGATTAAGTAATTTGTTAATTTTTTTAATACTTTTTCATCTGGAGTACTGTGTCTCCCGCGATCGATTTAGAATATTTTGGTATTGTAAATAAAATCGACATATTAGAAATATGTCCTCTCGACTAGAACAACGAAAATTCATACAAAAAGTAAATCAAATGAAATAAAAAATTCAAATTCTACAAAATCGTTTAAAAGTTTTTTTAACATGAAAAAATTGTTAGAATATATTTATTTAAATTAATTATTTTTCGTTTGGTTTCCTGCTCGCTCTTATCGAAATTTTGAATTTTATTCTTTACACCCAAAAAAAATATGGATTGAAATTCGATCAAAATCATTAACATTTTTTTGTAAGGATTTAATTTTATTTTGAATAACCTAAAATACATTAATAAACCAAAAATATTTTATTGGGAATTAAAAAAATGGAAAAGAAACTAAACATCAATCTTATTATTCAATTATATTATATATATATTATATTTCCAATCATCTTTAAAAATAAAATTCGTTTAGTATATGTGTGCCATTTATTTAGTGAATATATTAGAAAATGGTACAATCGATATTCAAAAGTGGTAACTACAAGTTCGGTTATTCTGATCAAATATATCATTTAATTAGGGTTTCAGTAAAAGCAACCGAATTGTGGATTGTATTGATAATAGACGTCACTAATGATTGGTATTGATAAACAAATTTTAGTATAATATTTGTTTTCCTAACAAATTGTTTAAATTCAAAATTTGCCATCAGAAATAATAAGTGTTTGTGGTGTAGTGAGCAGAGAGGTAGTTCAATACTCCGAAATTCCGAGTTCAAATTCCTTGAAAAGGCAAAAATTTAAAAAAATAATAACAAATGTATCAAAGAAAATTAAATTAAATTGTGGTGCAATAAGTAAGAGTAGGAATTATGAATGAGGATGCCTAGGTTCGATACCGTAAAAATCTAAAAATAAAATTTTTCTTAAAATAAATTTTTTTTGAACGTAATAATATTATATCTGTGGAATATAAGTATTAAATTGTACAACTGAATATTGGTTTTCAGAACTAAGAATATAATTTAATTTCAAGACAGTTATCGTAACCGCCAGAATTCGATTGGCAACAAATTCGGTGGCTGCAACTGATACTGTTTTCTAGGTGTAGAATTTAAAAATATATGTATATCATTATTTATCTTTTCATTTGAAAATTTAGAAAAAAATATGATAATATGATCGCAAATCGATCAAAAATCATTAATTTATTAATTAAAAGATCAACTCTACCTAAGCATTATAACACAATTTTTTCAAAGAAAAATTTTATCAAAATCAATTTTTTTTAATAGAACGAAAAAAGGACGACGGGCAAGAAAAAGTACTATTTTAATTAAAATAACTACGCGTCATATTTTTAAACAAAAATTCACTTTTAAAACAAATTTAGCGCTGCAGTTGTAAGATATAATTTATTTTATTTTCACAACGTTTTTTCTCATTCTCTCACATCTTAACAATTTTGAAGTAACGATATCTTAGATATTCGATGGCTCTTATGTGCTCTTAGTGTACTAATGAATGGTGAACATAATTTAGGCCAAACAAATATGTTCGATTCCTAAATTTTTATTAAAAATCTATTTTTTTTTGTTTTCATATCATCGTAGTACATCGTCATTTTTGAAAATTACTTTACGTCACATTGTTCTTCTGTTCCGACACTAAGTATTAGTATCATATACACATTTTGCTTTTCCACCCTTGTTTTGTGTTGCTTTCATTATTATCATTAGATAAAATTTTAATAGAACTCAAGTACTCGCTTATGATTCTCGTTTAGTTGATATTATCAAATGTATATAACGTGATAGTTGTGCATGGTATAGTCAGCTTTGCGCAGAGGCGATATCGTAACCAATGAGGTTCTACCGAGGTGCGATTATTGCTAGTTGAAAACTTTAACCAATACCCCGCCATGGGGACGTGAAATACCGTCCACTACGGCAATTTTTGGAAGCCCGAGAGGGCTTATTATTAATAAATCTCAATATTAAAATAATTTTATTTAATATCAGTGCTGTTTACCGTAGATTTAGAAAATTTTTTTCCGTAAGGGTAAACATTTTTTTGGAGGGTCGTTTGGAAAATATAAAATGTATTTATATTTATTTACGAGATTTTTTTTAATAAATATCTAAAAAATGAATGCATTAACTTGTGAATCAGGGACGACACAGTTGGTACTTATGTACTTTTTGCCGTACTATTAGAACTTTAAAAGTACTATGGAACTCATATGATACAATTTAGAAATTTTCCTATTTTGAAGATTATGCTTTTAAATTTTTTATAGAAACTATTGTTTTAAGTAAAAATTTTTTTAAATATTAAAATTATTAAATGTTTAAAAATTAAGAAAAATCAAAATCTTAAAAATTGTGGGAAACCTAATTCAATGTATCAAATTATTTAATTGTATCAAATTATTTAATTGAAATCACTGATTTGTCTATCGAATGAATTCGTCATAAATTAATACAATGATTAAAGAAATTAAATGTGATAAAATTATTAGTAAATTCAATCGAATGTTTGTAAATTTGTTATAAAAATAAAATAAATAAAAATTGTTTTTTAATCTGCCTAGTCAATTATTAACCTTTGTCAACCGTGTTCATGCTTTCGCTTATCGAATTTAAAAATAAAGACTACATTATTCATAGATATAACGTGAGGTATCTTCTTATTCAAAATACAAGAAGAGAAAAGAGCATATTCTCTTTTTTACTCATTAACTTAGATTGAATCAGCTGATCCGTCATGTTACGTTACGTATAAGTAATTGTGGCTTATGAGTTTAAGTAGAATACAAAAGGAATTGGAATCTTAAATCGTGAAGGAACAAAATAACACGGTAGGAAAACTGAAATATTTTACATTTGAGAATAACATTTTATTTAGAATTTGTTTTTGATCAATCTAAAGACTTTACATTAAAAATACATCTATATTTTTTTAATTATATTTCCTGTAGTGTCCATTTTATTTTTCATGCATATTTCACAGTTCACAATAAAAGATTCGAAAACAAATGCATGACATTTATTTACAAAACGGGAATACTTTTATTTTGCAACATTTGTAAGAAAAAAAATGAGAGAATAAATAATTCTGGTGAGACAATAAAATAAGTTTTATCTCTCACGGAAACTGGTGCATGATTTTTATTATCTAATTGTATGAAAAAAACGTGCAAATTTGCATTGTGTATATTATTCAAACCAGAATTATTTACCCTTTGAAATTAAACTAGTTGGTGGTGTACCAGAGCTTCCTAGAATTAATTCCTTAACAGATATTTTTTAAATAAATTTACATTTTGAAAATTAATTCCCTGACCAAATTCAAGGAATTACATTTTCATTTTTCAATTTAATTTATTTTCATTTGTTTATTTTCAATTCTTTTATAAAATTTAAAGGAACTCATTGAAATGTAGTTAATTCAACTTATGATCAAGAAAATTGTTCCCAACAAAATGAATTCCTCTTGAATATGTTCAATTTTTGCTTAATTTCCCAAGGAATTGCGTTGTTCGCATAACTCCCTAAGGAGTTAACTTTTTGATTTAATTCCTAAAAGAGATTTATACCCTATAGAAAAAATTCGATAGGGAATGAATTTCTTCAATTAAACTACATACATAGGTTTGAATGAATTCTTTAATTTTAATGCTTAATCTCTTTGTCGAAGAATTCATTTGCTTAATTTAACTCTTTGAATTCATTCGCCATAATTAATTACAGATTCTTTTAATTAATTTCTTAAATTAAATTAAATTTTACGGAATTAATTAAAAAAAAAAAAGAATTAATTGTTTCAAAATATGAGGAGTACTATGTGTTATATATGATACAGGGTTGAAAGATTCATTACTTTTTCTAGTAACTTTTTTCTTACAAAATGCAGTACCCTCGCAAAAGATTTAGTACTTTTTTTAGAAATAAACTATTAAAAAATGGTTTAATTTTTATTATAATGTTAATATTTTACCTAGGAAAATACAGTTTAAAATCATTAATAATTGAGAGTTGTTCATTTATAATTCTTAAGAATATATTTTTAAACACATATTTTTTTTTGTCTGTGGACTTAATAATTTTTATGAAATGTTGTGGTGTAATTGTTAGCGCATTGGACTGTTACACTGAAGATTGCGGGTTCGATACCCAGCGATGACAACATTAATATGTATTAGTCTTTAATTCTCATAGCTAACGCAACATCCTCCTTCGTTGTTCACATAGCACTTAACCCCACCGAAGTAAAATAACAAAACAGGGCTATAAACTTAAAAAGCTTCAACAATTCCGCCAACTTTTCATCAGATGGCGGGCAACAACTGTTCTAAGAATAACATCTCGAGCAATTACAGTGTTGCCATATTTGAAGCCCTTAATGTTTCACCACCTTTTATCTCTTCTCTCTTCCCTTTCCGAAGAAAGTGACACATTATCTAGCAGGCAGAATTTCCGAAGTTGCTTCTTTAAAAAGAAAAAGAAAGAAAAATTTATATTTATTATAATAAGATTATGATTTATTTTAATAAGCCGACACATTCGAAGGTTTCAATGGATTTGCATTGATCTTAGAATTTTCTGAAAGAAATTCTCATTTGAAATAAAAGATTTTTTACACAAAAAGCCTTTAACGGGTTCGAGTTTAATATGAAAATAATTTATTTAAGAAAGTACACAAAGGTTCCAAAAGTACTATTTTTAGTCAAGTCACAGTACCATTTCGAAATTGCTATATTCCACCCCTGCTATACATAAGCACAAATGAAGAAATTAATACATAACTTCCGTATGCATGAAGATATGTTGTAGAAATTATTACGATTATGATAAGTTATTTTCCATGTCATAGATGACATTTTTATATATTCTTAATCATAAACAATTACAATGATTACAAATATGTATGTATGTATAAAAAAGTTATAATCAGATTAAACTGACCATATATTACCACAACCCAGGCATATATTACCGTAACCCAGAGCAAAAAACAAAATAAGAGATTCAAAAGCAGTAGAAAGAGAATAACAATTAATCTTTACAAAGTCCGTACAGTCAGTTATTAGTGTTTTAAGGTTTTGTCATCCTCCCCGCAAGCCCTACAAGACACCGATTCCGCATTACACATTCTGAATAGGTGTGCACTAGACCATACTACCTTACAGGCACCGTACACGAAATTTTCGTTATATCTGCGGCTTTTACATCGGATCTTAAAGTATGATACATCGATGTTTTTGACTCGAGGATGTTTTGACTTCGGCTCTAAGAGCCGAAGATATGAAGATAATTTAAAAAGGTGACGTTTGGTAACAAAAAAAAGAATAAAAAATTCTAATAGTTCTGCTGGAAATATCGAAATATTTCCTTAGCAAAAGTTTAATGCTTTTTTGCGAGATATAATTTTCTGACATTCGGAACTGAGATCTGGTGAGTAAATACTAGAAGGGGATACTTGGGGCCAATGGCCCTTAGAGCAAAACATTGGTTCCCTCGAGACAAATTCATCGTTATATAATAAGATCCGACTGTAAATCCGAAGATATGAAGAACAATTAAAAAAAACTGCTTTGCAAAAATAATTAAGATTCGAAGGTATACGGCGAACTTTTTTTCGTGGTACGGTCTAGTGTGCACTCAGTGTTGAATGCTCGGTGATAACACTGCGGGATAGCACTTCTTTTATTTTTTTGTTTTTAAGAACAAATGATAACAACTTAATTTTTCCTTATAAAAATTTATCAGTAAGTTAAAATTATTTCATAAAAATATAACCTAAATCCGTTATTTTTTTAATGCCTAAGAATTTATAATATTTTTAAATTTTTTCATAAAGTGAGAACTTTTAATGTAAAAAATTCTGAGAATATAAATTTAAAATTTTCAGTAAAAAAAATAAAAGTCGGTCATGCCTAATCTACATCAATAATAATTTGGGGAAAATTTTGGGAAGCGGTCAAAATTCAGGGAGGGGTTCTTTGTTATGAATACAGCAGAAAATATAGATCAAAATTGCCCAAAAAGTATATTTTAGCAAGTATTGGCGAGGAAAGATTATTTAGGTACTAGGTCCAAATATGGACCAATTTTCTTACAGTTTGGAGGCATAAGCCGGTCTAATATCAACCGATTCGTCCTTGTCCCAATGAAAACTTACGTACTCCACCGCTTATGTTGTATCAGAACCTGTTTTCAATAATACTTAGTAAATACTCATTACGGCCCTCAGCGACAAATGTGTGCCAAAACCCTGTTATATACTGTGTGATTTTGTAGTAGAGTAATTGTTGTAGGTATGAAAAAAGACAAATCATATAATAAATGATATTGATAGGTTGTATTATATTCTTGTCTCTATTATATATCATTTAATATGTATGTTTCATAAATGATATAAACTATTAAAATATAACAAATTTGAAGAACTATAGCCAACAAATTGAACATGCGACTACAGACTAGACACATTTGAACAAATGCAAAATATTTTAAAGATTAAACAAATTTAAATAACTAATAAATACTAACATTCTTTTCTAATTTTATTTTATAGTATCCTGCAGTACAGTTACAGTCACAAAATGCCAGGCGGCTTTAAGAACCCTACAAGCCTTTCAGTTCTTTCGTCCTACATGTCTGTGTAAAGAACCGGGCATGGATCCAGATTGTAATCATTTTCGAGATTTTTTATTTGATCATCCATGCGGATTTGTGCTTAAAAAAGGTAAAGGAAAACTTATTCAAAGAAAATTTTTTTATTTTTTTTTTAAATTTTTTTTAACAATAAATAAAAATTTGTTTAAGTGTTCTTAACACGTGATTTTGATTTGCTTAAGATCTCACGTGCTACCTTTTTCTTTTTCAACGACAAAAAATAAATAAAACTTTTTAGAATAAGTAAGTTCTTTATTCTTTCCTTACATAAAATAAGAAAGCAAACAATAGTTACATACAGAGATTTGTTTTAAGTGTTTTATTGTTTTTCTTGACAATAAAAATGTTGTTTCTTAAGTGTTTATGTTGTTTGGCAGGAAATGTAAGAATAAATTAAGAGTTTGTAAAAGATTTTTGTGTAAAAAGGTTATGAATGAGTTTACTTTTGTTTGTGTTTTTTTTTCTTCTCCTTTTATTTGGTGGTGTAAGAAAAGTTTAGTTTTACACTTATTTTAACAAGTTAATCCATAATTGAGTTTAAATTAAAAAAAAATAAAACAAAATGTTTAAGGCAGGAAATTTCGGTGTTTGATAAAAAGTTTTTTTTGCTTTCTTTAAAACTAAAAACTAATAATTTAAATTTATCTCTTCTATTTCAGCCGAAAGAGATCCATATCCTATAGATGCATTACCAACTTGTAATCATGCCTTATCAGTGTGTCAGCAGGAGAAAAAATGCTTAAAACTCTTTGAAGATTTTAAAGCCCATTGTAAAGTTAGAGACAATAAATGTAAAATGGAAAACAGGTAATTGAAATTTACAAATCATTTACAAGAAAACAAAAGTTATAATAAAACTATCCTTAAAGACTAAATACCAATTTGTTGAATATAACTGTAATTATAATTTTTGCAATTTTCAATTTAATATTATTTTTCCCCATTTTCAATTATTACTTCTATCATTGATAGTTGTAATTGTTACGACGATTGTTCAATAATTAATAATTATGGCCATAAGCATATTTTCAAGTGCTGTTGCATGCAATTTTTGCAAATAAAATTGTGAGAAATAATAAAACTTTACAATTATTACCAACGATATAGCAAGTGAAACCCAAACATAAAACTCAAACATACACATACGTGTAGAGAAATTCATTTATATAGTTGGTACCCAGTAACAAAAAAAAAAGAATACACGCAAAAAAAAAAATGGTTGGGGCAATCATATTCGAATAGCATAAAATATTTTTGGGATTATTATTGCGCCAACCATAGTCGTACTGTAATATAGTTATCATATTTTAATAAAAAAAAAATAACTATAATTGTACAGTTATATTATGATTCGAAACTATAAAAAAGTTCTTTAAATTTAAGAAATGCTTTTCTAAAGAAAAAGTTTTTATATTAAGAACTTTTTCAAGAAAACGTTTTTTATTCTATACACTTTGTTAAACAAAAATACTTGAACAAAATTTTAATTCTAAGGACTTTTTAATGAAAAAACATAGATTTTATGGACTTTTTCTAATAGAAAAATTCTTAGATTCTACGAAAATTTTTAAGATTTTTTTAGATAGTCCTCAGACTCTCAGAACTTTTCTTTAGTAAAAAACAGTCTTGTGTACCTAAGAATATTTCTACTAGAAAAGGTTCTTAGAATCAATGTATTTTTTATGATAAAAAGTCCTCAGAATCCAAAAGTTTTTTATTCAAAGAAAGGTCTTAGAATAAAAGTTTTTTTTTAAGAATATATAAATTTTTATCTAATAAACTGTTTGCAGAATCTGCGTATTTTACTTGTTAATGTAAAAATGTTTTATCAGAAAAATTTCTAAAAATCTTGTATTTTGTATAAGAAACCTTTTCATACAAAACAAATCTTGGGTTCTACTGACTTTTTTTATATACAAATTTAATTATTAATATTCTGAGTACTTTTTCCACAAGATGGTCACTAATTTACAAGAATTGAATTAGTAAACATAGGTTTTTAGAAAACAAAATTAAAAAATATAAAAACTTTAAATATAGAATCTTTTTGACAATAAACTTTTTCAATAGTGAATTGATTAGTGTAAATATTATAATGTTATATGTATAAGACATTTTTGAAAATAAATCCCCCAGGTGAAAATGAGCATATATTATCATTTCTACATGGGTGACTTAATTTATTTAATTTATAATTATTCATTGAATTTTGTCAGCATTTTATAGTTCCAAAATAATCATACTTTTTCATAGTCAGGATTTCTGTTACATAGTATGGTTACAGCCAATCATGTTATAAAATTGAAGGTAGCAATCCTGAAATAATAAAATATTTACTATAATAATGATGGTAGTGACCATATTAATGATAAGAGCCTATTTATAAACCATCCATGTAACAATCGAAATATATATGAGCATACATGATCATACATGGGCCTGTATATGATCATTAATGGGCATACATAGTCATATACGTCTATACATTGTTCAATATATGACCATACATGATCTCATATATGATTATATATCTTCGGATCTGAAATTTGAGGGTATATGGACGTATATGATCATATACGAGCATACATGAATAATATATGAGCATGTATGATAATATATGCACATATATCACCATATACCCTCAAATTTCGGATCCGAAGATATATGGTCATATATGAGATCATGTATGGACGTATATGACCATGTATGCCCATGTATGATCATATAAAAGCCCATGTATGATCATGTATGTTCATATATATTTCGATTTTTACATGGGCAATAACTTGATTGTAACAATCTTAGCCGAATGCAGCAAACATAATATAGTAGCAATGATCATATTGCAACCATGTTTATTCTCTGCGTGCAGTTGCAAAAGAACGAAAGATATTAAGCAAAACTGGTACTAAAAAATATCAAGCAAGACTGGTACTAATATGCTACTCGCAGAACTAGATCTAAAGTGACTCTTTGGCAATAATATTGTACCAGTTGCCTAAGGAGTTAAGTGCGTTTGGAAGGCTACAAAAAGCGTATTTTTACTGAAATTTTTGTTTAAAAATTTTTAAAATTCAGCTATTGGGCCCTCATTTCCCTTGACCTCTCAAAAAAAGTTCTCTACTACATAGAATCATCGATTTCGGCACCATTAAGTCAAGAACCTGCTGCAACGGCAATATGTTATACAGGACATACTTCTGCTCTTGCCTGTGACTAATTTGATTTTCAAACTCACCTAACCCCTTAAGATCTGAATTATATAGATACAATATGAAAATTTTTCTTTAATAAAAATAAATAAAATAAATGTAAATTTTTTAAGCAATCCATATATCGATCCTAACATATTAAACTAGTACACAACTGGTTCAAAAAAGATTATTTTGAGAACTAGTATTTTTACACTAGTATTTTTTTTTTTCAAATATGTTTCACCATTTGTTACTGGGCAGCTATAAGTTTTTAGAAAACATACATACTCTTTTTACTTATTTAAAAAAAAAAACTTAAAAATCTCACAGGTATTTTGTGATGTGTTAGTAAAGTAGTGATGGTATTTAAGGTGGTGTTTCCGGATCACATTTTGCTTTAGACGAACGAAAATACAATAAAAAATAAATGCAATACTAATTCGTCTAGCGTCGATCGTCTTGAGGAAATACAGTGTAAGAATTCATGAGCTAATATTTTTTTTAAGTTTTTTAAAGTTCAACTATCAATTGTCACGGGTTTTAAATCTTATCATAAAACAAAACTTAAAATCAGAAACTGCAATTTGAAACTTTGAATGAGTCGCCAATTTTGGAGATCATGAAATTAACTACAAATGTATTGAAAGTGCCAGCGTGCCTAAAATTACGCTATTGTGCCATATAAAACAACATTTTATTAAACAGCCCAGCAAAAACATGATAATGACATATCATTACTTTATACATTACTTTGTAATGAGTATTCCTTACATTAAGCATTATTTTCAAAACAAAAATAATGTATTACCTATAACATGTTACTTATTTTATAATTTTGAACTAAATAGTAATAAGTTACTTTTTCTATCATTTTAATATAAATAATCATGAGTCATTGGTAATAGTTTAAATAACTTTATTTATTAATGTGTATTTTATAAATTTATGAATTAAAAGAGTTTAATAAAACAAATTAGCTTGTAAATGACCGTAGTTACGAAATATCTTTATATGCAATTTTTCCAAATTGTTAAGATAGAAAATTTTGGAGACCAAATTTGAAATCAAGAGAAAAAATCTATAAAAATCAAATAAAATAAAAAATTACTTGAATTTCAATGCGAATAAAAATATTTAAAACTGAGCAACACTTCATCGCATTCCCTTGTCGCTTACTCAAAGTTAAATTATAGTTGGTTACCAGGAGTTAAAAAATATGTTACTCAATTTCTTATGTAAAATTAAATAATGATTGGTTATTAGTAATTGGTTATTAGTAACAAATTATTAATATGCATAAGTGTAACCCATTATTCGTTATTTTTTCGTAAGCTTGCACGTAAGCAGAACACCTTACCTTTTGGGACATCCCGTATAAAGTTAGAATTATAATATAGAGGGTAATAGGTGAAAACCTTAGAGCTTAGATTACTAGACTCATTATTTGGTAAGGTCTGTTTTTGCTGGGAGGTTTAACAAGAGCACTATGGTCTTGAATATCACTTTTCTTGGACAAAGTTAATAAAATCTTTTATATTTTTTTAACTGTACAACAGCCTTTTTTTTAATATAATAACATTTATGAAAATTTTGGGCTAAAATCATGGATTATGGTTTTTGACATTTTGGAAACCAGTTTACTTTATGACAATAAACAGATCCGAAACAGTTTTATACCATTTCTAGAAATAAAATATGAAAAATTAAATGCTTATACCCCACACTACTAAGTGGTAAAGGTACATCCAGAAAAAACATAGGTGCAACATGAACCACAACCTCAATATTTTAAGAAAATCGGGCCATTATTAGACCTAGTCCACCCGCATTACCCAAAATTATTTTTTTGGCAATTCCGTTCAAGTTTACTCTTATAGTTTTTGATCTTTTCATAAACAAGGATTGGCACCGTTTCCTGACCGCTTCCGGAAATGTCATCTAAATTTTTCTTGGTGTAGGGTATCATATAGTCAGCATGTCCGACTTTTATCTTTTTCCTAGTTTTTTTTGTTGTTTTAATTTTTAACTCATAACCAAATGCTTCTATGATGTTTACTTTTTGAATCCTTCAAAATTTGACTGCACCCACACAGCGCCAAATTCCTTGATGATTTTACTATACTAACTCAATACAATCATCTGCCATTAGAGTTAGTTTTCATTAATTTGCCTCGTGTAATCAGAGCAGGAAAAATAATATTCTATTTTGAAACAATTTTCGTAAAAATATATTCATTGTATTAATCAGTAAATATGTTATAATCACTTTAAATCAATGATGAGATATTAATTAACTATTTTTGGTTGAAATAATTTGTTAAAATAAAACAATTCGTTTAATTCTACACCAAAAAAAAAAACAAATTGATTATTTGAATTTGATTAAATAAAGTGGAAGATTATTCAATCAAAAAGAAAAATTTTGCCTATATATATATATATCAGATTTTAAAATTGACTCAAGAAATTATGTTTTTAAAGGGCTGCGTGTAATGCAGATAATTGGTTTCACGAAGAGATCCCATTCTTGTAAAAGATACATTTCCATTATATTTAGGAATTATTTCAAAAAATCATAACATTTTGTTGGAATGAATATATTAAAATTCAAAACCGTCACCGATAGAAACGCCTTAACCGTAAAAGATATTAGTTTTGGCTGTCATCCTTAAAATTAAGCCAATGAACAATTTACTTTAATTTTATGTCATTTTATCAAGGATAACACACGTAACTAATAAAAAAAAATCACAACAAATTAAAATCCGATTAAAAGTGAAAACCGTAACCGTTTCAAGTACGTTAAGAGTTATTTTTTACCAAAACTATAACTGAAATTATAATTTTAGTAACTTTGGTGTTCTACTAAAGATAGCAACCGCAATTATTATAACACCGATACTTTCAAAAATATGTATTAAACTGAAAACCGAAACCGGTTGGTTTCAATTTACCGGTAATAAGTTCTTTTTTGAAAAAAAAAAGATCTTTAATACATTTTCTCTGTGTGTAATATCGCATTGCAGAAGGTATGTGTGTAGTTTAAAATTTCTAATGATTGTATGTTATAGTCTCTGATTATGTGTTTGTTAAAACAATTTTGCACTATAAAGTTTTATATTTTATTAAGAATCCCATAAGATTGTTTGAATGTAGTAAAATATGAAAGAACTAAAGAAACTACTCATAACTATAAAATATTTACAGCAAAAGTTGTAAAGTTCATAGCATTTATTGTTGGAAAAATGCTTAAAGTCTATAGAAAATAAATTAAATTGATTTTAATGTTTTATAAAATACTATATACATGGTGGCGCAAAAATAACCTTCTGATGTTTTTTGGTTGTAATTTAAAAAAAAAATAAAAAACTTTGACTCTTCTTGTGGATTATTTTTATTTGGTCTTTTAATTTTTTTTACGTCAAGTCGAGAATATGATGTCATGTAAATGGCCGCCGCCACAGTTGATTGTCATTTGAGCCCTTTTTATGGCATTTTCCATCACTTTGGCCAAAACTTCCGGCGATAGGTCCTCACATTCTTGACGGATATTGTCTTTAAGAGCTGCAAGAGTCTGAGGCTTGTTGACATAAACCCGCGACTTTAAAAAGCCCCACAAAATAAAGTCTGGAGCGGTCAAATCAGGCGATCTTACTGGCCAGTGCAAATCGCCAAAACGGGAGATTAGGCACCCGGGAAATGCATTCTTCAGCATATCGGTTGTGGCACGTGCAGTGTGTGGCGTTGCACCGTCCTGTTGGAACCACATGTTTTCCAATCCCAATTCATTAAGTTGCGGCAAAAAGAACTCGTTGATCATTGCTCTGTAGCGCTCACCATTCACAGTAACCGTTTGGCCCGCGATGTCTTCGAAGAAAAAAGGTCCGATGACTACTCCAGCGAAAACAGCACACCATACAGTGACTTTGAGCGGGTGTTATGGCTCTTCGTGGGTTACACGCGGATTTTCAGTGCCCCAGAAGCGTAAATTTTGCTTATTTACGTACCCGCTAAGATGGAAATGGGCCTCATCACTCATGATTATTTTTGATGAAAAATCATCTTCATTATTGCTCAAATAAATAGTCACCAATATTCCGCGTTCTGGAGCAGTGTAGCGTAACATTGTTTATTAACGTGTATTTCGCATGTATTTACTACACAAATGTCAAAACAGAACTGACATTAGGGGCCAATCGCAAAATTTATAGCATTTTCTGATAGGAGCATTACTTTTGCGCCACCTTGTATATATATTATTTTTTTGAAAAACAACTTAAAATGACTTCAATGTTAATTAAATTCAGATAAGTACTGAAAAATAGTAAAAAAGAAACTTTGACAGCAAACATTTTAGTAACTGTAATTTTATTTGTCAGTAGTTTTTATTATATTTGTTACATAATAATATTTTTATCCCTTTTGGTACTCGAATTAGCAACACTTTGTACAAGTATTTTTTTATAATTTAACTACTCAATTGCATAGTAAGTTTAAAAAATCTTCGCTTGTTACGTTGAAGTCAAAAATCATATTCAAAGAGTAAATTTGTAATTTATTCTTTTTATTATTAAAAATTGTTATTTTTATTATGCAGATATTTGAGCTGCGTATTTTAAGGTCAGAAAAATATTGCAAAAAGAGTGCATAAAAGTGTCAATTTCGATGTTTTTTCTTTTAAAATATTAATTGTCAATTACGGAAAATAATTTAGACAACTTTCATCAAAATGTGAAGATACCCCACAATATTTCCTTATCAAATTTATGAAATATTCATTTTACCTTTTGCTTGATTATATTTTTAACGAATTTTCAGAATATAAAACTTGCAATTTGTGTAACAAAACTCTGAATATCATTGGAACTTAATAAAAGTAGATGAATTGTACTATATTGATTGAATATCATTAGAACTTAATATTGATTAATTTTGTGCCTAAAAAGCAATAATTTAGTTCCAAATTTGTCAATGTAAAAGATTTCTGTTGACCGTATATTCGAAAAATTACTTTATTCATTTATTTTGACAAAATTTTTATATAAAAGTGGGTCTAGGAAAAAAAGTTTTACGTATTTAATGAATTTGTGAAAGATTACAATTTTTTTTAGTATTGTAGTAAATTTACATTGTTTTTTTTAGAGTGTAGGAAAATAAAATTGAAGCAAAGAATAATTGTTTTGAAATTAAATTAAAGATAAACACAATTACGATTTAATGATACAACATACTTACATATATATGATTTTTTTTTTACTTTTTCAGAAACGCTTGTCATGATTCTTGGACAAATCTAAGATTATCACCGATGTTTGGTTGTATATGCCCAAATAATCATATGAAAAAACGCTGTGATCGTATATTTAATATAGTTAATCACAATCCGTGTGTGGGTAAGTTGTCCATAATACACTTTACACAAAATTTAAAAAATAAAACAACAAATTTACAAATTTCCAAAAAAATAAAACACTTGAAGGAACAAAATAAAAAAAAACAAAAAGAAACATAATTTTATTTTTAATAACTTTAGTATTTTTTTTTTCCTTTAATTTCATATAATTTCTTTAAAACTATAATTTCTTTTTGGGATCATTTTATTGTAATTGTTATAATTTTTTTTTTTAATTTCTATAATTTTTTTATCACTCGCCTTTAACCAAAAAAAAAAAAATACAAACTTACGCACGCTTCTGCATTTAAATCCAAATAAAACTGTGTATAATTGAGTAAAAAATTAAGTTAAAATAAACTAAAAAATCCTTTTATAAATTAGTTTAAAAAAAATTAAACCTAAACACTAGTAGTGTATGTGCGTTCTTTAATTTTCACCTTAAAATATTACAAAACCTTCTCTCTCTCTCTCGCTTTTCTATTCTCACTAAAAAATTCACCAAATTTCAAGTAACAATGATTTTTCCTAACAAAAAAAAAAAAAAAAATCAAGCATTTGCTTCAGTTGTAATTAAGTATTAAATGTTTAATTTAAAAATAATGATTATAATTGAAAACTAAACCCAACTAACGCTTTTAAATGCACCATAAGAGTCTTGTACAGCAAACGCCAGCCAAAAGCACCATAATTACTATGTTACCAGATTTTTTTTTTTACTACACAGAGAGAATTTTCTTGCAATGAGATATCAACGAAAGTTTTTGTTTTAACAAAGAGAAAAAAAATTATTGCAGCACTAATAAAAAATTTTAAGGCCCAACTGCAATTGTCTTAAGTGGCTTAAGCTTTGTTTTCGTATGGAATAAATTTTTGGAAATACATATTTTTATTTGCAAAAAATATTTGTGTTTCAGACCCATGCCTAGCTTAAGTCACTTAATCCAATTGAAGTTAGACCTTTATAGTTTTTACGAAACTAGTTTTTAGATTAAAATTTTTCATATATATAATATTATGAAACTTTATCATTATTATCATGAAGATAATTCTCTCAGTGTATATTTTGTTTCGTATTTTGTTGTTTATTTATTTTAATATGTAAAAAATATGTTGTTAGTTTACTGTTATATCATGGTATTATATAAGTTAATAAATTGTTGTTTAGTTTTCAATGTGGGCACTATAATTAACTGGTTTTTGTTTTGTTTTTATAAGCACTTATACAACAATTTAAAATAATTGAAAACATTTTATAAACTTATGGGAATGTGACATATTAAACTGGTGTAGATGTATTATAACTGGCAATAGGATTATTGTTCGAGTTCCGTAAGTTATATATGCATACTTTTGGAATTTTAAGGCGATTTAGATATTTCTGTCTATAAAACAACTATAAAGTCCAACTAAAAGAAATTTGTTGTAAGTCTATATCTGTTTGGTATATAAAAATATCAAAATTGGTCTAGTTTTATCGGAAATCTCAGAAATTAACTAATATCTAAATAATAAGCAGTCAGATAAGGTCTACTGCAAATAATTTATTCGACAAAGTAATTTTTGTAACTAGAAATCAGATTCATGCTGACAACCGAATTTGTAGCCAATCGAATGGTTCGGTTGTGGTAACCGAATTTTTCAGTTATAACTACCGAATTGTTATTGAGGCAACCGAAATTCTGTTGTCACAATCAAATTACTTATGCCTCAATTGGTTTTCTGTTGCCAGAACCGAAAAATTCGGTTACTACAATCAATCCATTCGATTGGCTGCAAATTAGGTTGTCAGCACGAATCTGTTTTCTTTGTGTAGTTGTACATATTCGCTATAGGAAAAAACTCACAAAATTTTTGCCCATTATATATATATTTATATCCCCGTTTTAAGGGGATTTCCCCCCCCCCCCCCCCTCTTTTTCACGATAGGGACATAAAAGACCCGTACATTGAGAAGTTAGAGGGTTAAAATATTTTACAAAAATGTTCCTCGTAATTTTTTACATAAATCTGCAAAACATATTTTATACCTAAAATGTATGGACCGCATGAGTTCTTATGCCGATGCACCATATATAAATATTAAATTCAGACTAGCCCCCGGTTCCATTCTATTTTGTCCCCTTTTTATCATTCGTTTCAAATTCATTCGTTTTCAAATTTCATTCGTTTCCCATTCAATTTACTTTGTGTAGTGTTTTAATTCCAATCGTTTCCCGTATCATTCGATTTAATTCCCCTATATAGTCTTTCAAATATACTCGTTCCCCGATTCGTTCTATATCGCTTCCTTTACCTAGTAAATCGATTTATTAGTTCTCCATTTAATTCCATTTTGTTTCCCTTGTCCGGTGTTTCAACTCCACACATTCTCTATTATATTATTATACCGCTATCTAGCCAAGCCAGTTTGTCCAATCCCTTTGCCCCATTAGAAATTTCCAAAAATACCGTCTTACACAAAGGAAACAGATTCATTATGACAACCGAATTCGAGCAACCGAATTTCCAAAATTCCCGTCTTACACAGAGGAAACAGATTCATTGTGACAACCAAATTGCAGTAACTGAATTATTTGGTTGTATTCCTGGGTCAATTGAAAACCACGATCGATCCATGCAGTTGGCAAAAAATCGTTCACCACAATGAGTCTGATTTCTATGGGTATCAGGGAACTAGCCCATATTTAAAAAAAACATATTTTATATTGCAGTTTTCTAGCCAAAGAGGCTTAAACAGGCCCTTAGGGGAAGTCTATAAATTTCGAAAAATTCTTTCCCGAGGAACACATATTTTAGATTTCAGTTTGTACAGGCCGTTAAGCGGAAGCCGTTCTCCTGTTTGCCGCCGCCCCTTCTCCAGCAAACCCACATTTGAAATATCAGAGTTTGGGCAGGCTGTCAGGGCAGAGATTTTCCGCGTCTTTGGCTTTCCCCATAGGATTTAAAAAAAATGCCGCCTTAGCAGATGCCTGAAGAAGAAGATCCAAGCCGCTGGATCTTCTCTGAGCAATGTTGAGTGAATGAGTGAGTCTGCCAGTTACTATATTCCTTTATACATATATAAAGATATAAAATTATTAAAAGTTCTAATTCAGGCAATGCTTTTCACTTTTCCTAATTTTTTCTAAAATATCCTGAATTTTGCGAATTTTTATCTAAAACTTCCCGTTTTTGGAAAATTATGAATTTTTTTTCATTCACACTTTCTTTCTGTTTTTCGGGGATAAAGAGAACTATATCATTTCGTGTTAAAAATAAGACAAACTGTTACGTCTCATATTTCATATGAAATTGAAGAGGCAAACAGTTCAATTACCAGCCGGTTCAAGCCGGTCGGCGGCGCATCTGTTTTTATAATTTAAAATACACTTCTTTTCAGTTTCTGATTAATTTTTTACCAAATATACAATTTATAGATTTTAAGACATGGACTTAAATATATTGATGGAATTCCCTATCATTTACAAATTCTACCACACCAGATTAAAGAATTTGTTGAAATGGCACTTGAACTGACAAAACCTTTCAACATAACAGTAACAATTTAATTTTTTTATTCTTGTAAGTTTTAATTTTCTCTACTGACATGTTATTTAAGTTTTCTTATTTTCTTTGCACTTTATTTAAACTTCACAAAAAAAGCTTTTACCACAAAGAAGAACAAAAAAAAATATATATAATCACTTAAACTCTTAATAAAAGCACTTAATTCGTAAGCACCCCTACACAACAACAATGCACTAAACTCACTAAAAATTAAATAGAAAGCACATTTTTTGTTTGTTTATGTACTCACAAACTCAATTAATTTTGTTGCACATTTTCTTAATATAAAAGCACCTTTATGCACATACATCTATTTTGTGTTCTTTTTTTCTCCAATCTTTTTTCGTCTCGTCAAAACAACAACCAAAATAAAAATGCTTAATTACAGACAGATTAATATTCTTTCCTAATGGTTTAACACCAAAATTGAAACAACAATTTAAACAGGAAAAACTTAAGAAAAAACAACAACGCCAGCAACGAAAAAAACAAAACCAACAAACAGCCACAGCAAAAACAACATCATTAAAACAAAGGCAACAACAACAACAACAGCAATACCACCAACAGCACCAGCAACAGCAACAACATCATAATATAAGCCAGCAACATCATCATACACATCATCAGTATACATATGCCAGGGCTGGTAGTGGTGGTGAAAGTGAAAATCTCAATAATAATATAGAAGACTTCAATGAGGATTTTCATTATAATGAGAATCGTAAAGATTATATGGAAATAGGTGATGTGGTTATTGAAGGAAATTTTCATAATAGCAACACTAACGTTAATATTGAGGACGATGTCGATGACGATGATGATGATGACGACGATGATGATTATGATGAAGAAAATGATTATGATGATCTAATACGTGCTGAAATTTATTCAAATTATCCCCATTATTTACATCCACCATCATGGGGTTTAAATAATCCCTTAGTGTTGGCCTCACACAGTCCTCATACTTATGATGATGATATAATTATGGAAGCAGGAGATGATAAACCATCATCTACATCTACAGGTGTTTCTAAACAAAACAAACAACAACAGCAGCATCAGCTACAGTTACCACCGCCATCTACTATACATTTAGATGACTTAGAAGGAAATGTTGATGATGTTGTTGTTGTTGTCGATACAGGTGGTGGTTCACGTAAAAATGTTGGTGGTATTAGTGTTGGCATTGGTACCATACAAACAACAGGTCATAGTGTAGGTGGTGTTAATGATATTCATGATATGCATCGTCAAACCTATTATACCCATAGTGAAGATATTCTCTATAAACAGCATCAACAATACCAACAACAGAAATTTAGTGTTCCAACAACTGTTGCAACAACGCCATCTTCATCTTCAACCCAGTATAATAGTGATAATAATAGACATCATAAGAGTTCAATGTATGTGTACAAATGCACCGTAGTATGTATAAAATGGTGATAGTTATAGTTTCAAAAGAAAAATAAATACTTAAACACAACACTCACAATATATAACTACTGCAACCCACACAAAACCTGCACCATTTCACACACATACATATGCACCTTAAACAAAAATATTGCACACATAACAAAATGTAATTTAAAATTTGTATAAATATATTTATAAAATATTAAAAATTCTTAGAAATTCTAAAAACTATTTCAATCAAGTAGTACATAGAAAAACTTCTCAGATTATGGAAACATGAAAATTTGAAAAGTAATTTTATTTTAAAATATTTATGTTCATTGTATCACAATTTTTATTTTTTTTACAAATGATGAAATTAACATGTCATAAAACCAAGGACCCTATTAGCCAGGATGAACAAACTACCAAATTTTTAGCCACCCATGATACCAAGTGGTGCTAGAGGCTAAATGTTTCTGTACATCGGCTAAGAATTTCGTTTTTTCGACTAAGAATCTTTTTGTAGTCGCACCACTTGACATCATAGCATCATGGGTGGCTAAAAATTTGGTAGCTTGTTCATCCTGGTTTATAGGGTCCTTGATATAACCCCTACGTACTTTAAATCCATTTTTAATTAGGGGATTATGGCCTAAAAATTTTCGGTCATAACTTCTCTGAGGGAAAAAAGTTGTCAGTTGGGAATTGGGAGCTATCCCGTGATAGATGAAAACATGACCGGCTAAAGTACCTACCACCTAAACGGTTTAAAGTCAATATCATGTGGTGGGTCTGAAGTAACTAGTCCTGTGGTAGGTGAAAACAGGATCGGTTTCTAAAGTACCTATCACGTCTGAAAGTACTAGTCCTGTTTTAGGTGAAAACGGTACCAGCTTTAAAAAAACCTACCATGTGCTCGGTTTAAAAGCCTCTATAACGCGATGAATTTGAAAGTACGAGTCCTGTTATATGTTCTTTGAGGTTAGTTATTTGACATGCTCTTTAAGCCCAGTTCTGTGACATGTCACAGAGGACAAGCCCATGTTAAAGTGATCGGTCCTTTTCATATAAAAAAGCGGTCCTGTCACAATGAACCGGTCAAGTCACGTGTCCTAGGATAGGACCTTTTTCCGCAGGGTTCCTAACCAAAATGGTCATGAATTTTTTCACAATCTCAGTAAAGCCTTTCAATATACACTCATAAGAATCTATGCAAAATAACAAAAACTTTTGTAAAAAAGAAACGAAATTGGTTTATTTTACGAAAGTTTTTGAAATTTTGACATTTATTTAGTATATTTAGGAATAAATTGTACGTTCCGTTTTCGGTCCGTCATAAACGGAATTGAACTCCATTTACGGATTTTAAGGAAAATCTAATCTGATACGAATCCATTGAATCCCTGTGAAAAACGGAGTTGTGTCCGTTAAAATTCCGCCAATGACGAAATGTTTACGAGGCGGTACGCCGTGTAAAAAACGGAGTTGACTTCGTTTTCAGGATCTAGTCCGTATACGTACCATTTTTCAATAAAACAGATTTCTGTAATAGCTAATGCTATATTTATCTGTAGCACAATTAGCATCTCTATCCATCACTGAGGTTGAAAATCATAAAAAAATAAAAAGAAATTTTAATTAAGGTTTAATATGCAAATTTGCACATTTTTACACAATATCTATTATAAGCTGTCAGATAATATTTTTATTTTTAAAACTGCATAAACTTATCTTAAATTTCATAAATATTTACCTCATGGACATTTAAGAATTCGTTTTTGACAGCACAACGGGTTCAAAAACAAGAGAAGAAAACTGGAGAAAATCGGTGAAGTCCGTTTTCGTAGGTATAAAAACGGATACACCAAACGGGCACAAAAAGTACAAATATTCGGCCCGTTAATGTTCCTTTTACGTATAAGCTTTAAGGGATACGTATTTTCAGACCGGAAACGTACATTAAAAGAAGGAAAACCAGGCCTAGGTGTTTTTGCTATGCTTCGCAAAGGAAGGAATTTCCAGACTAATCTCCAAAGGGAAACCCAATTTTCGTTGTGGGAATTATGTCTGAAAAATTTTAGTTATAATCCCCATAATGAAATGGGAGTAATGTATTTTGCAGAAAAAAAAACCAAAAAGGCTCAAAAGAAAAAGATTGACTTTAAAAACTCTCTAAAGAACTTAAGAACTTATAATAAATCGAAATATAAATAGAATTTATGTAAAACATAAATTAAATATTTACTTATAACTTAAAATTAACTATTTTAGGTTACAATAAATATTGAAGTTTTAAGATCAATATCAATTAAATATTCAACGTATTTGTGAAAATATCATAAATATGAAAAAAAAACTTTATAAATTTACATCCTATGTAAAACTTCAAAATATGATGAAGCAGTTTCATCATATTTATGAAAAAGTGTTATCAATATGATGAAATTATTTATAATTTGATATAATGATTTGACTTACCAATTTATCTCAGAATAACCAAAGCTAAATGGCCAACCATAGCTATGAATGGTTTATTAGATAAATTACCCGCCCTAAGTAAATAAAAACTTAACATTACTGAAAACTACAAACAGAAGTTTTTTGCAACTGAAATAAAAAATCTATTTTATTATTTTTTTTTATAATATTTTTCACAAATTTTTGTTTGTATAGCTGAAGATTAATAAAACACTTGTTATAATTTTTTATGAAACTGTTCATAATATTTACAAAAACTTCATAAACATGATGAAGAATTTATAACAAACGATTTTTAACTACCCAGTTAGAAATTTGCCGATGCTAAAAAATAAAGTACTGGCAGAGCAGTGATTGCCAATTGTACAACAAATAAAGTGTTGTTAGAGCACTTAATTGGAATGCTCTGTAAACGTTAGTAAAAAGTGTTTTGTCAGTACTTGACTTAAAATTTGCAATCGTAAAAAAAGCACTGGCACAGCCTTGGTTTTAAATGCTTTCCCAAAATTTTTTTAGGATAGATCGAAAAATTGTTGCCTGTAGCGTCATTTTTTTATTTAAATATGTATATTTAACTGTTGCAAGTAAAATAAGAATACCCTTCACCATATGTGGTGAGGCTATATATCAGTTTGTTATTCCGTTGGTAACATATCGAAATATAGGTCTAAGACCCTATAAGTGTACATATTCGTGATCCTTATGAAATTTTAAGTCGATTTAGCGATGTCCGTCTGTCTGTTTAAATGGCTATCACGACGCAAGCGAGGGTGCTCATTTTTACCAAATAAAAATCCTCCGAGAAGTTTAGTAGTAGAAAAATCGGTCCAGCGGTTAATAAGTTATGAGTGAAGATGTAAAGGTATACCTAAATTTTCAACCAGTCGCTTACAATTCAATAATATATTATATTTATCTCAAATATTTTTCACCTCAAACAAATTTTTTCATCCCCAAAATTTTTTTCACCCTTATATTTTTTTCCACCACAAAATTTGTTTTCACATCCAAAAAAGTTTTTCACCTCAAAAAATTATTTTTATCAAAAACAGCAGAGGACATTTTCAGGATATTGGTGGAGCGTATCCATAGATTCGGCACAGCCGAATTTAAGCCTTTTTTACCTGCTTTTTACTCAAAACAAATAGTCAAAATGTCCACCATAACGTATGATGTTGGACGTATTCACCACTTTCATACCATTTATTAACTTGAGACGCAAAAAAAGTTTTTTATTTTCTTACTATAATTTTGCTTAAAATTATATTTAAACTAAAGAATCACATATAAACCTCTGGTGCAAGGGTATTTAACTTTTATTTTGCACAATTTCTATATATATAATTTTTCTCTGTCTGTTATGCAACTAAAACTATTGCCTTAAATTTAAACTGTTGTTTGAGCAATAAAATATTTTCAACAAAATTAATCAATATGTATTTCTTAAAAATAATTGTTTATTTAATTCCAATTCCCAGCCTTTACCTACTTTACAGTAAATTACATTATAAAATCAGATTAGTTACGTAATCCCCAAAAGTCAAGTGTATTGTATATCGTATCATGTGTAAGTGTGAGTGTATATTTTTCAACATAGATTTATATATAATGTAAACAAACTTACATACCCAGCAAAAAAAAAAGTAGCAAAAGAAGAGAAAAAGAAGCAGTGATTTTGATTCCGGTGTTGTGAAAATTTGGATCGGAACCAATGATTTTTACATAGGGGTGTCATAGGGTGGAAGTTTTCTTTTATGATCCTTTTTCATTGCATCCAAAGCCCTTCTTATGGTTTAGTGAAAAATTGAATCTTTTGTTCTTCCTAAAAAAATTTTGAATTTGTAATTTAGATTTCTACAGGACATCAGTAATCAAGCCTTAGCCTCAGTTTCACAATCTTCCGTTAGCTTCTATCTGGGAATTTAACTGACATATTTGTTGTTGTTTTCTATACAAAGTTTAAGTTTTACTGTTCGTTAAATTTTAGCGGGAAATTCAGCAATCGGGCCTTATTTATCTCTATTCGAAATGCTTTCAACTTTTACTACAATAAATTTTTTACTTTTTGTAGCGTCATAGATTTGAAAAGTGTTTAATTTCATTAAAAATCACATTTTTATAAGTTGTGAAAAAGAACTTCCTTAGAAGAGAAAAATCAGAACTAAACGATACTTTAGAATCAATGAAAAATTAATTCCTTAAGAATCACTTCCATTTATTTTTGCTGGGTACGCTTACATAAATATACACATTTAATACTCACATGTATTAAAAAGTACACTCAAAAACTTTTTAAAAAAAACTGCTTAAAGTTCGAGTAAAAAGTAATTCGGAAAGTTGTTTTAAGATGAATAAATAGTAAACAATTTTTTAATTTACATATTTCAAAAATTGTTAATGATCGTGTCAGTAATTTTTTAAACTGTAAAATAAATAGAAAGTACAGTTGGCGAAAATGAAAAGTTAAATGAATTTTCATTTACCTAAATGCCCACTTTTTGTTACTATAGTACACATATTTTCATCAGTGTAATATTATTTAAAAATATTTAAATAACGGAAGCGGAATTCTTCGTATTTTCTATTAAATTCGTTATATTCATTTAATATGTTTGTATATTATACATACCATATGTATGCAAAGTCTACCATGTATTTTAATGTATGTCAATATGCGGATATTGTGGTTTTTTTATTTCGAGTTATAAAAATTATATGTGAAATTCACAAAGGAATAAATTATTTTAAAAGCTTTTTTAAGTAGTTCAAAATAGGTTGGAGATTCTACTAGTTTATAAAATAATACAAAAAAATTACGGCTAGATTTTTCTTACACTAAAAGAAATCTATGCGATATCTTATTAGTTATTTTTTCTTCCATATATATTACCAAATTTAGTTTATTCAAGAATTGAGTAATTAAAGAACATTTTCGTATTGGTTGTTTTTTATGTTTATATTTTATTTTTTGATAATTTTTTTTTATCAAAAATTACTTTAAACACTGTAAACAATTTGGAACTTTTTCGAAAATTACTGGTCTCTGACAATCGATTTTGGTAGAGGAGACAAAAGGAAATATATACGAGTGTCGGCATATTGAAAGATCACATTGAAATTGTATTTTCCCTCGTTGGCCTGTTCGTGCAGCATATCGATATTTTAAACTATGAGGATTTTAAATCTGAGGTGTAGGGTCAAATTCAAGATTGCTAATCGGATTTCTAGTCAGATTATGGAATGACCTACATAATATGAAAGTCATCCCAAAATCTAATGAGCAATCTTGAATATCAGTGGTTTTTGGTGTTTGCTTTAAGTTTTGGGCTTTGGTGTGTTCTGACATATGTAGTAAAATTTTATGGCCAACATTTTTGTAGAACATTGCATTCACGCCCTTCGACATTTTAGGGGTGTTTTTTTTTAAATTTGTTAGAATAGAGCCAAAAATTATCATTATGTGGGGGAGTTAGAGGTTTAATATGTTCCGTAAAAATATTTGCGTTAATATTTTCTAAAAAGTTGCTGAACAAACCATACACTTCAGACCTAAATTCCACATGGTTACATATATCAATATGCTGCAGGAGCAGGCCATAGAGGTGAAACTTTAGATAAAATTCCAATGTGATCTTTCAAAATGCCGACACACGTATACCTCAAATGTAAAGAACACATAGTTTCGTATACAGATATGCGGCACGAATAGGCCAAGTGAGGAAAACTTAAACCTCTCCTAAAATAAAATTTCGATGTGATCTTTCAATACGGTTACACACGTATATTTTTTTGTATCCTCTACCCATAATCTATTGTCAGAACCCCGTAAAAATTGTTTATGTTGTACTGCATGCAGTCAGTTTAAAATTACTCAAATAAATTTAATATATTTTATGAAACATTTTCGGCGTTCGACTAATTTGAATATATTTTTAACTAAGAACAGCTAAAATGTTTACATATAGCAATAATGCAAACAAAATCAAATAAAAAAATTTGGCATATACATTAAACTAGCTTTGTAGCCCTATTTTTCGTTACCGGTAATTTTCAATATCGGATTATATAAAGAATATATTTATAATCTCTCTAAGGACTAAAAGTATTTTAAATTGCGGATTTTTAACTCAAGACTTTTGAGCACGACCTAAAATAGGAGATTCTTTTCTTTTTTAGTCTCTACACCAAAAAATTATAAAAATCCCATCTTAGTAGGTGCATAAATTAAGAAAGGAATCTACATGTCAAATGTTTTGTTCGCAGTTTCATCGGCTTGGATCAACCGATCAAGGCAACGCTTTTCCCATTTGCATCCAAATTTTTGCCACAAATTAATTGGAAATTCCGAAGTATAGATATTTTAAATGTGGCCGTTCAGAATTTAAAAATACATCCCATCTTGGTAGATGGCTACGGCAGAGCAACAACCTTCAAGCTCTAAGCTGCAGCGGTTTTTGCTAGATCATTATTTAGTAAATATTTTACTATTTTATGATTGGCACCTTCTATTTTATATCATGATTGCCTGTAACCATACTGTGGTAACAAAAATTCTGACTATGAAAAAAATATGATAATTATGCAACGATAAAATGTTGGCAACAATCAATAAATAATTATATAATCAAAGAAAGAAAAGTTCTTAAAGTCTGTGATTTTTTCCCTAACAATTTTTCTTCAAAAAGTCCTTAATATTAATTTTATTTATATAAAAGACATTTCTAAAGGAAGTATTCGTAAATTTAAAAAGCTTGTTCATAGTTTCTAAAAACTTTTCCATTAAGATTATCCAGGAATCATAATATAGTTATGAGGGGCCATAATATGATAACATTACACATATGATTACGTGCAATCATAGTGTGATAAATTCAATATAACATGTTTATTTAGGACAATAATATGATAATTTATGAATCATAATATAACTGTAGGGACCATATTATGGTAAAAATATGGTTATTTTATTATCATAATATGATAACCATAATATAGTACGATTATGGTTGGTACAACCATAAACCCAAAAATATATGATGCTCTTCGAATATGATTGACCCAGCCATATTTTTTCTTTGCGTGTATAAGGGATATAAAACTTATACATATTATATTTCTATATTGATGTTGATGTCGCTAAGGACCGAACCTTTAATCTTCTATGTGAATTCCCTCCTGGTGGATATGGACGACGGAGAAGAGTCTTATTACGAGGGCAGATCAATAAGTCCGTGACTTTTCGAACTGCCCTCGTAGTTATATGAAATTCAGCACTGCTCCCATCAAGTACCACATTTTAATAGACTACTGTCAAATTTTGAGAAAGTTCCGTCATTTACTTTGCGTTTGATCAATAATTTCATCGTTAGAGCTAAATCTCTTTCCACCGAGCCATTTCTTTAGGTTTGGAAATAGGAAATAGTCACTGGGGGCTAAACCAGGAGAATAAGGTGAATGAGGCAGCAATTCGTAGTCTACCTCATGGATTTTTGCCATGGAAACTAAGCTGTCACTCGATTCCGTTGGTGGTCGATTGTAAGCAAACGCGGCAGCTATCTTGCGGAAAGCTTTCTCATACCCAAGTGATCGTTCAAAATTGAAACCACTAAGCCATCTGAGATGCCTATGTCTTCCACAATCTATCGCACATTCAATCTCCGATCGGCCAACACCATATCGTGAATTTTTTCAATTGTTTTGGGTGTAGAGACCTCAACTGGGCGTCCAGAAAGTTCGGCATCTTCCGTGCTTGTAAGACCACAACGAAAGTCAGTAATACACTTTTTTACCATTGAAGCCGATGGTGCAGAGTCCCCATAGATTTATTCAGCTTTTTCTTGATTTGATTGACGTTTTTTTTTTTTTAAATAACGTTTAATGAGCACTCGAAATTCACTTTTTACCATTTTTAAAAAAAGCCACGAGGTTGTATGTTTTGAACAGCTGTTAAACGCAAAGTAGATGACGGAACTTGCTAAAAGTTTGACAGGAGTATATTGAAGATGGTACTAGATGGGAGCAGTGTTGAATTTTATATAACTACGAGAGAAGTTCGAAAAGTCACGGACTTATTGATCTGCCTTCGTATCAAATTTCAAGTTTAATTTTCCATCAGTTTGTTTTGAATGATTAAGAGGGGGGCGCACTTTTTTTCTTGTTAATCTTATTTTACAAAATTCTTATATAACATTCCAAAAAGTAGCGCTCCAGTAAATTAGTTCATAACCCAAGTAACAGATTTCTAGTAAAAAAGGATTGATCAATCCGTTATGGGGGAGACTTTTCCTCTATTTAAATTTCCGTATAATCCACATTTCGAATTTCCATATTTGGAGCGCAAATTCTAAAATGTATATTACCTATGAAAAAGCCCATTTTTCAAGGAAAACAAATGTAAAAATTTCAGACCTCTAGCCCAAAGGGTTTGTTTAGGCACATGAGGGAAAACAATTCACCTTTTTCAAACATATTTTTACCGCGTTCCTGCTGATAATTCCCAAAAGTAACTGAGAAGTGAATTGCCCCATACTCCAGGGAACTCGTGATTATATTTAAGGGTTCTTAGCAGTCAAGTATCTTTTTGCCGATTTTTTGATAATTGCAGGCCCAACATCTTTCAACTGTATTTCACTGACAATTGCTGAATGAAATCTCACCGAGTGTGTTTTTCCGAACCAAATTAGCCGATCACTGCCAACTCATCGTCTGCCGATTGCGTTGAGGTGACAAAAGCCGCAACGGAGTATATTGAGTGTATTGTGCTTAAGCCTATGATTGCCAATCCGACAACTAACGAATGTGTTTGGTCAAACTTTGGCGAACCAACACCTGTCGATTGCGTTATCTATATTATTGCCTACCGATTGTGTTGATTTCTAGCATTCATAAACAATGTTGTGGTTATGAAATGTTTCATAAATATTATTTGAGATTTAATTTTATTTTTGTTAAAAATTATAAAACTTTTAAATGAACAAGTTGTGATACATTTTCACAAAAGGAGGAAAATTATTATATAAAATAATGGTTCAGAATTTCTCAAAAAAGTAAATAAATTTGAATATTTTCTGAACAATTCACAACAAGTTCATCTGAAAATCAAAATTTATGTGAGCAATCATGATAATACATGGCGTGGTCATCCATGATTATATAAGTCCGTTCTTAGTTTATTATACATGCGTGATCTCACATACATGTATATATTTTCGGATCCGAAATTGAGGGGTTCGATAATCATACTTTGTAATATATGATCATATATGCTCATATATGATTCATGTATGCTTATATATGATCACATATGACCACATACTGGCATTTACCCTGAAATTTCGGATTAAATTATGCATAGGCGTATATGATCACGTATGCCTATGTTTGATCATATACCAGCCCATGATTGAACATGTCTGTTCATATATACTTCTTTTTTAATATGGTAGAATAAAAAAGATACATTTTAAAACTTTCCTTGAGTAAATTTTGGCTGAAAGGGAAGGTTTTTAAATGAATTACATTCATATTTTAACTTTCTGTAATTTTTTGAGCCCATGTTCAATTAATTTTTAATTGTTTTAATCAATATATAAAATTTTAACTAATATGTATTGACAGCATGTCTGATTTGCAGATAAAAGTTAAATAATTTCTAAGAATTTTTAAAATAACAAAAGAATTTTAAAAGCACTTTAAATATTACATGTATAAATATGTAAATGGAAAATATATTAATAATAAATGTAAATGAATTATATGTTTAAGTCACTAATCACTTTAAATGTTTCGTTTTAATATAAAATCTCACTTTTTCTATTTTCTGCACTGTATCCTTTTTTTTGTCTTTTAATTATGCTGTATATTCTCACACTCACTCACATTGAAGTAGTTCTAGCACCAAAATGCACAAATTACCTTTTAAAGACGATTTTACCACCGGTAGTGATGTTTATACCCACCGTACCTATGAGGGTGATACAATGGATGAGAGAGGTATGTAAATTTAAGTATTTTTTTAAATATCGATGGCTTAATGTTAGAAAGTCCTTTTGCGGTTTTTACTAGTTTACAGGGGTAGGAAATTTTATATTCAAAGTTTTTGCGGAAATTAAAAAAAAAAAACTTTTAATATAAATAATCTGTGAAAGTTAAAAATTGCACTTAAAGCAACTTTGTATCCCAAATTTTTTGTAAATTTTGTAAATTTTTTCCTAATTTTTTTAAAAAATAAACGGTATAGGGCTTTTTAAATTAAGCCAACGATATCAACCTACATGTTTATTTTGCTAAAGAATCATAAATAAAGCATACATTTAGGTTTAATATTAAAACAGAATTATAATGTATAGTTTAAGGTATTTTAAACATTTTATGTTGTAAGGTTAATCGATGTTTTATAATCAAGTTAATATATCATTTTTGTTTTTAAATATCAAGAGTTTTAACATGTCTTTTAAAAAATCAATTTTTCTCAAATTCATTAGAACTTTAGGTATAAAATTAATTACAAAAAATGGTTTTAGGTATTTGTGGTGAAAGAACACCAGCTCAAAAGATGTTGGTTAAAACTAAAATTATAGAGAAAGTAAGTAAAATTTAAATCAATTACATAAAAACTGGCACATTAAAAAACTAAATTCAACAAGCAATTAAAGTTAATAAACAAAATAAGGAAATTGTGTTATAAAATTTAAACTAAAACATCAAACTTTTTGTTTATAAATAAAATTTATAAGTTATAATTATTTTATGTGTTTGTAATCTATTGATTTCTGTTTAAATCTTATCGGAAAATTTATGATCCACTTGTGTTTTATTATGATTTAAACTAACAAATGCTTATAAAATTTATGCATCCATACTCACACATACATACACATACATATATTTATATATACACCATGTGCTGTATTCTCATAATCATAATCATCATTATGATTATTATTATTATTGTTGTTTTGCATGGTTTTGCATTTTGTATTTTGATATCTGCATATGAAAGCAATAAATTTACATTGACATGCATTGTAAAATTTTGCAGACATCAACAACAACAACAACAACATTATCATAATCATCGACATAGTCATCAATATCATCAGCATTGCTACATATCCTAAATAATAATGATGTTTCTAATATTATTCTGTATATGAGAAAAATTTTTATTTAAAAATTTTATGTTTCATACAGTTAGATAAATTTAATAAAAGGGAGAAGAAATAGAAATAAATATTAAGCAATAGAAAATTAAAAAAATTCAATAGAAATTAATGTTGAGGACCCCAAATAAAAAATAAACAGGATAGAAATTCGTTAATTGGCCGCCTAAGAAATATTGTAAACTTTTTTCGGATCTTTTGCTATGGAACAGCTTGAAAATATTTTCTTGCTATTAAATTTGAGCGTTTTGGTGACCGTTTCTTCTAGTTCAATTTAAGGTAGAGAACTAGTAGGATCTTCTAGTCCAATCAATCTCTGACAATTTCGTGCAGTCGTTCATATAACAATTTTTTCAATTTTTTGCTTGGTGTCGTTACCCTCGTCTGGATTGAAAATAAATATCTTAGCAGAATAACGGTACTAAATTATTTATCACCGAGCTTTTGTTAAGGGTATGAGAATACGTATTAATGTTAAATAATTTTTTCCTTTATATTTCATTGTGGCGTCCTTTTTTTATAAATGTCAAACAAAATGAAAAATGAAGTAAAAGGTCTTATCTTAGACATAATTGCTAACGAATATTGCTGAAGAACTATTGTGTGGTCTAAAAGAAAGATAACATAATTTTGATCAATTTACAACTTAAAAAATATATAATTAATTGTTTGCCATCATGTAGTCCCTCCCTTAATCAAATGAACAAATTTTTTCACGCTAATCTGCCCGACGATTTTTTTAAGCAGACAAATCTAGTTTTTGTCAAGACACCGAGTTAAAAAGATACAAATTATGAGAAAAATAAAGAATTTTAATAAAAAATATTTAATGGAATATATATTTGTAAATATATAAAACCGAACTTGAACCAGCTGAACCCAAAAATTTAGTTTTATTCACTCTTAATAGTGGAGAAAATATATAAAAACATGTTAAATAAATATAATAAAACAACGTGTACAGAAATTTTTGACGCTTACTGTACTCTCATTAGTTAATCGATTAAATTTAGAGGCGAAAAAATCTTCTTAATCACAATATTTTTTTTTGTTGTTTTAATTTCTTAGTTACCCAGCAAAAACATGGTAATGACTTATCATTACTTTATACATTACTTTGTAACGAGTACTCCTTACATTCAGCATTATTTTCAAAATAAAAATAATGTATTACCCATAATATGTTACTTATTTTATTATTTTGAATCAAATAATAATAAGTTACCTGCAATGGCTTACCTTTTCAATTATTTTAATATAAATAATAATGAGTCATTGTTAATTATTTAAATAACTTTATTTATTAATGTGTATTTTATAAATTTATGAATTAAAAGTATTTAATAAAACAAATTATCATGTAAGTGAACAGGAAAAAGCCTACAGATTAGTTTAGAAAAGTGTCGAATTAATTTATTTTAACTTATTTGTGTTATGACACATCTTATATAATTAATTTTAGTATTCAGATCACGCATATGAAAAAAAATTTAAAACATCTTGAGGCAAAAATCGAGTTTTAACTGTATTTAGAGTATTCAAAAACCGAAACCGAAAACTGGTCAACCCGTTTCTTTTTTTTTTGAAACCGATCGGTTTCGAATATTTTGTAAATTCGAAGAAAACCGAAAACCGGTCTTTTTTGTTCGGTTAACTGGTTTTTTAAATTACATTACCAACAGGGTTACTTGGTATCTTTTATTTTTTCCGAACACTTTTATAATCGTTTGGTTATGAAGATTTAGATGTAAGTCTGATAGATTCCGATGAAGACTTAACTTTGGATACTCCAAATTCAAATAGTTTAGTTTCTGATCTAAATAACACAATAAGCAGTATTCAAAATCCTAAAAAAGAGACTGTACAAAATCATTCATCAGTATATGTGACTTTCTCCGAGAAAAGGGACCTGGTGTGTGTAAATGAAGTTTTGAGAAAAACGCATTTAAAGTTTCATAACGCATTATCACTGTGAACACACCTTCAGTTGGTATGGTTAGTTATAATTTGGTGACGACTTTTCTCGGAGAAGGTCACATATGATGATTTCATATATCTTGATAAATGCGACGAAAGAACTGAAAATTAAGACAATTTATATAATTGTCTTTTGACTATTTGTCCAACATCTACTATTAGTGAAAGAGTATTTTCCACTTCTAGCTTTATCAAAAGCAAACAAAAAAAATCGTCTTAAAACGAAACATTTAAATGGCATATTATTTCTAAAATATTATTTTAGAAGTGAAAAATAGATTTTCTTTTACATATTTAAAATGTAATATTAAAAAAAATTATTTAATGCCAAACGTTCAAATTACTAACGTCCCTAGTTTTACCCAATTTACAAACTTAATATCTATTTATTTGATATGAATATAGTTTTATAATATTAATTTTTAAAATATTATATTAAATATTATTAAAACCAATAAATTAAATGTTGAAATAAAATACAATAAAAAAATATTATAAAATATTTTTTTTTGTCAAAGAATGTATTTTTTTATTTTTATTACTTTATATATTAAATTTCTTTTTTTTTTTGTTTGTAATTAAAACAATTAACGAATTATATAAGCTTTTTATTTAAATTAAAAAAAAACGAAAAAACCGGTTGACCGGTTTTTTCTGCAAAAACCGAAACCAGTTTTTTTAAAATTCGATTTTTCGAAGAAAACCGAAACCGGTTTTTCCAAAAGACCGGTTTTTTGAATACTCTAACTGTAACTTTAACGAAATATCCTTTTTATAAAATTTTTCAAAATTATAAAGAGATAAAAAATTTCGGAGACCAAATTTAAAATCAGGAGAAAAAATCTATAAAAATCAAATAAAATGAAAATTACGTGAATTTCATTGCGAATAAAAAATGTTTAAAACTGAGCAAAAACTTCCTGTTTTTGACCTTTGACGACCCATGGGATACATATGTATGTCCCAAATTGTATCAGTATCCTGTATCAAATGAAGTAAACCAATTCCAAATAAATTGATTTTTTCTAAAAATTAAAGGAATGGACCATGTCTTACCAAAATATTGATCCGCTGTGTTGGCTAATAGGATTAATTTATATATTTCCATTTGAAAAAAAAGCAGATTAGAAATTGGGATTCACAACACTGCATTGCATTACCCTGTCGCTTACTCAAAGTTCAATTATAATTGGTTACCAGCAGTTAAAAAATAATGCATTACTCAATTTCTTACAGAAAAATAAATAATAATTGGTTATTAGTAAACAATTATTAATATACATACGCGTAACCCATTATTCTTTATTTTTTCGGAAGCTTGCACGTAAGCAGAACACCTTACCTTTTGGGACATCCCATATAAAAAAAGTTAGAATTATAATATAAAGAGTAATACGTGAAAACCTTGGAGTTTAGATTACTAGACTCATTATTTGGTAAGGTGTGTTTTTGCTGGGTAAATTAGCTGAGAAAATGTTTTTGTAATGAGGTTTAAAAAAATGCAAAGTGGATTTTCCTTCGAAGGAGTATTTGACAACCCTGTAGCAATAATTTTTAAATAAACGTCAATTAAAGGTAAAGTTTGAAATGCAAAAGAAATCAATGCTTATCACTATCTTTAATGAGAGTAAAATATAGATTCCTTTAATTTATTTATGCCAAGTGTAGGTTTTCAAAAGTATTGGTAACAGCACGAATACTATGAGTTTTTAAGAATTGTCTATAATTTTTTTTCGGTCTCTATGAATTTATCTCATTGTTGCAATATTATGGTAATTTTGTTGTCCAAGTACCAAACCAAAAATTAGAATTTTAAATGTTTGTTATTTGCAAAAGTGACAATAGTTAATATTGATTATCATTACAAAACATTACAAACAATTTATGGGATTATACATATATGTATATCAAAGCAAACATTATGTATAAAATATATAATATGCTTTAGAAATCCACATATGCGTATGTATTTTTTTTATTTTGTTTTAACTTTATTGTGGTCTACAGTGTGTCTATGGATGATTGAACTTTATAAACTCTATTCTAATTTCTATAATACATTTTATATCCTGACTACTACATATATCAAGCTTCATTTGTGTTATTGACCATAGGGACACATCAACAATAATAAACAATACATATATAGTTTTATAAATAGAGAAAATAGTCACAAATATTATTTAAAACATATGAGTAATTTCACATTACTTAACGGATATAAATAATTCAACAGAAAAAGTTATAAAAATGGAAACTGTAGTTAATCAAAATTATGCTTTTGTTATAAAATACATAAACCATCATGAAAGAGCTTTTATAAAACATTGGTACAGATTACTGTGATTAATTATAAATATTTGATTAATGGTAATAACAAACTATTTATGAGTTTCTAACAAATTATTTAATCGGCTTTGATTGCAGAAATTAATATCTTGTTTGTGGTCTTATAAAATCTAAACTTCATTTGTTTCTTGACAGATTTCAATTTTTATCACAATTTCATTAGGCTTTAATTTGTATATTCCAAAAAGTGTATTTTTAGTTAAATAGCTCATAGCCCCGGAAAACATATCTTAAATGTCAGTTTTCTAGTCTTGTTATTTGGGAAGGATACCAATGTAGATTTTTTTCTTCTTTTTGGTCCTACCGACAAACATTTTCAAGAATTCCGTGTCAGTATATGTCTACACCGGAGGATGCAGGCGGTTAGGCTGGGTAATGAAAGGTCACTTTTTCCCTATATTTCCTCATTTTTGTCTCGTTCTTTTTTGATATTCCAAAAAGTGCATTACCACTGAATTATCCCATACCCCCTGTCAAACATATTTAAATTTTAGATATCTAGTAGAAGGGGACAAGGCAGTTCGGTAAGGGAAAGACTATGTCTCTACTTGATCCTGCCGGTAAAAATTGTTATTTCAATTTCACTCGTTCCCCGTTCCATTAAATTTCGTTTTCCTTGTCTATTGTTTGAATCTTCTCGTTCTCCGTGCCTTCCCATTTAGTTCCCCTTGTCTAGTCCTTCAATTCACCATTTCGTGGTATTTCGCATGTTCTACGTCCCATCTAATTTCGTTTCCTTTGCCTAGTGTTTTATTTTCACTCGTTCCCTGTTCTATTAAATTTCATAGCTCTTGTCTAATGTTTCAATTTCAGTCGTTCTCTGTTTTATTTTCACTCGTTCCCTGTTCTATTAAATTTCATAGCTCTTGTCTAATGTTTCAATTTCAGTCGTTCTCTGTTCCTTTTCATTTAGTTCACCTTGTTTAGTGCTTCAATTCCACTCGTTCCCTGTTTCATGCTTTTTCGTTCCCCTTGTATAATGTTTCAATTTCATTAATTCGTTTCGTTTACCAATTTTAGAAATTCAATTTGACTTGGTCTTCAAATTTTAAGTTTCTAGCCAAAACAGTAGAAGCAGTCCATTAAGAGTGGCTCTTTTCCCAATTTGAAGCCCTATTATAACAGGCTCCTGGCGAAAATTCAAAATAGTATCTTAACAGTGAATTAGCCCAGTAACTTCAGGGACATATATTTTAAGTAAGGTATCAGGTTCCTGGCTAAATCAGGCCGTTAGGAGGAGACTTTCAATTTTTAACATTTATTTTTACCACGTTTCACGTTATCTTGCCATGAATTAGCCCATATTTCAGGAAACATATTTTTTAAATTTTAGATTTCTCGCCAAAGCGGCTTGGCCAGGTTTACAACCCTCATTTTTACAACTCTCATCTTTTCCGATAAACGTAAAAATTGAGAAAAATCGCTAAAATAAAAAACAGTATATTCAAAACTTAACATATCATTTACATCCGATTTCGCTCCATTCAATTTCATTCTCTGTTTATAGAGTTTCAAATTCATCAATCATTTTCCATTTCGCTTTCGCCGTTAATCATGCCCATCCGCTTTTTTCAATCCCCATTTTGAACACATTCCTGACGAAAATTCCAAAAGGTAACTTATTTGTTACCTTTTGGAATTTATTTGTTACCTTTGAATTTGAGAGAGGCTTCTCATTTTTTTAACCATACCTGTTGGAGTTTCCAAAACCTAACGGGTTTCCTCCGATATAAATATACAGGGTGGTTCAGTCACAACCCGCCGAATTTCACCAGCGGATTCCTTGGCTTATTATATAAAAATATGTCCACTACGAACATCCCCGAAAATGCAAGTGTGCGAAATGGCAGCGGTTTGAAAATTTTCTATCGTAGGGTAGTACGGTAAAACTGCTAACTTCTGATCCAGTGGTAGAAATTTACAAAAATACAGCTTTACAAGTTCCTGACTCCAGCCGCTTGGGGGGCTGGTCGATGACTCAGTCAGTGAATGTATCACATTACTCTTCTCCGAGAAAAGAGACCTAGTGTATCTAAAAACGGGTTTGGACTTAAGGGTGGATTCTGGTACCTAAAAGGGTGTAGAATAAGATGAAATAAGTTAGATTTCTGATAAAAATTTATTTACCGCATAAAAACGTACAAAATGAACTTGGGAAAATCGATAAAAATGTGAAAAACATTAAAATTTTATTTTTTTTTTGATTTTTTGGTTTTAAATTGTTTTTTCGTCAGTCTTCGAATTTTTTGGAGTTTGGACTTTTTTTCGGTGTTTCGCGATCTGGTACTGACTATGAAAAAAATATGATAATTATGCAACGATAAAATGTTGGCAACAATCAATAAATAATTATACAATCAAAGAAAGAAAAGTTCTTAAAGACTGTGATTTTTTTCCTAGCAATTTTTCTTCAAAAAGTCCTTAATATTATTTTTTTTATAGATAAAACACTTCTAAAGGAAATATTCTTAAATTTAAAAAGCTTTTTCATAGATTCTAAGAACTTTTCCTTTAAGATTATCCAGGAATCATAATATAGTTATGAGGGGCCATAATATGATAATATTTTGAGCATACTATTATTACGTGCGATCATATTATGATAAATTAAATATATCATGTTTATTTAGAACCATAATGTGGTAATTTTTGAATCATAGTATAACTGTAGGGACCATATTATGGTAAAAATGTGGTTATTTTTTATCATAATATGATAACCATAACGATTATGGTTGGCAACCATAAACCCAAAAATATATGATGCTCTTCGAATATGATTGACCCAACCATGTTTATTCTTTGCGTGCGGTGCTTCGATTTTTATTTTCTTGCTGGCAGGTTCAGATTTATTTTTCGATTTTTTTTCGCTATGGGTTCACTCGGTTTAGTAGCTACAAAATCCCGTTTCTGTCAATCAGTACATAAGCCCCTGACCATTTGCGATCTAACGATAAACCGCTTGGTGCAATGAGCTTAGATCGAACAGATAGCTGAGAACGAACAGAGCAGCAACAATAGCAAAGGTATTGTCACACAAAAAGCAAAAAAAATACGTCACCACATAGGCATGACGTCACCAAAGTCGGCACCTAGTCATAACTAACCATACCAAATCGCATCTTGCAACTGAAGGCGTGTTCACAGTGATAATGCGTTATGAAACTTTAAATGCGTTTTTCTTAAAACTTCATTTTCACACACTTTTCTCGGAGAAGGTCACATATACAGGTTGGTTGAAAAGTTCCTGGGCTCGAAATGAAAGAATACTGTTTTTGTTACGAAATATATTTTTTTATTCAATATAATCTCCTAGAAGCTCAATACACTTGTTCCAATGATCTTCCAATAATTTTATACCATCCTTATAATGGTTTTCCGGAAGCTCTGCAAAATAACCGTCTACGGCTGCTATGGCCTCTTCATTCGACGAAAAATGCTTTCCACGAAGGAATTGTTTGGGATTTCTAAAGAGATAGTAGTCACTGGGAGCCAAATCTGGTGAATACGGTGGATGTTCAAGCAATTCGTACTTTAATTCTTTGAATTTAGCCATCGTCAAAACACTTTTGTGAGCAGGTGCATTGTCTTGATGAAAAATGATTTTTTTCTTCTTTAAACCAGGTCTTTTCTCACGAATTTTTTCATCCAGCTGATCCAAAAGGCTGCATTAATATTCGAAGTTGATTGTTTTACCTTTCTGAAGATAATCAATCAATAAAATTCCTTTTCCATCCCAAAAACTGATGCCATAACCTTCTTTGCTGATCGTTGTGACTTCACCAGCTTTGGAGCTGAACAACCAGCTTCAGTCCACTTTAAACGTTCTCGTTTCAATTTAGGATCATGGTGGTAGATCCAGGTCTTATCCATAGTTATAAAACGACGCAAGAAGTCGGTTTTATTCGGCTTAAAACGCTCCAAATTACGCTGAGAAATTTGTTTTCGATCCAGTTTTTGTTGAATTGTTAATGTGTGCGGCACTAACTTTCCAAACAGTTTTTTCATACGTAATTCTTCATGTAAAATATGGAGTACTCGTTCGTCTGAGATGCCTATGGCATTAGCAATTTCACGCTTAGTCAAACTTGGATCTTCACTAACCATATTATGTACCAGCTCAATGATTTCTGCTGTGGTTGCAGTTTTTGGTCGTCCTTCGCGTGGATCATCTTCAAGGCTGGTACGACCACGTCTAAATTCACCAGCCCAAAATGCAACGGTGCGTTTTGAAGGTGAGGACTCCTTATACACTTCTAACAATTGTTCATAAATTTTCTTTGCTTTTAAACCCTTCAAAACAAAGAATCTAATGACTGCACGATATTCAATTTTTTCCATATTAAAAAAAATCAATGACACGTCAACTTCAAATGGCTTGTAAACAAAGAAAGAATTGACAGAATGACTTGCAATTTTGCATGTGTTCTCAGGACAGTTAAACCAACTTGAGAAAAAAAAAGTTTGGAGCTAGCAGTGCCATCTCTTGGTGAGCGCAGGAACTTTCCAACCAACCTGTATTTGTGAATATAAACTTGAATAAATCCATTCATACGTATTACGGGGTTTTCAGTACTATATTTAAGCCTCATGCATTTATTTATTGGCTGATACATTTACATACTAATAAATTGGTTTATGACCAAACATATTCTAAATATTTATATAAATTGAAAATTTAATTCTTATGAGTTAGTTACAAATAAAGCCTGCAGCATGTTGCATAATTTTAAAGACGAATATAAAGTTATTTATTATTTTAATAATTTTATAGGAATCATGATTTAAATAAACAATTTGACGTCAGCAAAAGCAATTTGAAAGTTTGAAATAATAATACGATCTCTAAAATCTTGATTTAATTTCAAAATTATGAAATATATTGTATGTATTGTATGAATTTATTTTTTTTAATACTTTAACTTTTTTATTATTTAAAAAAAAAATAAATATGATAAAAACAAATACAAATTTTCTAATTGAGTAAGTTTCCACCAACAAGAACAAAAAACAAAACAAATCCAATGATTTATAATTTTGATGTTCACATAAAGTGGTGAATTTGATCAAAATAAACTGCATAGTAAAAAATTCTGTAATAAAAAATGTACAGTGTGAAACAAATCTTTTCTTACAAAATTAATTTTTTGATAACCTCTTAGCGCTCTTTCTTGTGCATAAACATCTTTATTTAACGCTCTAGAGAAAATATTTTTTTTTATTATCACACAATTATTTCAAAAGCATGTATGGAATCTCTAGGTGGTACAAAAGATCCATATAGACTTAGGAAAATAATATCAATATCCCTTTCGGAATATAAAAAAATATAAACAAAATTGTAATCTCCCAAAGCTTTGGCCTTTGAACTTAAACAGTGGCAATTTAGTATGTCTCCCTCCATGTTGGCTTAATTTAAAGAATTGAGGTATTTTATATTGTGTTGAAATATTGCGGCCAAACTCCTATGAAGTTTGTAAAAACAAATGGAATGCTTGCCTAAAAGCTAAATAAGTGACAAAACTCGCTGTTTTCTCGAAGTCCGCTGAAATAAAAACGCTTCCCTCACCAAAGGAAAAAAAAGAATACCTACAATTTTTGGTATTTTTAATCCGTTGTATTGCTGAATAAAATCGTAAAGTCCAAACATTGATTTTTTAAAATTTCTTTAAAAAAAATTATATTTAAAATTCGAGATTTGAATAATTTACTGCAAATTAAAATTCATTAATCATTTGAATTCAAAATCGTTTTAAAATACAAAAAAAAAAATTTGAGAAAATCATTAAAAAATATTCCCCTTGTAATCCCTTTTTCAAATTTTAGAGCCGATGTGGCACCTCTTCCCGATGCCTAATTATTCTTTTTTTGCAAGACGTGCTTTAACAAACAAATTAACATTTCTAGGTTCGGGAATGGTCAATAACTCCCATTTTTGGAGCACCCTCATGACCACATCTTCCATCCTGATCGTCAATTTCCAGCTAGAACAATTTAGTCAGCATGGCTCTATAGCGGTCACTGTTCACCATGATAGCATTACGATGGGTTTATACACTTGATAACAATTAAATAAATTTAAATCTAAATATTACAGAAATGTTGAGATTCGGAGGTCTTTTGCCTACAGAAAAACCCGTAGATTTAAAGGAATTTTTCCTAAAAAAAAATCTCATGTTCCTTTTGCTGTAGAAAACTAGGATTTTTTCCTGTTAAAAACCTTTAGGACCTGAGAACTTTCCTTCCACAGATTCAAAAAAATATTTTCAATAAAAATAAATAAAATAAGTTTTTCCTAAAAAAAAAACTTTCAGGTTTTGAGGACGCTTTTCTATTATAGAAAACCCCAAATTAACTTATGAATATTTACCATTTAAAAACTAAAATAATCTGGGGGTATTTTCCTAACTATTGATTTCTGAAGGCTTTACTATCATCAAAATCGAACGTTTTTCTTTTTTAAAATGTATACAGAATCTGTGGATTTTATATTGGGAAAAGATATCCATACCCTGAATTTTCAGAAGCAAAAACTACTCAGAATCTGTGAACGTTTCTATAAAAAATTCTCCAAATTCGATGGTAGCTTTTTTCAGATTCAGAAAAAAAATTTTAACCGGAGAAAGTAAAGCTTTTTTTCTAAATAATAATTCTTAGATTTTAAGGACTTTCTTGATTAGAATCTGAGTCTTTTTATAGGAGATATTCCTCAGAATCTTAGGATTTTTTAAGGAATTAGTCTTCATAATCGGGGAGTTTTTAGTCTTGCCGGTTTAAGGGTTGTGTTAACCCTCATTAATTCAGTGTTAGTTGCAGTATTTCATACATATAGTATTCTTTTTGCTTAAAATGCCTCCTAAATTTTGAAGCAAAGAGTTTAGAAAATAAAGAGAATGCTATCCTCTGAGTTACGGAAAGAAGGTGTATAAAAAGTGGTTGCAAATACAAAATTGTCATTTTTATCGTTTATCAATTAATAAATTTAAATTGTCTTCTTTGCAAAGAAAGCAACACAATAATTAGTAGGAAGAATTTCCTGAGTTTTGCTTCCTTAAAAAAAAAAGATCGTTTCCTGTTTACACAGATACAAGTTGTTAAAAATGGTTTTGTACATTGTTTAAGGAAATTTTCAAAAGTCTCGTCGAAAAATGTTTAAACATATTTTTGTTTTAAAATATTTTTCATCAACTGTAAACCTTTATAGACAATCGAGATGAGCAATACATAAGTACTGTGTATATTACTAATATAGTGTTCAAAATTTATGAGCTTAAGTTGTGTTAATATTTATTTATTTTTTTTTTTTTGTTTTTGGTAAAATAAATCTACAACATTTTTACATACATAAAAACATATGTAAATAAGCACATTAAAAAAACACACTAACACAAACTGACAAACTGATAAACACAAACAAAGCAGTTAAATATTTACATGTTTACACTCTAACGCTTTAAGCCTGAACAAATAGTAGTACACAGAGAAAATGTTTCAATAAAAAATCTCAGCTGATAAAATGTTTATTAAATAAAATAAAATTTTAACAGTTTATACTTAGTTATTTACCTCAACAAATATCTTAATTTTCTGAGTTCTAATAAAACCTCATAAATTTTTTCCACAATTAATTTATTAAAATGATGAATATGTTTTTCTTAGTGTATGAACAAAAACAACAATATAATCATAATATAAAAAAACACAAATAAAAATTAAAATTAAATTTTTTTGGTGTTATTATACAATTTGTTAAAACTCACAGAACGTATACCCGGACAAACAGAATTTAATAAAATGAAATTATATAAATTTACTTTATTACTACACACTTTATATGAGCCTTTACATACCAACTGACCAGCCAAAAAATAAGTAAATCCTATCAATATCAACCTTAGACACTATATATTATAGAATTTATTGTCCTATTTGAAATTAAACAAAGTAGACGTAGTTGAATATTGAACATTTAAGCTATCACTGGTATAATTTTTATAATAATTTTTGGAAAATTTTCATATGCTACATAGAAATTTTATGAGCAATTTAAACAAAAAAGATTTTATTTTAAAGTCCAGAACTATTTATGAATTTCTATTATAATTAATTTATTTATTTAAAAATTGGATTTTTTTAAAAATTTTTTTGCTTAAGTTCACATGTCTTTTTAGCGATATAGAAAGTTACAACATCCCAGCAAAATAAGAGCTGAGGAAGAAGTAGTTAAACACTATATTTACTGAACCCGAAGTTGTGAAAATTTCGGTGAATCATTAATGATTTAATTATTGGTGTGTTATTGGGAGGAAGTAGTTTTTTTCGGTGCTATGAAAAATCGATGATCAGATGGACTTTTTCATTAGTTTATATAGGGACTACAAAATAAAAATAGGGAGTGGCTTTCTTTTGAAGTTAAAAATGTGATTTTGAACACGTCAAGAATTATTATTACGACCAGGACAAAGTGTATATTACTATAATTATATGTTATAAATAAATATTAAAATTAAAAAAATTTATGCTGTTCAATGCAATTATTACAAAATATTTTATTCTTTTGACTTCATATGTAGGGGTTAATATCAACATTTTGGAAGTTGTTTAAAATGACTTCTTACAAATCAAAAAATTTGCACTATTAACCCTGCTGTTAGGTTAAGCCCATTTGGTCCAATTTTTGGATTGTTTCCTTTGTAATTTTTGAACGGTGCCATAAAGTGACTAAATTTCTTAGCTCACGTTGTCTTTTTATAAAACCATGTTATACACAAAAATTCAAGGTTCTGACTTAAAACAGGACTGAGAAAAATAAAAAATTACGAATCTTAGGCTAAGGGACCATTTGGTCCATAGTATATTTTCTTTGATTTTTTTTACATTGATTTAAAAAAAAATAAGTATTTATTAGTTGGTTTTATAATAATTGGCATTGCATGATGAGCAACATGTTTTTCGGTTAGTTTTGCAAATAAACTTGCTGCAAATGAAGCATATTATGTCAGACTTAGACTTGCAGCAACTACAAATTCCACGCTTTCGAGCCCCTGAAGAAGTATGTTTTAAAGAGGCCACTGGAACTATGCATGGTGATCGTATTTCAGTCAATAACTATGCTGAGAACTCTTGTTGAGGTAGTCTAGTCCGTTTTATCATATACGCGTTAGCCAGAGAAAGTGCCAGTTGCCGCAAAAACTCTGGTCTCCTGTGATTCCGATCAGCTGGAGCCCATGAAACGTCGATTTCAGAAAATATTATGTACGCATTCAATGCGGATATATCAAGTATGTTTGCAAATACAATGTTTGGCCATCGATTTGTTTTGCGTTTTGCGCTGTAGGAACCAACCATTTGATCAGCAGTATCTACGCCACCTAAAAGAGATGAAGTATTAGAAATTACAGGAGAACATAAAACTAACATACCTTTTGTTGAATTATAATACGAAACAATCTCTGGTTTTTTCTTCAATCCACTCTCATCAACTGCAACTGTCTTGTGCATTGAACTAATAAATATTGTTGCTGTGTTCTTGTGGCTGATGTATGATACTAATGTCGCAATGCCATCAAATGCAAATGTAGAATGGTACAAAGGGAGTTTTTTGACAGCCAGCAATTTCGGAGGAATGAATATTTTATTTTTGCGTACTGTTCCCACATATGTAAGTTTCCTTTCCTGAAGTTTTTTTACCAACTCAAAAGTGGAAAAAAATTGTCGCCTGTTATATTTTGCCCTTTCAAGCCTTCTGTTAAGTCCAATACAACGCGTTGTCCTTGGTTCTTTTCAGGCTGTGCATTTCTAGGCTAACCAAGGTATGGTTGTATTTTCCACCGATAACCAAAATTTTAAACCATATTTTGCTGGTTTTGATGGCATAAACTGTCGAAAAGTACATCGCCCCCTGAATGCAACAAGTTGCTTATAAATGGTGACATTTTCGTGACAATTGTAAAACATTGGAAGAAGTTGTTGCCAGCGGTCCCACATTTCACGAATAGGAGCAAATTTATCGCAACTACGCATTTGTCGTCGACTCAAAACATCATCGAAACGTATGGCAACATTAATCATATGAAATGTATCTTCAGACATAATCGATCGGAAAATGGGGCGACCAAATTTGGCATCAAATAAACCATGAACATCTTCATTTTTCCACTTTCAGTAATAGATTTTATATTAGCCAACTATTTTGCTGAAATATAAAAACAAGATTATACATACCGACATACGCCTGCAAGAATGAGCACAGCAATATATGCGCGAAAAGCGTCTTCATCAATATCTTTCCACTTGCCACCAAACTTGACCCTGCCATACTTATTAGTATTTTCGATGATAATTCTTTCTAGTGGAGGCGGAAAAAACAGAATGACAGAATGTCATTGCATTTGGTCACTGCAAATCGAGTTGGTCCTGGTTGCGTTGAGATAATAATATCAGCCGTAGCTCCAATAGGCTGAGGTAATGGAGTGGCACTCCAAACCATTTTGTTTTTAGCAATAAAAAACGGATCAACAGAGCTAGTTGCAGCTAGGACGGGTTCCCGTTCAGTATCTGTTTCAGAAGAACTTGTTTCGCTATTTTCTGAAATGTAATCAAATTCCGAATCTGAAATATCGGAGTCACTTTCTACATTGAGCAGTTCTCGTATCTGATCTTCGTTCAAGCAGTACAAATAGTTGTGCTTCTTTACAACAAATATCAAAAAAGGGGGATCCCACAATTGTCTTTTACATATTTAATCTATGTTGATGAAAAAAGACACAAAAGATGAATCCCACACTTTTTTTTTACATTAGCTGTTTATGTTGAATAAAGAAAAATGCAAAAAGGGGAATTCCACAATTGTGTTTTACATTAGCTATCCTGAGTAAAGAAAAATGTAAAAAGGGGAATCCCTCAACAAATTTTTACATTAGCTGTGTTGAGTAGTGATTTTTGCTGGTCACGTGATTTGCGTGGTTCACGTGAATTATTTTAATTTTAGTGACGTGAGTAGTGCGTAAGTAAATGAAAATTCGAGTGAGTGATTCATGAGAGATTATAATATTTCTTGCGTGAGCGTGAGCCAAAATTCATTCACGCGCCCCTCTCTAGCGTTGAGTAAAGCTTAAATTAATTTCTTTGGCTGGGATGTTACCAGCCAGCATTTTAGAGAAAATATTCTTTTAATATTATTCAACGCAAATACTCAGTAAAAGTGAATGCTTTTGTTCTAAATATTAGTGACAACAGAACGTATGATTTATGTAATAATGCTCATACGTACTGTAGTTCAACCATATAATGGATTTTTTTTATAGAAGGAAATCGATTAATGAAATATATCTGAACTTTTTTTTAGAACTAAAAAAAAACATATTGTTTTTTTGACGATTTTTGGATTGTCAGTTATTTCAATATTACAGCAAAAATTCCAAAATAGTTATGAGTTTTTAAATTATTTTTAAATTATTTTTTCCCATGCAACACACTATTGACATAATATTCTTAAGTTCCATTTAACTGTAATAAGTAAATATTTATTTAAATATAAAAAATTGATAAATTTGTCAATCTTAAATGTCGCCAACTTTGCTTATATTTTGAATGAATTTGATTTGTATTACATAGGACAATAAATGTTATAAGTTTAGCGAGGCAGTTGGTGTGGAAAGCCTCATATACGCAAAATAATAACCATAAAATTTAAAATTTTATATGTGTTTGAATTAAAGATGCATATTATTTAATTTGATATTTTTCAATATATCATTGCTGTATTTTGATAAGTCACAGTAATAAATTTTATAAGCATTTAAAAAAATTTAGTTATATTTTTAAAATTATGTTTTATATTTTGATAAGTCTTCGGTATGCAACTGTAGCAAACAAAAATTTATATAGCATAGTGTTCTAATTTTCTATTTTTTTAAGGTATTTATTTGTTCTCCTCAGTTTACCAATTCATTTATATCTTTTGTTGTTTGGTATGCAAAAAATTATGATTTGAATTCTTTCACAAATTAAAACCACAATATTGTTGTACATTGTACATATTCAAAATTTTAATAAACTTATATATAATCATTCTTTTTTAAATTTTCTGTTGTACATTTTTCATTGTATAAAAATTTTATTTTTATTTTTTTTTTTAATATTTTGTTTGTATTATCACTCTCTTGGGCACTGTTACAGGTATTTTGCAAAATAATTTCATAAATTATCACTCTAGTTTACAGCCATTTTAGGGATAACACGAAAATCGCAATATATTTTTTGTGGTTTAGGTTTTTTTTTCGCCACAAAAGCGTCAAATCAATTATTTGGGAAACAAACGTAATAAACCAAAATATATATTTTTGTGAAAATATATATCTGAATTTGACAAAAAAAAATATATTAAAATTTTAAGATATTCGTAAAAAATAGATGTAGTAGAAAACAGAACTAGATTTACATTTTTCACGCAGAACCCATATTTAAGTGAAGAAATCATGTAATATACAGGTTGGGGCAAGCACCATAATTTTGTTTTCTTTCGCTTTAACTTTTGTTTAAAGTGAAAATTAATTTGTTTTTTAACTGATTGTGTTTATTCGCACTTATAAATAATATTTCAATTAATTGTGGAAAATGAAGTCTAAAAAATGGCAGTCGTCGGCGTTGATGCAAATGTGGTCTCTTTTGATAACATTTTGTTCTTGAATTTAAAGTACGAAGTTATTCACATACGCTAACGACTTCAAATATTCCTGTAGAAAGAAGTTAGGGAGATCTTTACGGGCCAAATCAAATCACAATAAGGAGAGATAACACGCTCTGGAACTCATTGTGAAAAATACGCATTGTGTCGCGTGTATTATGATAAAATGCTGCGTCCTGTTACAACCAAGTCCAGATCGTCAACTTCCGGCAAGGATAATTCAGTTGGTATGGCTCGGTAATAGCGGCTCCGTAGGAAAAATAAAGTCCAATCACCTTCTCCGACATAACTGCACACCACACGGTGACTTTAAGAGGGTGTAATGGTGCTTTAAGAATTATGCTTGGATTTTCCATCCCGCAGAAACCCGAATTTTGCCGCTGAACGCACGAAGATTTCTTTTATACTCTCGCTCACACACGATCACGTGAGTAATTTAAATGTTTGTACACGTTCACAAAATACGCTTCAAAAGTTCAAAATATTTCGAAAAATTAAACATAAAAGAATTTATTTTATCACTTGAAACACTTGAATTAAGTGTTACCATACTTAATACATAAAGAAAAACAGTCTTGCTACAAACAATAAAAAAAAATCTAAATAATTAAAAAAGGAATAATCACTGCTCACGTTCACGCACGATCACGTAAGTAATTTAAATTTTGGCTCACGCATGCGCGTGATACACGTGCATCACGAATTATTCCAACTGCCTCCGACAAAAAATTTAAAACAAAAATTAAATTTTACTTCAAAAAACTTTAATAATTCTGTAAACTAGTGTAATATGTATATAACAATATATTTGATAATTATAATAGATATATAACATAAAGTATTAACTATAAACATATGTATGTTTGTTTCAACCCTCGCAAGACCGCCAAAAAGCGCTTGTCAAATATTAAGTAATTTTTGTATAAATTATAATTTTTCATTAAAGCAATTACTTGATATCAATAGAAAATATAATTTACTACTTTTTTGGACTTGAAACTCATTTTGTTGAACTAACGATATTCAAGCGAGAATGATGTAAAGTCAAAATTTCAAAAAATTGAAAAAATGTACTTTTTAAAACTAAAAAAAAATAAAAATCGTCAATAAATATATTTACGCTCCGGCATACATTATTGATAATAACAAGGGAAGTCAAGGGTATCTACTTGCAAATTCAATTTATTTTTTTGCTCCAGGACTCACATGACACCGTCAGAACTCGTTTTATGAACATCTCCCTAACTTAAAAACCAGTAAATTTTTTTTAAACACAGCTAATACACTACGACTTTGTAGAAGGCGAAATATAATTTCGGTAAAATTTAAATTATACCGAATATTTGGGAAGAAAAATATTAAACGAATATTTGTTCATAATCTTGAACTGAAGAAACACATTTCACTTATCATTTATAGAGATCAACAAAAAAAGCTTCACTAAAATTTTGAAATTTTTAAAATTTTTTTTGTGATTTTTTTCATCTACTAATATTTAGCAAAAAATTTTGCTGAGCTCAGCCGACTAAATGGTAATTTTCAATAATCTAAAATTTTACTGAAATACAAGAAAATTTTTGAAAAAAATTTAAACTAAACTGTTGATATCGCATCGTGATAAGATGTACCACATTTGGAAACGTTATAAAACACCTGAATTACACAATGAGTACCGTTTGGCAAGAAAAGCTGTTGTTTCGAAAATAAAACACGATAAATCATCCTACTATTTTGAAAAATTTAATAGAGCAATTGATAGCAAAAAAACTTGGAAACAAATACGAGATATTGGCATTGGGAAGACAGCTGATTATACAACTGTTGATGATGTAGATTCGCTTAATGAAAATTTTACTAATATTCCTATGCCAACGGTTCAGCCTGACTTTTACGACCACCTTACACCATCGGATTCTATTGAATTTAATTTTCACTGCCTTAATGTATGGGATGTTGCTGAAGGTTTTAAGGCAGTAAAATCTTATTCAGTAGGCCTGGATGATATAAACCCCAAATTTGTTAAAATTATCTTGCCTTGGATAATACGAATTATTACACACCTTTTTAATACTATTATTACCACCAACATTTTTCCAATGAAGTGGAAACACGCCAAAATTGTCCCGGTACCAAAACTAGGAAATGAATATCGTCCAATTGCAATCCTTCCTTATTTTTCTAAAGTTTTTGAACACTTATTGCACAAACAAATATATAAGTATGTTAATGACAATCACCTTCTTACGGATCGTCAATCTGGATTCAGGCCTCAACGGAGTTGTATTACAGTACTATCCGATGTAATAGAAGATATTCGAAGTAACTTGGAAGAGAAAAAATTAACATTTTTGGTATTATTAGACCACTCCAAGGTTTTTGATACTGTTCACCATTCAATGTTATGCCTGAAGCTATCCAAATTATTTTACTTCTCTCGATTTTCTGTAAGGTTGCTGTCCTCATACCTGTCAAATAGATCCCAATCTGTTACTAGTGGTGGATCTATTTCACGCCCCTTACAAGTAACAAGAGGTGTCCCACAGGGCTCTATTCTTGGACCACTACTATACTCTTTATATGCTAATGATCTTCCACAACAACTTCAGTATTCTAACATACAGATGTATGCTGATGACATTCAGTTATACCTTAGTTGCTCCAAAGAGTTAATTTGTCCAAAAACTCAAGAATTAAATTCTGATCTTTATAAAATTTTCAAGTGGGCTTCAGTAAATGGTTTGCGACTCAATCCAAATAAATCAAAATGCATAATAATAAGGAGGAAAAATTTACAAATTGATGATAAAATAAATATTCTTCTTGGAGGAACCAAAATTGATATCGTGGACACGGCTAAAAACTTAGGTGTTACATTTAACAAAATGTTAACATGGTCAGATTATATTAACCAGGCCAGTGGCAGAACATATGGTATGCTTCGGAATCTATGGGTAACTCAACATTTTACGCCTTTAAAAGTAAAAATCCTGTTGGCGAAAACATATCTGTTACCGACACTGTTATATGCGTCGGAAATTTTTACAGCTTGCAACTCTAAGGATATGAGAAAACTTACCACAACCTTCAACAATATCATATCAATTTTCATATTCACCATACGCCTCTGGAACCAACTCCCAAATAATTTGCAAACTACTGTCAACGCAATAAGGTTTAGGAAATTACTTTTAGAATATTTTTCTTAAATGTTTTTTATACAAATATGTAAAATTTTTTTTTTTTACTTTTTTGATTAATTATACTTGTATTATTTTATATTTAATTTAAGTTTAATTGTTTTTCTAATCAATCTATAACTAGTCTGATTCTAATACTGTAATTTATAAGATATTTTGTCTTGTTGTATTAGAAATCCAATTTAATAATAAATACAAATACAAATACAAAAAATACAAAAATTTTGCTGTTCTTATTTTACTTATGTTTAGCAAAAAATGTGTTAATTCCAGCAGTTTTTTCCAATAGCGCCCTTTTGAACTAATGTTTATTATATGGACGGCTTTTTTTATTATTACATTGGAAAGATCTTTATTTCAACCACTTAATTTTTGGTTTTACAATAATTTCCCCAACTATAGAAATTTTGTTTCCCCAAACATTTCGTCTAATGATGTTATCATTTTGAAATTGGAAAAAAAAAACTTTTTATTATCAGTTGTACCACCTGTTAAATTCTCTTGCCAGCGTTTTCCCGTTTGTGAAATTATTAAAAATCATTGCTTATGTTACAATTTCAACAGATTAATAATTTTTAAATTTTTACATAATGTTTATTCACATCGATATCGATCAACCCTAATAAATAAACATCTTTCTTACATCAATCTAAGTAAATTTAATAATAATTTATAATAACAACGTCGATAGAATACGAAAAAAATTATAAATAAACATAAATTCGTCTTAACCCTTCAGTGGCTGCCAAAAAGTGTTCTCTAGATTTTAAGTAGTTTTTGGTTAAAAATAAATTTTTCTTATTAAAATAATAGTATTATAACGACAGAAACTATAATATTCTTCATTTTTTCCTTCAACATTTTTTATGAAACATGAGCTTTACAAGCGAGAATGTTTTGAATTCAAGCTTTCCTAAATTAAAAAAAAAAGCTTTTTAAAGGAGAAAAAATTTAAAGAGGTCGTCAAAAATATTTTTTCGTTCTTGCATATAGCAAAGCTTGTTAAACGTCTCTGCTTGTAAAATTAGTTATTATTTTTTCTTTAGGATACCTTAAGAACACGTTTTAAAAGATTAAAACGTGATTGAGACTAAAATTATAAGCAGGGAAATTGCAAATATGCTATAAAAAAGTGTTTTATAGGCAAAAAATATGCACTAAAAACATAGAAATATGCCCTAAAAATTTAAAAAATATGCTCTAAAAATAAAAAAATTGTATACATATATTTTTTAATCAAAAAAATATTTTTTATTAAAACATCAAAACAATTCATGCAAAAACAATAGGAACTTTAGTTTTTAAAAGGTATTAAGAAAAACTGTAAATTTTTCCATATTTCGTGTCTGATTTTCGCATTTTTATAAATCTTTTTATACCCTCCGACATATAGGGTGAGGGTGTATATCAGTTTGTCATTCCGTTTGTAACATTTCGAAATATAGGTTTAAGACCGCATAAAGTATATATATTCGTGATCATAATGCAATTTTAAGTCGATTTTGCGATGTCCGTGCGGGGGTGCCTATTTTTACCCAGATTGTTGAACATCTTTCCGAGCAGTTTGGTATTGAAAATAAGCAAAATCGGTCCAGCGGTTAAAAAGTTGTGAGTGCAAATGTGGAGATACCTCTAAATATGAATATTTGCCAAAACTATGCTTTAAAATGTGTTTTTTGTGCGGTCCTGTGATTAAAAAACTAGTAAAAATGTGAGGGTGTCTCTAAATTGTCCATACAAACTTAGTACAATTCCATAGCAGCGACTGGTACATAATATATTTTCTCCTATTTTTTCACCAGTCCCTTAGAAGTGAATATTTTATATTCACCTTAAAAATTTTTTTTTTCCACCAAAAAAGTTATTTTCACATCTAAAATAGTTTTTCACCTCAAAAAAATTTTTCACCTACATAATTTTACTTTAGGTTTTTTTTTTTTTTTTTTGTATCAAAAACAGTAGAGAACATCTTTTTTAGAATATTGATGGCATTTTTTACTGGTTTTTAAACGGTTTCTTCTATTTGATTAAAACAATAAGTAGTATAAAAGAACAGAAAAATATTTGAAAATGATATCATACCAGCTTTTAAATTTTTGGACGGTTTTTTTTTTATAAAAAAAAAGATTTTCAATAAAGGTTGTTGTTGCAATAAATTACAAAATTTTAACTTAAATTTTCAAATAAAAACGTTGTCTGTTACATCTAAGCATATTTTTGTACATTGAAAAAGTTCTTTCAACATCAACTGATGTAATGGGGGCGAATTTAAAAACTAGTACTTCTTTAACATCATATGCCAACACTGACTTAATCTGTTCAAGTTTGTTCTTAATATATTTTTTTGTATAGCATTCTGGTACCTTGTCAATATTTTTGATTGTTTCTGTTACTAACCCATTTTGTTTAACAAATGGGTGTTGAGCAATATGCATAAAGAAGTCAAAATATGACCTAAAAGACACAATTATGCTCTAAAAATGTAGAAATATGCCCTAAGATATGCTCTTGATGCTGAAATATTCAAAAATATGCTCTTAAGGATAAAATATGCTAAAATATGCTTTAACAAATCGATGCCAGAATTCTTAAATTGTTCTGAATCGGATAAATAGTGTACCCATAGGTCCATACGACGCACAGGAAAAAAACATGATATCGCATATTTGCGGTTGCCCTGGTTATAAGCAATGAATTTAATTGGTAGTCAAAAGGTAGTGTACAAGTTTTTTTGCCTGAGTAATTGTAGTATTTTTGAGGTTATGTTAACAATTCCCTAACGTCTAACTTTATGAGTTTGAAATAAAAAGCCAAAATAAGTCAATTAAATAAGCATTTATTTACTTTTTGTTAGTTACAGAAGTAATGTGGTCCAAAATTTGTTAATATAAGTGTACAATTTTTTTTGTTAACTGCATAGTGGAGGGTATAAAAACAGTTTTGCTACATTACATAATAATAACAAAAATTCACGACAAAACACCGACTTACGCACGCACATGAACGAATTTCTTTTACCATTCACGCACGATCACGTGAGTAATTTAAATTTTCGCTCACGCTTGATCAAGTCTTGTTAATCACGAAGTTTCGTGTCACGTGCCTACCTCTTAAAAAAGTATCAGAAGAAAACACATTAACAGGTTTAACATTAATCAAATATTAAGTATACGTCATGGTGTACCAATAATAATAATATAAAATACTCATACGCCTAGTCGACTTTCACGTTAATCAATATTTAAAAATAATCATACGCCTTGGTAAATTTATATGAATGTTTTTTTTTTTTTAAATTAATGATTAAATTAATTATATTTCATTTTGTATTATAAGTATTAACACATTTAATGACATTTTCAATTTAACAAAACAAAAACAAAGAGAACAAAACAAAACCTTGTCAATTTAAATTAAATCTTAACTAAGATAACAATTGGAAAATTACTTCCTGTTAACAGCCAAAGAAAAAAAAAGAACACATAAAATGATCCCTTCTAAATTCTAGTTAACTTTTTTTTTATAAAAATTACAAAGAATAGCAACAATTTAAATAACATTAACAATAAGCAGTCAATTACATGTTAATAAGCAGTATTATTCATAGGCAGGCAGGCAGGCTGGCAGCAGTTTCTTATCATCATCAACAATAATGACAACAATATCAACAACAAAAACAACATGCGACTTATTAAGTAATATTTTGATTTCAATATGAACAAAATTAACAACAACAATGACGACGACATAAAATTGAACAACAAAATATAACAATAGAAAATAACTTAAGAGCATTAAACCGTCCTTCATTGTTGTTGCTGCCTGCTATCATCCACGAATATTGTCATTGTGTGAAAAAAATAATAATATAAAAAACATGAAGACTTAAGAAAGTGTTGTATTTAATAATGGTTTTAGGAATGATATGGTTCATCATAACCAGAGTTTCTAAAGAGTTCAATCATTAAATAGATTTTCAATTCTTTATTGACAATGGAGTAATTTAATTTTCAAACTACAATTTGACAAATGAAATAAATTATTAGTTAGCTTTAATCTGTTTAATTTAAAAAGACAATTCGATTTTTATTATTCATAGCTGAATTTAATCGTTAATAATTTAATCGATTTTTACTCAAACCATTTTTAAACTTGGGAATTCAATCGATTTTATTTCACTCGATGGAGAAATTTATAAATGACATTAGATTTTCTTCATTCGATTTAAAATTTTGTAAAATAAATACGTTATTAGTTTTAAGTAAACGAATTTAAGACTTTTTACATATACAAGAAAACCAAAATTAAAAAATAAAAATGTAAAAAATTACTAAAATCAAAAAAAAAATTGCTAAAGTTTTAAAATCCACAAAAAAAAAAAATTTTAAAAATACCTATAATAAAAAAGAATCGCTAAAATTGAAAATATAAATCGCTAACTTTAAAATCCACCAAATTAAAAAAAAAATACCAAAATTCAAAACAAACACCAAAATTTAAAAAACTTCTTTAAGTGAATAGTATAGTAGGATTTTAAGATCATATCATATTCTTTTTAATTATTTTTTATTGTAAAAAAACATGAAAATTTTTATTAGTAAGTTATAGAGAATAAAAATTGAGATATTCCACTGAGCCAGCAGGATAGAATACTTAGTATTACTTAGTCAATATCCATACTCTTTCTCCCTTTGCGGTCATTGCTTGTTGATGATTGTCTATTTTATATTGAGTGTAAGGAAACAAATTAACAAACTTGTAAACAACAACACAATTAGACTAACATCAACGAAATTTAACAATTTATATTTATCCTCTATATTTTACAGTTTTTTTGTTATGAACTTTAATTCTTAAAGTATCAAATAACACAGCTTATATGAAGCATTTAATATCAAATGTTTGTCTTAATCCATATTAAATCTACAACTTAATCTATGTTGATAGTTAATGAATAGACAATATTTTGAATTATATTTTGCACTGTATCCTTGTGTGTAAAGTAATGAAATTTTATGAATTGTTGATCTGTTATTTTGTAAGTGAAGAGTATAGTAGGATTTTAAGATCATATCATATTATTTTTAATTATTTTTTATTGTAAAGAAACATGAAAATTTGTATTAGTAAGTTATAGGGAACAAAAATTGAATCCCTAATATAAAAAAGCGATAATTGGAAAAGGCGCCAGAGTTCAAAAATATAATATGAAAAAAATCGCCTACATGAAAAAATTTGCCAAAAGTTAAAAAACGCAAAAATTGGAAAAAATCGTCATAATTCAAAAATCACCAATAATAAAAAAAAATTGTAAAAATCGCCTAATTTGAATAAAAAATATCGAATATTAAATAAATAACTAAAGTTAGAAAAATCGCCAACATAAAAAAATAGTTAAAATTTATAAAAACGCCAAAATAAAAAACTCTACTGAAGACTAAAATTTAAAGAATGCTTAATTGAAAAAAATGCTTAAATTAAAAAAAAAAACGACAAAACAAAAAAATCGCCAAAACTGAAAAAAAAAATCGAAAAATCACTGAAATTTAAATAACCTCAAAATTTAAAATCGCCTAAATTGGAGGAAATCAAAATTAAAAAAATTGAAAGCAGATAAAATTTTAAAGTATCTAAAATTTAAAAAAAAAATCATAAAAATTTTTAAAAATCCCTTAGATCGAACCGCTTAAATAAAATTTTAACCGTTCATATATCGAAAACTAAAAACGCCAGAAAAATTTCTACTTTCATGGCTTGATTTAAAAATCGAAAATCGATTCACGAAAACTATGCGTTGGAGTGGGAAAAAACTGTTATTTTGGAATACTTACCTCAAAAACAACGAGTAAATGAGATAAATGAAAGTACAAAATCGCTTAGATAAAAACTAAAAGCGCTGGAGGAAATATGTTTCAACTAAAGCTTACTCCCAATTCTAATCGTTTGTATCTTAAAAACTAATAGCACTAAAGAAAAAGTGTTTACACAAGATGTCTGATAATAATTGTTGTATTATTATCACACCATGTCAATAATGGGTGAAGTTTGTACAAAAATTTATTTCTCTCTATTTTGATGAGATTTAGTATTTGACACTCTATTTTCGAATAATAACCATTTTCCAGTTGTTACATCTCTGCTTAAGAACTTACTTATTATAATATTCCTTTCTTTTGTGTGTAATAACAAAATTAAATTGTTGTTTTTAATCAAAATATAAAAAAAAAGTCAGCACTCGTTATACGCTTCGTTTTTTTTCTGGCTCTTGTAAGTGCCTGTTATATTGTATTTATTGTCTAATCAATATAACAACAACACCAACAACGAGTACTTTTTTTTTTAGTTGGAAGAGTTTATTTATGTTAAGAAGGAAAATAAGATGATGTTGATATAATAATTCGTTTTCATTGGTTTGGTTTGTGATATTATTTTCTGGATTTTCTTTATTTTGCCAACCACACAACTTTTTGTTTATCTTAGGATTTACGACACTAGCAACAACATGAATAAAGTAAGGATTTTTCTTGTTTGTCAATAAACAGTTTAAGTGATTAGATGTTTTGAAAAGAGATGTAATCTTTATGTTGTATTATACTTTTGTTGATTTTGTAGTCATTACAAATCGAATTTTAAATATATATTTTATACAGATTATACTACGAAATTTAAGAAAAGATTTTAGTATACTTTTTAGTTTTGACAAAGACTTTGATTTTCACATACTTAAATTTTTCATTACTGTTTGCTTTGTATTAAAAAAAAAAATAATTAAATTTTTTTCATTGCAATGAAATGAAAAAAAAAAAACTAAAATAATACCTTTTTTTTTGATTACTTTACTAAAAGAGAAATATATTTGATTAGAATTTATTGCAATTATACGTTTATATAAAAGATGGAGAGGTGAGTGAATTTTAATTCACACTCATTCACGCTAAGGGAAGTAAAATTCCATTCATGCATAAACACCATTCATGCTCACTCACTTTCAAGTGATTACATTAAGGTTTTACACATTCTTGCAAGTGATTCATGCAAATTTGCACAATAAAAGCTTAGCGAAAAAAATAAAATGCATAAATTAAATTATATTGTAAATTTTAAACTAAATATTAAGCAATTGATGATATCGTGAAATCTACTGAAATTGTGATTCTGAAATGATTGATGCCCTTTCCCTAGACAGTTCCATTAAAGAGCTTCTTAGAACTGAAAGTTCCCTGCGGGAAAAGGACCTATCCCAGGACTCGTCACGTGATCGGTTCATTGTCACGGGACAAGTTTTTTATATGAAAAGGAACAGTCACTTTAACATGGACTTATCTTAGGAGGGGGTCCAATGCCCTCTGTGACATGTCACAGGATTGTCCTAAAAGAACATGTCACAAAACTAATCCCAAGGAGCATATCACAGGACTAGTATTTTCTAACTCATCACGTAATAGAGGTTTTCACACCGAGCATGTGGTAAGTTTTTTGAGATCCTGTATTGTATTCACCTATCACGGGACTATTACTTTTACACTTAATACGTGATTGACATTTTTATACCGATTACGTGATAGGTACTTTAGAAACGGATACTGTTTTCACCTATCACAGGATTGGTACTTTCAGACCAATCACGTGATATAGACTTTAAATCTGTACACGTGGTAGGTTCTTTAGGAACCGGTCTTATTTTCACCTATCTCATGATATGTATTTTCGGAAGCAGTCCTGTTTTTAAATTTCGACGTTTTAAATTATCACAGACGTTTTCTTTAACATATTTATACCACTTTACTGATATGTGCTGGTTCTGTGCTGTGTTCACCAGTCACGGAGTTGTTTCAAGTTATGTTCAATTCAATAACCTTGACGAAATTCTTCTGAATGATTTTTTGCGTCTTTAATTTATTATTCAACTAAAAAACCTTTTTAATTCTAAATTACTGTTACCCTTAAAAACTAATCTTAAAAAAAATAATAATAACACAATTATTCAAAAACCTACTTTAGTCGACAGGAAAATTTTAATTAAATATTTTTAAAATTTACAAAGTCATATTATTTTTATCTGTCTACGTATTGTTTAAGCTCAACTACAATTGAGTTTTGTTTTGTTAATTTTATATGAATAGTAAATGAAATTGAAATCACTTTTGTTTTAATTTTCAAATATTTTGGAATTTGGTTCATGCCAAAGACATTTTAATGAAACAAAACTTAATATTGTACACTCAAATAAAAAAGTATGTAAAAGATTTAGAAAAAACAAAACAATTTAAGGACATTACAACGTTTAGCTTATTTTTAGTAAAACGTGTCTGTAATTTTGAATTAAGTAAGGGTAGTTGAACAAATTAGTAAAAATTAGTCAAATTTTAGTAAGCATTTAATGAAAATTGATTTGCTAAAATCAGCCAATATTAAATTTCAATAATTATTTGATTTATTTCCTTTAAATAAATCGAGTTCCTATTATATTGCAAATAATAAACACAGTTCAAATTTTCTATAGTAACTCTCTTTATTTACACACAAACTTAAAACAATTACACAAGAGACTTTATTGAAACTCTATTATGTTACAAAATTTATTCAATTAATCACCGATGTTGCATCCTTACCGTTTTAATATCAACTAACTGCGATGTCACATCGAGCGGTGAAAACAACTAGAATGTGGCAGAACCTTCCACAAGTCGTGTACCGAAAAGGTTGATATTATTCTTTGTGGTTGACAGATAGAAACACTAATGTAACATTTGTCATAGTGAAGAGTTGCCATTGATGGCAAATATTTTACATTTTTGGGCTGGCATATGGAAATTTATGTTTTTGCTAGTAAATGTAAATTAAAGAAAAGGATTTTCATAACAGTATGTTGTTTTTTTTTTCATTCAAATTAATTTTTAATATTCTTTGGATTTTTGTTTATTTTTTAGATTTAAAAAATTTCAACTTAAAAAAACTGGTCTCGCTTACGGAAAAAATTTGGAAATATTTTTTGCTAATTTTAGCCACTCGAATAAAAACATTTGCTACATAATATGTAGGTCATCCCAAAATCCGACTAGAAATCTGATGAGCAATCTTGAATTTGACTGGTTTTTGGTGTTGGTGTTAAGTTATGGGCTTTGCTGTGTTCTAACATATATAGTAAAATTTTATGGCTAATATTTTTGTAGATCATTTCATTACGGCATCCCCCCTTCTAAGGGGTGTTTTTACGATTTCTTAGAATTGAGCCAAAAATTACCATTATGTGGGGGATTTAGAGGGTTAATGTGTTTCACAAAAATATTTGCGTTAATATTATCTACAAAGTGGGCCATTTCCATGTCAAACCGCACAGAAAACTGTCATTTTCAGATTTGTCATCTCCGATTTTAATGAAATTCGCCACAAATACTTTAAATGGGTAGTGTTTATCAAATCGTTAACCTTTCGAACCCAAATCCTTTCGGTTTTCGAAATATGACGTCATGAAAATTGGCAAAAACGTCAAAAAATCGAAAAAGTGTACATACAAAGTCGACCATTACTTCTAAACTATACAACCTAAAAATTTTCTGTTGGTACCATTTTAAAGGTGAACACGCAGAGAAAAAACATGGTTGCAATATGATCACTGCTACTATATTGTGGTTGCTGTAATCGGGTATGGTTGTCACAACCAAGTTATTGTTTTTCTAACCATCAACATGGTCGCTATCATCATTATTTAGCAAATATTTTACTATTTTATGATTGGCACCTTATATTTTATATTATGATTTGCTGTAACCATACTGTGGTAACAAAAACTCTGACTATAAAAAAAATATGATAATTATGCAACGATAAAAAGCTGGCAACATCAGGTAAAACATAACTTTAACATTTACAGTCATACTATTGTCTTGTTTTCATAAAAACCAAAATTTTATCAGTTCAGTTAGTTTGTTTTTCCTATACAATGTCTTAAAAAAAACAATCATATATTGTTTACTAAAACTGGACAAATATTAGATAGGTAGAAAATACTTTTCACATGTTATTAAAGCATTTCATCAATTGACCCATTAAGAAGATTTTTTAATCGGGTTTTTCGAAAATTTCTTATACATATAAGATAATTTACACTAATCAATTCATTGCCTTTCTTTGAAAGAAAAAAGAAAAGAAAGAATATTATAAGATTTTGAAGAAAATTTTCTAAAAACTTTCTAAAAAAATCTTTAAATAATCTAAGATTTTTTATTAAAAAGTCATTAGAATTTAAAAAAAGTTTTAAGTATTTTTCTTAAAAAAAGTCCACAGAATCAAAGTTTTCTTGAAAGAAAACAATTTTTTTAAAAAAGTTTTTATTGTCAATTTTTTTTAGAAAAAACATTCTAAAGGAAATATTTTTAAATTTAAAGAATTTTTTCATAGTTTCTAAGAACTTTTACTTTAAGATATTTTCTTAGATTATGGATCATATAATAATAATCCATGAATCTTAATATAGTTATGAGGGACAATAATATGATAATATTTTGAGCATAATATGATAAGGTGCAATCATATTATGATAAATTTAATATAACATGTTTATTTAGGACAATAGTATGGTAATTTTTGAATCATAATAAAACTGTAGGGACTATATTATGGTAAAAATGTGGTTATTTTATTATCATAATATGATAACCATATTATACGACTATGATTGGCACAACCATAAAACCAAAAATATATGATGCTCTTCGAATATGATTGCCCCAACCATGTTTTGTGTTTGCGTGAAGGCATTACAAAAGTTTCTATTTAAAAGATAAATGAAATTTTTTTAAATTTAATCTTTAAAGATCCATATCTCAAAATCCAATTTTTTTAAAATTCTGAAAAAACTAAGGCCTCTCGACTTTAGTGGCAAAATTTTATGGTGGAAACTAATTTGCTTCCTGACTGATATTTCAAAACGCCAACACACGTATATTGTTATGTCTCCTTTACAAGAATCCATTGTCAGATCCCGATAGGTTTTTTTTGTGTTGTACTGTCATATTAGTACAAAATTTGTTAAAAGGGGTATTAAATGTTTTAATAATTTTTCTATTAACCTTTCTTTTATTTGAGTGTAGCTTTTATAGCTTTGTTGTTCTCTCTACCTATGCATAAAAATTTATGAAAAATTTAATAATTTCCTCTTTATCCCCTAATCTCTGTTCATTTAGATATTTTTGTTTACCATCACATTGTCTTAGTTTGTTAAACAATGCTATTTAACATTTAAGCTTACAATAGATAAATATTTGTTTGTCATGATGACATTAAGGATGATGAGTGTCATCTGTTTATAGAATAAATATTTAACTTTTGTTACGCCAGTACCAAATAACGTTATACACTTGTTCTGTTTATCTATACAATACTTATTAGCTAATAAGAATAATTTTTTAGTATTTCATGGGAGTGAGGAAAGTGTAGAAATATATATGATATGATATGTACTTAAAGGATTTTATTAATATAAAATATCAGCTTTTGAACAGAACTTGATGTTATTTAAAATTCAAATTAATTACTTTTTAATTAACTTAATTGAAAGGTATTTAATATATTATTATTTTTCAGTTGATAAAAGTGTTGGTAAAAAATGATTACTTTATCCGATTTTACTGCTATATTGCCAAACAAATTCAATAACTTTCTATAATTTCCATATAACTTTATTTGAATTAAAATTATCTTAATTATGGTACACCAGAACGTATACTTAATATTAATTGAACATTTTGCATTTTATTTTAGTAATTTATTATAAAAGGTGAGTTAAAAACAAAAATCTTTTGCTATATTTTAAATAAACATAATATTTTGAATGAAGTTTATTATATTGTATTATAAAAAGGCACTTGTAAATAGCACTTTTACTCAATGTAAAAATATAAGCACCTCTTTTTCGAAATCTATTTTATCTTATAATTTATTTTGTATAAATTTCAGTTAAAATCAAAACCCAGAATTTTTATATTAATTTATTGTTTTGTTAAAATTTACTTTACAACAAAGAAAACAACAAAAAGTTATAGGGATTTCTTAATTCAGATCAAACTTTGTAATAATAACTGTAAAAAAAAACTACATTAAAACAACCCCCAAACAAATCATGTTCATTGTATCAACAAAACAATTTTTTTTTTGTTTGTTGTTTTCCATACTTTTGCAATTTCCAGTTAGAGTTATGGGCATGGACGAAAAGTTGCATCGAAAAATCTTCGAAGATAATTTGGCATTAATCGATACACCATTGATAGCAACGACAACAAATACCATATACCATCCGGGAGCTGGTTCCTCGCACGGTTACAAAGATATATTGCCATATCCGTATCCCATCAATTTGACAGAATTTCATCATCGACATAATATGGCGCAAGAAGTAACTATTGTACCAGATGTCATAGATACTGGTATCGGTTATTCAAGTATGTTTTTCTTTATTATTATTTTTATTTAAAAAAAAAAAAAAATACATATATTTTTTTTTTAATTTTTAATTTTTTTAAGACTAAAAAAGGGTTTTATATACATGCAAATAAGAAGATTATTTTATTTCTTATAATTTCTTGTAAGAATTTATTAATATTGTAAGAAAATTTTTGTTAAGCTCACTATACCAAAAAATAAAAAAAAAACAAATATCATTGAGTTAATAAATTTTTAAATGTTGTTTATGATTTTTGTTACTGTTTTAAACATTTTGTTATATATTAATTTTTCAATATTTTTTGGTAGTTTGCTACTTTTTTTTAATTTTCTATAAAAAACAAATAATTTTTTGCTTAGTTTTTCAATTTAACAAAACAATTACAGAATTTTTCAAAAAAAAAAAAAAAATATTTTTAATATTCAATTTCGTTTTTTATATTGTATTAAACAACTTTTGACAAAAAAAATGTTAAATAACAAAGTTTTTTCAAAGCACGCTAATTCAAGTTTTTCTTTCTTAATCAAAAGCACTCAAATTTTTGTTCAATAACTACAAAAAAAAAAAACATAAAAACAAAAAAATTTTATCAACAATTTTTTTAATCAATAATTTTCTTAATTAACAACAAAAATAAACTTTTTTTCAATATTCCCTTCCAAAAATACACTTCACTCCAAATTCATCAAAAAATTTCAAACAATAAATTAAAAAATTCAATATTTTTTAATTTACAAAAAAGAGACATACATTAAAAAACAAATAAAATTGTTCATTTCACTCATGTTAATCTTAAAAAAAAAATGAAGCAAATGCAACTGGATTTTAAACATTTCATTAACAAAACCAAAATTCAATTCCACATTTTATACATAAACTGTATTAATTTTGTTTAAATTAAATTTAAGTTGCTTTAAAAATCAAAAAACAAAATCAGTGTTTCATTTTATAAATTCAAGCTTCTATCAAGAAATATTTTTTGTTTTTAATTTTTTTTTTTCTTTATTTAAGTAATTCTTATTTATTTTTATATTAAGTTGCAGTAGATTTTCATATAAATCTATTTGGTTTTTCTTTTTTATTTCTATAAATTTGTAGTTTAAATATTTTTCTAAAAAAATTAACAATTATGCACAAAAATAAAACAAAATATAAGTATATTTATTAATATATAAATAAAAGTTAGTTGTTTTAACAGGTGTAAGATTATAAATTCCATTTATGTGCTAGTATATGGATTTAGTTAGTATTTTTAAATATTAATTTATAAAAAAATACATCATAAATTAAATCCTTGTGTATTAGTTTAATTATAAAAACCTTTGCTAATTGGCATTTAAAAAAAAAACCTTTAAACCTTTAAGACCTTAATTAGTTAATGAAAATATAAGTCCTATAAAGTGCAGTTTATTATTATGTTTTTTTATTATATTTAATTTTGTTAAGGGATATTCTTTAAATAGGATATTTTTAATTTAAAATACATTTTTTTGTGTTAAATATGTATACAAAATCGTTGTATTATAAATATTACTTATACGCATACAACAGAGAACTGCAAAATCAACTTTTTTCTTGATTTAATCATATACAAAAATTCTTGTTCACATTTAATAATTCAACAAAATTCACTCTAGAATAAAATCAGCATCATGTTACTGAACGCGTAATTGGGATCAGTGTGAATCATCTGTCGATTATGATTTATGCAAATGTAATCACTCAACAAAAAGTCAGCGTTGAATAAATCAGAAAAAACAACAAATAACCGTATGAGTGTATTCATAATCAAAACAAAATAGAAACACATTTCATAAAGTTACATTAGGGTGGGACTTAAATCCGCTTTTTTAGAATTTTTATTAGTAATACCATACTAAAAATATTCTTCTTTGTGAAATAAAAATATATTTTTGGAAAAAATTTAGCCTGAGATGGCCTGCCTAATTCCGAAAAATTTAATTATTGTCTAAATTTTTTTTTCATCTATTTTAATTATAAAATTAGGCAATATTTAACTTTAACCGTATTAAGAGAGCCTGAGATATCGACCTATTTAAAAAAAAAATTCACAAAAAACTATATATATTCTAAAAAAACGGATTTTAGACCCACCCTAATATATGAAATGTGTTTTTACAAAACCACCCCCTTTTCTAGATAAGAAACTATTTTATTTTGATTGTCTGTAAGGAATAAAATTCCATAGATAAATAATAATAAATAAATAAATAAATGAATACACACATACGCGTTATTTATTGCTTTTGCTGATTTATTCTACATCAAAATAATTATTGTTGACAAAAACGAACAGAATGGTATAATAACGACCGATGATTATAAATCAGTGACAAAAATTTGCACGTCGTTTGATTGATTTATAATTATCAACAAATATGTGTGTTGGAGTATATTCAACGTTTGAACGCAAACACATATTTATTCTTGTGTTGATTGCGTATGAACGTTTTGCAATCAGCATTTGCAGTTCTCTGGTATACAAAAAATAAATATTAATCATACGTATGGGAGTAGCATTAATAAAAACCAAATATTACTCATACGCAGTGCTGCTGGAAATTTTATGAATTTTTTTTTCAAATCGTCAACTCAATTTTAATAAATTGTCAAAAAAAAGATTTCAGTTTCCTTTGTTTTAAAATGCTTTGCACACGTTATCCATATTTTTCCTCCGTAATCTACACTCAATTGCGAAAGTTTCTTTTAAAAAATTATATAAAAGGGGTTTTATTTAAGTGTCCAAACACATTGATTTATTTATAAATATATTTTAGAAAAAAATTAATAAAATCCCAAATAATTTATATAAATTATTCTATTTAAAGTCAATTCGAAAGTTATAGAAAAGTTAAGATTCTTCAAACAAAAATTTTAAAAATATTCTTTTAAAAATGAAATATTTAATAAAATTTTCTTTACAAAAATACAAAAAAAATTGCTATTTTCATACAAAAGCCAAAAAAAGTTTAATAAAAATACAAGATTTGCTTGTGTTTCTGTAAGCTTAAAAATCTGACATTTTGGGAACAATAGTTGACAAATCGTCATTTTGCGAATTTTTGACGTAAAATCTTCGCTTTGGGACACCGAAAATAACAGTTTAGAATTTCTAATAATTAAAGGTTTGAATTTTTTTAATTGTGTTTTATACAAAATATATACTTTAAATACATTTTCGACAAATCCCAGACGGGTTAACTGATTTTGATCCGTTACTTTAAAACTCGTTTCCATAAGATAACATTTTTTAAATTTTCTTCTTTGTAATAAATTTATAATCTGAAGTGAAACTGATATTTTGCTTTTTTCAAATTTTTATCTTTCTGTGGCCTGCCCAGTAAAACCATGGTATCAACTACTTACCAGCCTATTTACTCACTTAATTACTTTTGTTTGCAATGAGCCCAAAAGTAATGGGTACTCATTATTTTTTGGCTGTTCTTAAGCGGGAGGGTAACGACCACCCATTACTTTGTGTTTGTTGTAAGTGAGAAGGTTATGACCACTCATTACTTTTGGGCTCATCGCGAACAAAAGTAATAAAGCGAGTAAGTAGGCTGGTAAGTAGTCGATAACATGGTTTTGCTGGATCATTTTAATAAGAAATTATAAAAACAAAATCAGTCGATGATAAAGATAAGACAATTAAATTGACATTAAGAACCTACCTACTTTTTTTAATTTCCGATAAAGTAAATAGCCCACAGTAGCAGGAGATTTTGCCTTTTTTTTAAAGAAACCTAGTTATGAAGTGGCAACACTGGTGATTGTGATAGATGGAATTAAAAAAAAACAATACAATTTGAAGAAAAATATTATTTGAAAACCATAAAAATATAAATTCTACACTACATTGAAAACCAAATTCATTGTCAATCGAACAGTTCAGTTTTAAATTCTGTTATGGCAGTTAAATTACCAAAAAACAAAAAAAAAAAAAAAAATAGTGACCTAAAAAAACATCATTAAAATGCAGAAACTGAATAAAAAATCAATTAAAATATTATTTATTTTTATTGTGTAATTTTGGACAACAATTACAATAGAGATAGAAAATTTGTATTTTAGTAAATTAATAAATTTATTGTGGACAGATTAGAAAATTAACTTCTTCAAGCACATTTGTACCACTTCACTGATGTTGGCACATATCTGTCCTGTTTTTAGGGTAGTCACTTTCATATTGGTTCTATTTTAACAATCACGGGGTAGGTACTTTCAGACCGAACTGTTTCATCATTTGCCTTAATAAAATTGTATCTTCATTTTGCCTTAATAAGATAGAAATTTTTGCCTTTTGTTTTATTATTCCGACCAAAAACTTTTGGAATTTAAAAAAGAACACCTTTCTTAAAAAGTTAAATAAGTGACAAAAATCGCTGTTTCCTCCTAATCAGCAGAAATTAAATCACTGTACTAGCCAAATGTAGAAAGGAATTAATACAATATCTCGAGTTTATAATTCCAAATATTTGTTCGGTTCAAGCTACTGATAAAGCCAAGTACTCTGTTAGGTAAAATGTTCAAAATTCTGGAAGGCGACACGAAACGGTCACCCAGAAACCTGAGTTTCCTAACACAAAGCCTAGGACATTTGCTGCGACGTCTCCGTTTCCAACTCACTAAATCTACCCACATCAATGTACGATTGGGCCTTTTTGTATCGGTACTAACGGTCCGATACTCCTAAGAGCTCCCAAAAGTCCTTCATTCCACGGACCAAGAGTCGCCCTGACATCCCGCTAAGCAAATAAATATCTTGGCCTGGCGTTGGCTAACAGAACTTTTCCAATAATCAGAAAATTTCGACTCCCTCCACAACCTGTGCTTCTATCTAATGTAACTCTTGGACACCCCATAAAAGGTTCAGGGCTGATGAAGGGTCGACAGGTCCCACGAGTGGCCAGAGAGTCCGCTCTTTCGTTGCCCTTATGCGCATCATAGTCAGGAATCCACCCAAGGGTGAGGGAGTTGTTCCAGCAAAGTCGATTGAAAGCTTGGGTTCATTACCACTCTAGATGACACCTCGTAGGCCATAAGAGCGCTGAGTGCCGCTTTACAGTCAAAGAAAATATATATACGAGATCTAACTGTACCCCTCAGAAGGTATTTTCGCCTGAAATGGAAGGTATTTGTCCATAGGAGGAGCACGCTAGATCCCATTAGCAAAAATGCTGTTTCGAGCCATCAGTGAACGATAGCTGGGTTGGTTCACATGCTCCTGGTCCACATGCTCCTGGTCCACATGTTCCTGGTCCACATGCTCCTGTTAAATAAAGATCTCAATGATCCTCATGTAACGCCTTAGTCTAGTCGAGCCCATAATTTGTGGTTAATAAAATATTAAATTGTTGCTTTTTGACATTTAAAAGTTTGATTTAAAAAGTTTGATATTTAAAAACAGTGTTTAAAAATTCTGACCTTACTGGTCGTTATTTGCAACCTGTTAACAAAACACAAGGCGAAAGATACTGCTTGTGTCAGGCAAGAAATAAAATATGTGAAACAATAGGATCTACAGAGTAAGATTCATCAAGACGCTGCCCCAAGTTCAGACACTCTAGATGGGAACTTCTAATGCAGTGATTTTGATTGGCATTATATTTAATATAGTCTTTTTTCGATTTAAGAAAAAACCTCAGTATAATAAAAACAAATTATAAATGCATTTTTAACCCACTAGATGCACCCAGCGATTGACAAACCACATGATTTGAGTGTAATTTTGAAATGTTTTAAAATTGAAATTGTTTTTTTTATTATTTTACTAATTTTTCGGATAACATTTAAAACCCCTAAAATAAGGATTTGTGGGACATTTTAGCGCCAACTCTGAATAAATATGAAATTAACCCTTTAACGCATTTTAAGTTTTGACTTATTTCTCTCTTTAAAGTGCAATTTTGTGCTTTAGTGTATTCAGAGACTTGTAGTAGAATTTTATGGAAAATATTTTTGTGGAACATTTTAACCCTTTATATACCCGTTTTAAGGGCCTCTTATACAAAATGAACAAAAAGACCCATACATTGAGGAGAAAGAGGGTTATAATTTTCCCAAAAAATGTTCCTTGTAATACCTTAAATGTAAGGTTTCTTATGACGATTTACCATAAGAATGTGCATCAAATTAAGAATGTGCATCAAATAAAAAAATAAAAAAAATCTGGCCAGTATTGGTTTAAGTACTGCGGGCTAAACTAATGTGTACTTTACTTATCTCAAGTAGTTTCCATGGGATGTTGCAAAAGGAAAAGATGTGAAAGTTTCCCCTCACTAATAAATATTTCTTTAAAATTTTCGATTTATTTCAGCAAATTTATGTATTAAAAATTAAAAATATAAAAAAAAATGAATCCCAATTACAAAGAAAATTTTTAAACGAAATCACAACAAAGCGTATGAGTAATATATATTTATTGAATAACAAAAGAGTAATAAAATAATTGAATAACAAAAGAGTAATAAAATATACATCTATAAACGAATGTTTAATAATGCAACGATTTTTCAAATATCTACATTTTTATTTAAATTCCATGAGCATCAAAAAAAAAAAAAAAAAATATATAAATGCTGAAACTTATTTTCAACAAAATTAATTAAAAAATATTTTTATCTTATCTTCTCTTCTTTTCTATCTTTTACTTTGGCTACCAAAAATTGTGTTTATTTTCCTATTTCAAACGTGTTTTTTTTGTGTTCAAACTACACTCAAATGTAAAATGGATTGGAAAACTTGATAACTGCAAAAATTACTACTACTACAATAAAAACAAAATGTATATAAAATTACAACATGTAAAATAATCTAAATGCAAAAACAAAAAAACACATTATAAATCTCTATAATGGAAATCTGAAAAACTCTTTTCAAAAATACTAAATGAAACTTAAATTTACAAAAACAAACAAAAAAAAAAAAAACATTTGCACTTGGACACGTTTTTGTATGTGCTTCGCTCTGGAAAATTTCTAAAAATATAACACCTGCATTTTACTGAACAAAAAAATAAACCGAAAATTGACTATCCTCTTAAATGTTGAAATGCTAATGTACGCAATTATACAACCATGTGATGATGATGCTGATGTTGCTGACAATGAATGTAATGTTACGTTGTCTTCTTAAAACTAACTACTTGGGTTGTTGTGTTTTTTTTTTTTTTTTGGTTATTCTTCGTTTCGTAATAATTTGAATGTCTAAATGATGGTGTATGGTGTATGGTTTGTGGTTCTATGGCATATTTTGACACTAAACCAGGTGGCCCGGATGTTGAAGAAAACACCTCAACGGATATAATCAAGCAACACTTTCAGGTATGTTAGACTGTACTAAAGAAAAACCTCAAACTTTATATTTTACAAGATGTTTAACACTAACACGGAAGGTATACTAATCTAGCATAAAAAGGGATGAAAACTATTTGGGAATTCATTGGGAAAATTTTTGAAACTCTATTTAAAATATAGTCAGAGCTCGACTTATTAAAGCCCGAAATAAACGAAATAAAGATATACCGTTAGTTATACAAATCTTCAAAGGAATTGCAAAGTTAAGACGGATTTTAATGTCATGGAATCTAGTAATGTCGGATTATTTTAATGGAGGCTACTGCCATAAATTGTTCATACAACATGAACAATTTTAGTTCTCTGTTAAAATGTAGCATTTTGTGTTAAAGATTTCAATCACTGCACAGTGGGAAAAATTTGATGGTGTTGAACGAATCTGCCTCCAGCTCACGGTTTTTTTCTCTTAGCAAGAGCTACTAACTTTTCAGTATTTAGAAGCCTATATTATGCCTTAAAAAGTCCATCATTACAATATTTTAAAAATTTTAATGTCGTGTATTTCTCCATAATTTATTTTCTGCGATATTTCTTTTCTTCCATATTGTATTCTGCAGACAAATTTGATCAAAAACCCGAGTCAATTATTGTTAATTTTTTTAAACAACGGTGCTTTGGTAATATTGAGGAGGGTGGTAATGACCCTAAATTTATTGCACAGTGTTATTTGATTTTACCAAATGTAGGAACTATTAAATTGACCTAAAATCATTGAAAGTCAAAATGTTTTTCGTTAAAAAAATCGAGAGTTTTATTTGACTTAGTCAAACAGCTAGAGCTTACTTTAAACAACTGGTGCTAAGAACTTAAAACTTGCAATTTTCTCCGGCGTAGACATACAATAAGATAGGATTTTTAGAAATTTCTAGACGGAGAGAAGAAATTTTGGAACGAAGGCCTGTCGAAACATTTTGTAAAAGTGTAGATTGAAGAGGTAAAGGTTTAACGGCTTGATCAAATCATTTTGGCTAGAAATTTTAAAATAGAAATCTTGGAAGATGTTTGGTTCAAGATGAGGTTTAAGTCCAAAAATAGTGTTGTGAATGTACTAGGTCATCGCAAACTCAATGCTCATTTGCGGCTGCATTATGCACAGAGAATACAGATTCGTGCTGACAACCGAATTTGTACCGGTTGTGACAAGAGAAAACCAATTGAGACATTAGTAATTTGATTGTGAAAACAGCATTTCGGTTGCCTCAATAACAATACGGTAGTCACTATTCGATCGGTTCGGTTGTGGTTACCGGTTGTGACAAGAGAAAACCAATTGAGACATTAGTAATTTGATTGTGAAAACAGCATTTCGGTTGCCTCAATAACAATACGGTAGTCACTATTTGATCGGGAACAAATTCGGTTGTCAGCACGAATCTGTTTTCTGGGTGTGTGGTGCACCCAGAGAAAAGATTGGTTGCAATTCGATCAAAACCGTTAGCATTTATTTCTGAGAATTTAATTTTATTTGGAATAACCTAAAATCCATTAATAAAGCAAAAATGTTGTATTGAGAATTAAAAAAAGGAAAAGAAACCAAAAATCAATCCTATTATTCAATTGTTGGTATTTCCAATCATCTTTAAAAATAAAATTCGTTTAGTATTTGTTTTATTTAGTAAAAATATTAGTTTTTTGGTACAATCTATCAAATTTATTGAAAAATTGTCGATATTCAAAAGTGGTAACTACAAGTTTGGTTATTCTGATCAAATATATCACTTAATTAGGGTTTCAGTAGAAGCAACCGAATTGTGGATTGTATTGATAATAGACGTCACTAATGATTAGTATTGATAAACAAATTTTATACTAACATTTCTTTTCCTAACAAATTGTTTAAATTCAACATTAGCCATAAAATTTCATAAGTGTTTGTGGTGTAGTAGGTAGAGAGGTAGTTCAGTACTCCGAATTTCCGAGTTCAAATTCCGAAAAAGACAAACATATAAAAAATATTTTTTTTTATTAAAATAAAACATTCAAATGTTTAAATGACGAATATATCAAAGAAAATTTAAATTAGTTGTGCTGCAGTAAGCAGGAGTGAGAACTATGATTCTGATACCGGAAAAAATTAAAAAAAAATTTTTTTTTTAAATATATATTTAAATATTTCTGTGACTTTCACAACTAAAAATATAATTTGATGTAAAGACAGTTGTTGTTACCGCCAGAATTCGATAGGCTAAAAATTCGGTGGACACAGCTGATACTGTTTTCTGGGTGTGGAGAGCAACTTCCAAGCAGTTGGTTATGAAGCATCTGCGAAATTTTCAGCGTTATGCTTGTACTGGAGTTACAAGTGCGATAAAGACTTGTCTCTCCGAAGATCTTAATACTATGCTTCATATTAATCCCATTGATTTGTATATGATGGCGGCTTCTGCTAGCAGTGCGGCACAACTTCCTGCTTCGGGCTTTTAGAAGTTCACAATATATGGACATGCTAAACTTCTCAACCTGCTGCTTCTGCAGCTTTGTCTACCTACATCCTAACTACTTTGCTTCCTTCTTAAGAGAAATGGGAAAGCTCGTATTCAACAGCCGGATTTGACATAGGATATACACCAACGGTTTAAAAATGAGTTGTGGGGTAGGCTCTGGGGTCTTCTCTGGTAATTTCGATAAAAAAAGCTTCTTCAGGTTATCTGATCTTTCAAGCGAAGCTTAAAGATTTTTGTGAAGCTTGAAGACTTTTGTGTTGCAACTCGGGGAGTCGTGGGCAGGCAGATGTTGTGGACTGAACGGGTCAATTGTAAGATCGCGAGGTTTATGTAATCCGACAACGATCTATGCTGTACTAAATCTCTACTTAGTAGGAGAAACGTTTCGAGACTGACGGACGTGCTGACGGATCAACAGACTCGGGCGGGTTCGCTTAAGGAGGAGACATAGAAATTTGGTCGATCACATACCGGACGATCTGTACTTAATATTTCGGGATACCAGCTCCCTACAGGTGATGCTGTCTTTAAAACGAAATTTGAGATAACTTACTGATAGCTGACTTTTTAAAAGTTACAATATGAACGTGTTAAAAAATTTAGTTACAAAGGTATAAATTACTCTAACTACTGGAGCTATGAAATCTTTCAAAGTAGATATTTAATAAAATGGAATCCCTCGAAATTTTAAGGAGGAAGTTAAAAAATATTAAAAGTTGCTCCCTTAATGGCCTACCTAAACCAATTTAGCTGTAAACCTGACATTTTTGATGTACATATGTGCCCTTACGTTTGAGCTAATTCACTGATAGAAAATTTTTTGAATTTTGGCAGGAACGTGATAAAAATGGTGCCTCCTTAATGGCGTACCCAAACTACTTTGTCATAAAAGGTTCAAATTTAAAATATGTATTACCTGGATTATGGGTTGATTCTCTGATTAAATTAGTTTTAGAATTTTTGCCAGGAACTTGCGAATTATAGAAATTCTAAAGGGGGTGTAGTAATTCCCTTTACGGCGTTCCCAAACCCTTATAACTAGAAATTTAAGTTTTAAATGTCTCTTCCTAGGGATATTAAATTATTAACAAGAGGGATATTTTTGCAAATATCGAACAATAACGAGGTAGAAAAGGGGTTAAAAGGGAAAAATCCCACCTTAATAAGATAGCCCAAATCTCCGAAGCTAAAAGCTTGAAATTTAGCATAAAGGACCTTCCGTTATATTCGTTTCACATTGTCTATCTCAAATATTCAATTTAAATTCGAATAGTTTGTCTTAAAACAATTATGTATGATAAATACGATATTGATTTCACGTACGATGTCCTAAACGATTATAAAATAAAAACATATCGTGGAATAAATAATCGAAAAATATACAGGGAGTATTTTCTACAAAACAAAGCCTAGTATCCAGCTGAGACTTTCTGAATAAATAGAAAAATATCAGAATTTTTTTGTACAAATAAAAAATTAAAAAAAAATTGGGTTCTTAATTTTATTTATTTTTTAATTACCCACAAAAATCTATATTAATAGTTTTTGGCATTTTCCAGACATTTTTCCAAACTCAATTTATTTATTACAAATAACACTAAAAATGAGCGGTAAATAAAAATAAAAATTGACATTTACATTGATACATATACATTTTTTACAAGAAGAATTGGATGCAGTAAAGGATAAAATAATGAAAAAATTTTTAAGAAGTCTACAAATTTTCAGGGCTTCTTAAGAAATTACAATATAGACTCAGAATATGTTGAACATATGGTCAACAATTATTGGCTAGTAAAAAACTATCTCCTCTTAGTGAACACTTTTTTAAATTCATATTTTCGAGCCATTAATGTTATACTTTTCTTCATATTTGCTCCGACCCCTCATGCATAAATTATATCGATTTGTAAACTAAAAACAATTAGAACTATTGTTGGCATACCATCATTAATAGAGTTTGAATCTAACAGAAATAGCAAAACATTTTGGGAAAATTTTAAAAATTGTCCAATTTGTTTGATAACTCATTACTTATGATTGCAGTATAAATATATATATATTGCTCTTGAATAAAAATTGTAATACAATCAACTACAAATATATGTATGCATGTAATTTTAAAATTTAAAATTTTAATACTCTATTCATAGTAGAGTACCTGCTCTTAACTGATTGAACTCATTCATTTATAAAGTCTTTTGTTTTGTTATTTTCTGTATTGTTGATGTCTTATTTTTGGAATTGTATTGTGTTTTATATAGTACTCGTATATGTGTGTATGTTTTTCTTCTTCTCTTTCATTAGAGTACCTGTCATACAGCATTGGATACATGTCGTGAAGATCCGTCCTGTTCATCGTCCTTACAACCAATGCTACAACATTGCGAAATGCATCGTTGTAATCGTAATGCATGCATGACTTCATTGCAGGCATTTTATAAAGGTCCACATGAGGACTTAAATTTAGATGTGGCCTTTTGTTTATGCAAGTAAGTTTATGTTTACTCTTTTTTTTTGTTGTTGTTGTTGCTTTTGTACTCTAGTAGAACGAATCACAAACAATTTTGATTTACCTTTAACTGCATTGCAAAATGAAGATGAAAAAATAAAAATGAAATTGAAAAAGATATCAAAACCGAATAAACAAACATTTACCTCAAAGGTCTATCTCGATAATTGTTTGTGGTTGTTGGTTATTTTTATGATTTGTTTTTCAAATTTTTTATTTTTTGTATTTCTGAGTATCATTTGACTGTTAATGTTTTCTTTTTTATAGGAAAACAACAAATCGCCATGATAGTTGTATGATTGCTCAAGAAAAACTACATCCTGTTTGTGCACAAAGACCACCTGATAATAACAATCAACAAAGCTATACTCCACCACCATCATGTCATGCTGTGGCAGAGGCATGCAAAGAGGATCGTGAATGTCGGTAAGTTAAAATAAAGGAAAAAAAAAATACAATCAGTTTTGATTTTAAACACAAACAACTTAGTAATCATAAACAGTTGTTATGAACTTGGAATAACAATTTTTATTTCACTTAAATCTTTATACAGTAAAACCTGTTTAACACGAACTCCGGTGGATCAAAAAAATAAGTTCGTGGTAAAAGATGTTCATAGTAAACGAAGTCAAATATATTTAAATCTTTTTAATTAGTCATAATGACCATCAGAAACAATTCGTTTTAAACAAGGTATGTTTTAAGCGAGTTTTTAGTACTAAAATGGTTGCCAAATCGTCGGCAATTTCAAATAAGGGGTTAGTTGGGAATTGGGACCTGTCCCGGAATAGGTGAAAACTGAACCGGTTCCGAAAAAACACATCACGAGATAGGTGAATAGAGCAGCGGTTCCTAAAGTACCTATCATGTGAACGGTTTAAAAGTCGAGACATGTCCTTTTAGACCAGTCCTGTGACATTTCAGGGAGGGAAATTGACCTCCTCCTAGGACAAGCCCATGTTAAAGTGATAGGTCCCGTGACCGGTCCCTATCACAATGAACCGGTCATGTGACGTGTCCTGGAATAGGTCCTTTTCCCGCAGGGTTTGTACACAGAGAAAACAATTTTATTGCAACAAGCGAGTTTCTTGCCAACCAATCGATTTGGTTGGAGCCACCGATATATTTGTTTCTGTCGACTAAAAATTCGTTTAACACAACAGAATTTCAGTGGAAATCATACACATACTTCAAAATCAAAAATTGATTTGGTTGCGGCTACCAAAAAAATCGATTACTGCAACCAAAATATTCAGTGGGCAAGAAATTTGGTTGTCACAATGATTCATTGTTTTCTCTGTATATTAACTAAAAAATCGTTTCTTCGAGTTCATCTTAAACATGAATTACTGTACTAGGGTCGTGCTTCTATGAAAAGGAATAACGTTACTGACTGAATGTTTCACTGGCTGACTCATCATCACCCAGCCTATACTGCTGGAGCTATGAACTTGATATTATATGGGTTCTTTATCCGGAGCATACTTCTGTTAATACTATTGGAAGTAGCTACGGGACTATTGGAAGTTGCTGCGGGAAGCTGCAAAATGGGAAAAAGATATCCTTGATGGCCTGCTTAAACCCGTTTTGCTATAAATCTTAATTATAAAATATGAGTTCCTTGGAGTGAGCTCTAATTTATTGATAAATTTTTTTTGGAATTTCCACTAGTTACGTGGCAAAAATGAGGGACTTAAAAGCGGAAAGTCTCTCTTTTAACGACTTAGCGAAAACGATTGTTCTGGAGATCTGAAATTTTAAATTTGCGCTTACTCATTGAATTTCTGCTAAAACTTTGGGGAAAAATAGGGCTTTAAAAGCGAAAAAAAACTCCTCCTTAACAGCCTGCCCAAACCATTTTGGCTATAAATCTGAAATATAAAATATGTTATGTGTTTTCTAGAGTATAAGCTAATTCATTGATAAGGTTCCTTTTGGAACTTTCGTCTCTAAAGAAATAGTACACTTACAATATTATTTCGTTAAAAACAACTTAAAATACATATTAAATTAATCGAAAATACAATCAAAAAGAGGACTACTGATTTTTCATTATATTCAACCCATTTTGTTGTTTATTTTTAATCATTATTTAATAATCGACAAAAGTAAAAACAACAGAAAGTGGTTTAAAATAACCATCAAATTTTTACTAAGAAACAGTTAGAAAAAACTACTTTTGTGGTTTGTTTTTCAAATTAATTTTTTTTTATTTGTATGTAATTACAAAACAGAACACAACACATGCAGATGTACATATATTTATTGGCTTTGTGTGTATGTACATTTGAATAATTTATTGAAATTTTTATTGAAATAATTTTGTATATATACAAACTATTTTGGTAAAAAAACAAAAAGGAATTATATGAATTTATATTTTTAGAAACAGAAAACATAAAATTTTACATTTAACTGAAAATATCAACTTCTACTGATTGTCTGTAAATTTTTATAGTTTGTTTTTTGAATGACTGCTTCAAATAGTTAAAAAATATATTTTTATGAACTTCAATTGATTCTTCATTTGAAAACAAACTTTACGTACACTCACAATATTATTTCGTTAAAAATAATCTAAAATACATATTAAATTAATCGATAATACAATCAAAAAGAGGACTACTGATTTTTCATTATATTCAGCCCATTTTGTTGTTCATTTTCAATCATTGTTTAATAATCGACAAAAGAAGTAAAAACAATAGAAAGTTTTTTAAAATAACCATAAATTTTTAACTGAAAAAAAGTAGAAAAAAACGATTTTTGGGTTTGTTTTTTAAATTGAAATTTTTTTTATTTGAATGAAATTTTACAAAACACAACACACACAGACGTATATATTTTTTTATTTTCTTGTGTGTATCTATATTTGAATAATTTCTTGTAATTTTTATTGAAATAATTTTGTATATATACAAACTATTTTGGTAAAAAAACAAATAAGAATTATATCAATTTGAATTTTTAAAAACAGAAAACATAAAATTTTACATTTAACAGAAAATATCAACTCCTACTGAATGTCTGTAAATTTTTATAGTTTGTTTTTCGAATGACTGATTCAAATAGTTAAAAAATATATTTCTATGAATTTCAATTGATTCTTCTTTTAAAAACAAACTTTACGTATTACTTTTTAAATAAACTACAGTCGGTAACGGAAAATATATTGTGAGTGTATTACTTTTTAAATAAACTACAGTCGGTAACGGAAAATATATTGTGAGTGTACTTCATGGCACTAAAGAAATAGTACTATTTAGGACCTTCAATAAAAACGTAGAAAAACTGGATTTTATAGGTGAAAGTTTTTGGCCTTATTCACTTATCCAAAACCACTGAAGTCAGGATTTTGAAACTTGAGGATTAATATGTTGGTGTAGACATCCTCTAAATGCGGCTTCAATTCAATTTTTCTCCCAGTATTTAGAGTATTAATTTCACTCGAAGTCTGTATCATTCCATTTCGTTCCAATTGTTTGTTTATTATTCATAGTTGACAAATTTACCATTTTACTAAAAAGAAGGTGTTTTTTCTAACTTTATAAATTGTCATATGACAACCCTTCATGGTTTGCAAAGACTTACTGCTATTTATATTTTATATAAAAATAGAATAAATCTTTATATTTTAGTATATTTTGTCAATCAGCAATGTCATGTCTACAGATTAAGCATAAATTTAACCACGAATTAATTTAATTTTCTAAACCGTTATTAAAATTACTATTTTTTTCAAACACTACCCCTTTTGCACTCGCAACACATTTTTACTCATACACTGTTAAAATATATACGTAAATAGTTACATAACGATAGTCATAAACTGACAACTCTTAACTGTCAATTTAATTCCAACTTGTGACAAGGATACCAAATGCCTTCTTGTATGATGGAGAAATCGTTTGGCATGCTTTACTCTAGTTTCAGTTTATTATTAGTTATGAGTTCTCTATTTATGACCATCAATATATTATATTTTCTATCACACAAGTGCCCTGTATGACAAGTATTTACAACACGTATATACATAATACTTACAAAATACAAATATGCCTAAGGGTGGGGTGAAACTTTAAAAAATCAGAAACTTCAAAATGTCCCAAATACTACATACTTACATCTAATTCAAATTGAAGTTTCCTATGAGAGGTTAGTCTAACGAAGTGTAGTTTTTTTTTTTTTTTTTTTTTTTTTTGTTTTACCTTTATTCGTATTTTAGATTTACAAATTATGAGAATTTACAATATGTATTACAGCAATTAAGATCTTATATATTTAAAAATAAACTCTAGTAAATATCACAGATTAAGGAAAAAGCGTCGGTATTAGAAAACCTTATAAAAATCAAAAAATAATGTTTAAGAAACTATTAGAGTAAATAATCAAGAGTACTTTAATTAAAAAGTGCTTAGAATATTCACTCCACTAAATTTCTTATAGTATCAAAGTTGGACTGTTTGCATTTTTCGGTGAACGAGTGTGTCAAATATTCACAGAAATTGTCAACTGTTTTGTGTCCAAAACGGCTGTGCAGGTCCGATGTGGGATACCTTCTTCTAAGATTGTAAATGATTTTGAGGTTCTTATTTTGAATGATTTGCAGTTTTTTCGTATGAGATTTTGCAGTTCTTTTATACCATACTTGGCAAGCATAAGACATTATAGGTCGTATACACATTTTATACAATAAGATCTTGTTTTTACTATTTAACGTTGACTTTCTATTAAGTAAGGGAAATAGGGCCCGACCACATCTTATAGCTTTATAAGATATTGAATCAACGTGGCTTTTAAAGATTAATTTTTTGTCTAAATTTAGGCCCAGATATTTTACGGAGTCCTTAATATTGATAACATTGTTTTGAATTGTAAGTGGTATCGTAGGTATACGCTTTGGTGACTTATTGAATGGGAAGATAATGGCTTGTGTTTTTTCTTGATTCACTCTAATTTTCCATTTGCCAAAAAATGATTGGGCAGATATTAGCGCGTTCTGTAATCTTTTTATTATTGCATTTGAAACTTTTCCATTGCATATGAGTGCACTGTCGTCTGCGTAAAAGGCAACATCCTGATCTTTCAAAATAATAAAATCTGCAGTATATATTGAATATAATGTTGGAGAAAGTACAGATCCCTGAGGAAGACCTGCTGGGATGAACCTTAACGTTGAGTGGCAGTTTTCCACGCTTACGACGAAGTTACGTTCTGATAAGAAACTTTTGATAAGTTTTTGGATATAAATAGGGTAACCAAATATATTTAATTTGTATATAAGTCCATAGTGCCAAATAGAATCAAAGGCCTTTTCGATGTCGAGAAGTACCATACCAGTACTCTTACGGTTTCTTTTATTTGAATCAATAATATTCGTTACTCTTTTAAGCTGGTGTACGGTCGAATGATGCTTGCGAAAGCCAAACTGTTCTTTATTGATAATATTATTCGTATCAGTAAATATTAGTAATCGTTTTAAAATGATTTTTTCGAAGACTTTGTCTATCAAACTTAAAATACTTATTGGACGATAACTGTCTGGAAGACGTGGATCTTTCCCCTTTTTTGGAATAGGAATAACTTTTGCTGTTTTAAAAATGGAGGGAAAATAGCCATTTCGAATACAGAAATTAAAAATGTTGGTAAGAATTTTAAAAATTAGGTCAGGCATCTTTTTTAATATTATGCTGTTAATCCCATCTAACCCTGGGGCCTTGTTATTTTTAAGATGAAAAACGGTTTCTTTAATTTCCTCAATATCTGTCAGGGAATTTTGTTCGACGACGAAATTGTTATTTATATTTAAATGTTGAACATATCTTAAGACTCTTTCATCCAGTGGCGAAGTTTGATTAAGCGTTAACGAGTGAGATTTTTCGAACACATCCCCTATAGCATTTGCTTTATCATCGTTAGTTTTTAAAATTTATTAAAATTATTTAAAGTTAAATCAACAAGTTGAGTTCTATTACCTTTTATTGCTTTTGAAATTTTCCAAAATTTTTTAGAACCAGCTGGAAGTTTAGCAATAAACTTAGACCAGTTCTCATTTCTGTCTTTGTTGAGGTGAAAGTTTATTAAATTATTTAGTTGCCTTATAATGGAGCTTAATTGATTTTTTCTATTTATATCATTACACCGTTGGAGTTTACGTCTAAATTTATTTCTCTGTCCGATTAGATATTTACTCAAATCAGAGATTTCACGTTGCCAATCAGTTTTTTTACCAGTTGGAATTTTTTTGAAAGATTTTTGAATTATTTTGGTGACAGTTTCCAGAATTGACTCAATATTATACATTGTTATTTCTTGGGATGTTAATTGCTGATTGGTCAATTCATTGGTAACCCATGTTTTTACAGCTGACCAGTTCGTTAGATGGTATAAAGGAACATTGTCTCTAGTGCAATGAACGTTTCCAAAGATGTTGCATATTATCGGTACATGATCAGAGTTTAATTCATTCGGAAATGTTTCTAATGTTGATATTAATAAAGATGAGTTTGACAGCAGGATATCTACAGTAGACGATTGAGTTGGAGTTAAGTTTTGTCCAAATCTGGTATGATTAATAGGATAATATATATAATAATTAGACTGAAGTTGATGATTATACAATACGTTGCCTGCAGAATTATTTTTGAGGCAATTCCAGCTCATGTGATGGGCATTTAGATCCCCGAAAACGAAAAAATCTGAAGAAGTGTTTGTAAGAAGTTCGATATCATCTTTAAATTTAACAGTATAACGAGGATTATACGCAGAAGTAAAAATTGTACCACGGCCGTTGATGTTTACTAATATAGATAAGTTTTCAGTATCGAAGGTTTTGTACTTAGGTAGAAGTTTATGTTCAATAGAATCTAAAATTGCTATTAAAACACCACCTCCGTGTGCTTCACGATCTTCTCTGTAAATTTTATAATTTCCAATTCTAAATTTGTGTTTACTTTTTAAAAAAGTTTCGTTTAATAAAAAAATATCAATTTTTTCTTTGTGTACAAATAATTCCAGTTGTGAAACAGCTGATTCTGTTGTTATGCCTTGTGCATTCCAGTGCATAACGCGAAGACTATTTATAAGAGAATTAAAGGGCATGTTTAAGCATCATTCCTAATACTCTTAATTTATCGTATTTATTTTGACATTTTTGAAGTGCATCAATTGCGTCAAAATAAATTTCTAAGAGCTTTTCATTTGAAATATCATCTACATTTTCATTGTTAATATTATGAAGTTTTGTTTTTGAAACATGAGAGAATTTTTTATCTCGGGGATCATAATCATATGCTATTGTAGTTGAATGCAAATTCTCGGTGTTTGACATTTGTGGAAAACTATCAGAGGCAAAATTCAACTCTGAAACATGATTTCTACGACCTTGGGGAATTAGACGTCTACGTGATGAGGCTCTTTGACGAATTTCGATGTATTCTTTCCTACAAGGGCAACGTGGATCATCGGCTTTGTGATTGAAGTTTTTCAGTTTTTTCTTAGAACAATTGTGGCATTTGTAAATAACAGGACCTTCTACATCAGTTTTGTTTAACGGGCAAATAGAGTAATCATGATCTTTGGCGCAAGCAGGGCAGATAGCAGTTCTATGACAGTGATTTGTTCCATGGCCATACATTGAGCACTTTAAACACTGAGTGGGACCTTTATTACCTTTAAATGGAGATTTCCAATATACAGCTATATTATAGAAATATCTTATTTTCATAATTTCTCGTTTTGTTATTTGTTCACGATTAAACTCGACAATATAAAGCGCATCGTCAGCATTTGACCTCTTTGTTTTTATTTCTTTGACACTTGTTGGAGTAATATTATGAGTGTCTTTAAATTCATCTAGAATCGTTTTTGAATCGAGTTGTGGAAGTCCAAATAATACTAGTTTAAACTTTTTGTTGTCTTTTGCTTCATGAGTGTAAAATTGAAACTTAGAACATTTAAGTAGTTTTATAGCTTCGTGATAAAGAGACCATGTCTCAGAAATTATTTTAGTTCCGACAGACATTCTTTTATGTTTATACTGTTTACCAATTAAGCCCAAAATTAATGCAAAACTATGACTAGCGTCTACAATTATTGGAGGAACTTTTTCTTTAGGCGATATAACTTCTCCTTCTTCATCACTTGTTGTAACCTCATCGTTATCTTCTAACAATAGGAAACGGTTCCCTTGCGAGTTCCCGAAAGATTTTGGTTCTTTAAATTTGGGATTGTTACCCCAATGTTTTTTGCGTTTACCATTCATTATAAAAGCAACCAATCAAATTAGATAAAGTTTAATATATTTTTAACAAATTATATGCACAAGAGCGTTGAAAAAAAAATACACACGTGTTTACCTTGAACAACTGATGAACACTGAAGTGTAGTTAAATAGAGATGGTATGATACAAAAAATTTAAAAGTGTAACTGTAGATTTGCCTTAAAAGGAGAAAGAGTTGCTTTTATTTGTTAAATATCAAGTTAAGTTGACTGCATTGGTTTGCAAAGTGTTTGTTCAGGATAATTCAAAGTATCTTGAAATTTTTTTTTTTTTTTTATTTTTAGAATTCATTTATTTTCAAAAAAAAAAAAAATACAAAATTACAATGGATGTGCCTCTGCGCCTTGAAGGCATTTTAGAGGCGAGTTGGCAATAATATATTGCATAACTTAAGAAAAAAAAATATTTATATATATATATACTATATTACAAGAAGAAGAAAAAAATAATATTTTAACATTCAATATGAATTATAATTACATTAAAAGTTCCTCTATGTTTTGATGTAAAAAATTCTTTAAACTAGTTTTAAATAAAGAAATGCTATTTATATTTTTCAAATTTGGCGGTAAACTATTATATTCACGACTACCCAAGTACTCAATACGTTGCTTCGTTGTTTCTAGCCTACACCATGCTACTGCTAAATTCATGTTATTCCTTGTATTGAGTGAGTGCTGATAACTCGAAAAGTGTATGGTATGATGACCAATATTGTTTAAACACTTAAAAACATACATAAGTAATTGCATTTTGTAAATTCCATAAATAGGTAATACAGTTTTAAAAACGTCGGTGTATAATGTTAAAGTTGAATGTGTGATGGGGAGATTAGCTACCACTTTTAAAGCTTTATTTTGCATACGTTGCAACGCTTTTAACTCAGAACTTTTCTTATATCCATACAAAATAGCTAAATAGTTAAAATGGCTTTGAACTAATGCATTATAAATTAATAATTTCGTGTTTTTATAAAATTTGTTTTTAAACTTGTATAGAAAACCAACAGCTTGGGCTGTTTTTATCTTAATATTCTGAATATAATTGCTTTGCAGTTGTATGCCTAAGTACTTAATAGAACTGACTTCTACGATTTCTTTTCCATCTACAAAAACACTAAAGTTGGTATGATCCGAATATGGTTTAAATCTCATCAATCGAGTTTTGTTAGCGTTTAAAAAAAGTTTATTTATTCTCGTAAACTCCGATATTAATGCTGCGTCTCGTTCTATATACACTTTAGCTACTGTTTCATGCTTGTAAGGGTAAAATAAACTAATGTCATCTGCATATATAAAAATTTTACCTGTAAGTTTAAGATTTTTCAAGTCATTAAGATAAATAGTGAACAATAAAGGTCCAAGTACGCTGCCTTGCGGTACTCCATGCTCAACTTTACGAAATGAACTTTTACTAACACCAATCTGGACAAATTGCTTGCGATTTCTCAAATAACTTCCCAAAAGACATAGTTCTTTTCCACATATACCATAACACTTAAGTTTTTGTAACAAGATGTCATGATCAATTAAATCAAATGCCTTCGTAAAATCGTAAAATAAACCTGCCATACCACAATGCCCATCATCTAGACCTTTACAAATAAAATTAACGACATTTACGGCTGCTTCCTCTGTACCACACGCTTCCCGGAATCCATATTGAAAATCATTTAGCAAATTGTGGGTTTTCATAAAAGTAGAAATTTGGTTGTGTAAAATTCTTTCGAACACATTATCAATGCTAGACAAAATAGCGATTGGTCTATACATATCGGATGTACAACTATTGATTCCTTTTGGAATCGGTATTACCTTGTGAATTTTAAAAATATCTGGATAAATGCTCATATTTACCATATTATTAAAAACATTTACCAATATAGTAGTAAACTCATTCTTATTACTCAATATAATTTTGGGCAATATATTATCATGTCCAGCGCTTTTATTTGGCTTTATCTTTAATATTATCCTGTACCTCATCATATGTTGTATTATTTAGGTGAAATATATTATTATTACGTACCATTGTTCGTAAAGAATTATACGAGTCAGATGGAAATTGTTCGATTTTCAGCTTGACGTCCTTAATTGATTGATTTATGTCTTAGAATATTATGAGTTTATTTTGGAGGAATATGAAAACTCTTGCTAATGAATATGTTGTTAGATATGTTTTGTGAAAGCAAACTTTAATAGTTAACAGGTTTTTCTATTAAAAAAGCGCAAAGAATATTCCGGCGTTTCCATTTTGATAATATGCCAGCTTAACTTCGCGCTTTACCCTTTAACGACCACAGACAATTGAGCTTACCCAATTACTTTTGGCACTTATAATTGTCCAGATAAAATATAGCAGAAATATATCCAAAGGCGATTTGTAGAAAAATGGGGACAGGGAGGGACTTATGGAGCCAATTTTTTCTACAATTAAAATATTTTGTAAATTAAAATAACAGAAAATACCATTTAAAAGAAATAATATTTCTACTTACTTTTCATTTAAATCAAATGGTTTTTGTTATTTATTTTTAAATGTTATTTAAATATCTCACATTTTACCTACCAATTCATTAAAAAAAATAATATCTGATAATTCATTTATTTAAAATTCTTTCCGTTTTCAGCTTTTGTATTTTTGTTTGTTTTTTGGAAAATATTTTTTTTTTGTAAACAGACAGCAAACAAAATTCAAATTTATAATAACTGTAACTTTTTATTAAATTTAACTGAACTGATAACTTTTTTAAACAAACAGTAAACTACATAATATTCTGAGTGTATACCTATAATAGCCTTTTTCCACTGAGCTACATCTTTCATCAAATTGTAAAGATGATAACATTTTCCCATAAGAATTATACAGGCAAAAAATTATACATCTTTCTACATCTACAAAAGATGATCCTTTCTCATTTTGTTCCAGCTTACATCTTTCGTTTTTTTAAGTGTCATGACTAAAAAAATTATAAAAAAATTCGATTTTCTTTGTGCCATCACTAGCAAACAGACATTGCAGAAAATAAACAAAAAAAATTATTCAAAGCAAAATGAGCGGCACATGTACGAATTTCATTCTTATGTCTACCAAATATTCCTCTTCATCATCATCTTCTTCCAGAATGACCTTTAATATTTTAATGTACTGCATTAAAATTCGGGTTTGTTCTAGCAAAGCAATAACTACTACACTGATTAATGCTTTCTCTAAATCCATTTATTATTTTTAACAAAAAATATTCGTCCTTTTCTTTTTTGACAGCTGAATAAATGGCAGATGAAAGATGAAAGATGAAAGATGTTGCCAATGTAAACACTTGTTTCACATTTTTAACATCTTCCACGCGTTTCACAAAGATGTTGTTCAGTGTAAAATGCCTATAAGTTGCCCTACAGTCGAAAAATAAATTCTTTTTTATAAAAAGGACATCTATGAGACTACGCTCTTGAAAAGTGGGTTCATCTCATAGGTATCTACGAGGGCTACAATCCTGTTCAAAGTTCTTGGGAATCTCTCCAGAATTGTTACCAGAACAGCAAAAGAAATTTGCATACCCTTCATGAGGTTACACCCTTGAGAACTGGGTCCATCTTATTGGCCTTCCCGAGAGATATAATCCTGTTCAATGTATTTAGGAAACTCTTCAGTACTGTATTTTTTCTATTTACAGGACCCCCATGCCCTTTGGAAATGGGTCCATCTTATAGGTCCCTCCCAAAGTTTCCAGTAGATAAAAAATGCAGTGCTTAAACGTACATTGGGAATAAATGCTTTCGTTTCCATTTAAAAGACCCCATGGGAGTAAGCTCTTTGTTAATTGATCCATCTTATAGGTCTTCCTGAGTGCTGTAAAAAGTTCTCATTAATCCTAATATTTTTAAGGGATTTTTGGGAATTTCAGCTAGAAAAGTGGGACCATGAAATAAAGCTTTTGTGGAAAAAGTCTACTTAAATTATTTTTTATTTTTGCAATCGTCATTTGGCAAATTTTCACATTAACCGAAATACGGGCGATTAATTGAGGAATCTTTTAATCGATTAACCGAATTGGAAACACTAAATAATTGTTAGTAAGCTGTTGGAAAATTTTAGCATTTGAAATTTTAAATACGCCGTGGATGGATGCATGGTATATCTTTTTAAAAATTTTTTTTAGTCGTCTTTTCCATGCACAAATTCTGCTTACTGTATTAGAGATACAAAATTGTTTTTTTTTTTTTTTTTTGGGATTCGGGCTGCTCTAATGTATATAATACGTGTATTTACTTTTGCTATTAGCGAAATTTCAGTTGTTTACTACAGAGTTTAAAACCTCCTACAAGTGTGATTCACTTAAAAGGCAATTAATTTTACAGCCACGTACTTTGCGGTCGTTTAGTTTAGTTAAATACATAATGACACAATAATGCCGTAAACAACGATAAACTAAAATCCGTGTATGAAGGTGTTCTTACCATCTATAAATAAATATCAAAATAAATATATACAGCTTTAACATGTAGCTAAACTTAAATTAGTTTAACAAAATCTGCAATGCCAGCAAAAATAAATGTACAGTACCATTGCAATATAACATTGGTGATTTTTTTGTTGTGTGATCGGTTAAGTTGATCTGAAAATTTTGTATATTTTTTTAAACTTTTGATATCGAATTGTCGAGGACAAATGTCGAAAATATATTAAATTTAAAGTCTATATTATTATAAATACTTGCAAGGTAGTATTATTCACCCAGTGTCAACCACCGATATCGCTGAAATTTATATTTTTTTTGTGGTACAATCTTATGCTTCGATGGTGAGTCTTATGTTTTTATTCCTTTAATTCAAGAAATTTTACACATTTTTTTAAATAAATTATGGTATGTTGAAAGGCTTTTCTAGTGGCACACAAGACATGCACAAGTATATGTACCTACAGTAGGTCGCAAAACTAAGAACACAGCAACATGTTTTTAGATTTGCTGTACTTTTTTTAATTTCAAAACAAACCAAAGAAAATTACTCAATAACTCAAAAATAAAATATAGTAATTCAGTCTAATTAAAAAAGATGAAACTTAATTTCAGTATCGCATAACAATACAGACATGAGATTGGGTCGCTAAAAAAAATCATTAATTTTCTCTACTCTCTCACAAATCTAAATTTCTTACAGAAATACCTTTCTTGTCAGTTGTAACTCGTTAAAAATCCTTTTAAATTAAATATTTAAATACTTTATGTACAAATCTAAGGACGAACTTATTTAACCATTTATTTTGAAATTAAATTAGTTTTAACCTCATGTCAATTTTGTTATTTTTAAAAAGACTACATAAGATACATAAGATACAAATAAATCCTTTATTTTTTTTTTGCAAAATGTATACACATTTTTTTTTATAATCTCATAAAGTGTTTACAACACTCATGGGTTTGAAGTTGTAAAGAAGTTTTTGTCCTTAAACAAAAACTGTTCATGAATATTGACAAGCTTAGTTTAGTAAAACGAGTGCTTTCTTTTTTATAAGACCAACAAGAAATGTTACCTTAGCAAATGTACTCAATTTAAATGACATTTATGTGATAGAGAATAAAAAAGCTGAGGTTCATTAGTTTTGTCTTTATGATCAATTCTGGTATTGAATAGGAATGGAAGGGGTATATTAACCATCAATATCATTTGAATCTTTGAATATAATATAAAAATATCACAAAATTTTTAAAGCTGTTGGAGGCGAATTGATTTTAATAGTCAGTGTATATATCAGTTTGCACTCAGAAAAAAAAGTTAGTAGAAAAATTTGTAAACGGTTTTCAATCCAACTTTACTATTTTTGTACTAATTTTTAGTAAAAAAATATTATTTAGCAAATATTTTTGCTATTTACATTTTACAAATTACAGAATTTTTACAGTAAATTTACAAATTTTTGTTGCTAATTTCAGAAATCATTTTACAAATTTTTGAAAACCGATTTGCTAAAATTAGCAAAAAATATTACTAATTTTAAAAAAGTGGATATTGAAGGAAATGTTATTTCTAATAAAAACTTACACCTACAAACTTAAATTTCCTTAAAATGTTACATATATTAAAAAAGGGATCGGGAGTGAAGATACCGACTCATGTCTAAAAAGAGGACATCCAATTAAAATAGCACTAAAAAGGTTTTTTAATTCTAAAAATCCGCCCTAAAAACAATTAAAATTTAACCTTAAAAGTAAAAAAAAAAATTGACCAAAATATTTTTCAAAACAGAAATGACCAAATTAAAACAAAAAAATTAATTCGTTTTTTAAAAAATATAATCAAAATTTTTGATTAATAATATTTAGTAATTTTTTTGCTGATTTTAGCAAACAGATTTTAAATTCCACTTTACAAAAAGTCTACTAAAATTTAGTAGCGGCTACTAATTTTTCTACTAATTTCATTGTACTACACGTCAGCAGACATGTGTTGCTAAGATTGGCAAAAAATACCGCTGGGCTGAAATTAGCAGAATTTCTCGCAATAACAGCAAAATTTTCAGTTGCCATTACAGACTTTTTTTGGTGAGTGTGTCGTTCAGTTTCTAACATGTCGAAATATAGTTCTAAGTCTTCATAAAGCATATATATCGGTGATCCTTATGCAATTTTAAGCCGATTTAGCAATGTCCATCTGTCTGTTGAAATGGCGATCACGAAGCGAAGACGCATTTTAACATTAATGTACAATTCCTTGATAATGACTACAATCGGTCTAGCGGTTTAAAAGTTATTTGTGAAAATGTGAAGGTACTTCTAAGTTTTCCATATAAATTGGTGCATTTTAGTACAATATATTCTCTGGTTTTTTAACAAGTCCCTTAGAATTGAATATTATTTTATATTCACCTCAAATATTTTCACCTCAAAGAATTTTTTCACTTCCACCAAAAATTTTGTTTTTACATCCAAAAAAGTTTTTCACCTCAAAAATTCTTTTTCTTCTCATAAGTTTACTTCAAAAGTTTTTTACATTATTTATATCAAAAACAGTATAAAACATTTTGTGCTGTGCCTAACTGAATGTAAGCTTTTTTAATTGTTTTTTTATTGCTGTTGGGCGACATTCCCTGTAAGTTGTTGATAAATATTAGCAGCTCACTGCAGCGACAGAATTCATTAGCGATAAACTGGTTTTGTTTATAATGTCACCTTTATTATTTATAAACGGTGTTTTTAAGATCTATGTATCTAATCTTTAAAATAAAACTGATACAAGCTTATAAAGTAAAATTATTATTTTACTTAAGAGTAAATTAAGTATTTAGAGTACATAAATGGGTAAACAATTCAAAATCAGTTAGAAATTTTAATTTTGTCGATACATTAATAAGAAAATCAAGACTATGGTCCAATAGCAACTAGGTCCAAACATGGACCAATACTATCATCATGGTGTGCAGTTATTTTTCGGGTAGTTATCAGCAAATACACAGTTTCTTTTAAGTTTTTTTTTTTAATATTATAGCGGTCAGGTGGGCGCCACCATTGTTGATGATATTTCAATAAGTTATGGCACTCTTTTCGGATATTCTCTTTTTCTGCTACCAGAGGCTATGGCTTGTTTACATAGATCCGTGACTTCAAAAAACCCCCAAAAAAAGCCAAAACGAAATACTAGGCGATTAGGAAACAAATCTTTTGAAATGTCCATTATGACGCGAGTTGTGTATACAATTGCGCCGACCTGTTGTAACCACATGTCCCTAAGTTTCAATTCATCAATTTGCGCCTACAAAAATTCATTGATCATTTTTCTGTATCTCTCACCAGTCACGGTAACCCTGTTACCCATAGCATCTTTGAAAAAATAAGGTCCGATGACACTTTTCACTTTCTCGAAGAGTGTTCCATAGTTTGTTGACGTGTATTCTGTATATGTTTACTTCACAAATATTAAAACAAAACTTACAGTTGCTGTTAAAAATAGGTCATACACTTATGGTTCCCGTGCCTATCTATTCCAAGAACTCCGCCCTGCCAAAGAAATTCCTCAGTCTCCTCAAGGCAATTCCGCTAAAATGGCAGGGAAGTTATTGAAACTAATTTTTCATTAAGCGATATGGAGCAAGACGGACAAAAATTCGTTACTCTCGCGGACTACAAAAAAATTAATTAGTTCCATTCTAAATTTTTAAAGATTCATTGTCAGCATTACATGCAAAACTCTGTCTAATGAAAATTTTCATGAAAACTGAAGCTAAGAGGGAAGAAGTATATACTATTTTACCAGAGCACAAAAAAAAAATAATATCAGATTTCATAGTACAATACAACACAATAATTTTTATACCGAGAAATAAGTCTATTAACAAATTTTTTCACCCTAATGAAAAAAGTGGAGAAAAAAATTTAATTTTAAGAGGCTATTAAAGTCAATTAGAGATAATTTTGAAAAACCCTTTCAGGGTTTTTATATATAAATGGTATACTATCGTTTCGCGTTGGACTTATTCGGGAAAAATGTTCTTGTTGCACAGTGTTATCAGCATTATTGATTATAATCAGCCAAAGTCGAAAACTATAAAAATCAATTCGTCGCAATACAAATTACTAGCTCAAGTTACAGTTATAAAAATTACACAGAGAAAACAGATTAGTGCTGCCAACTGAATTTGTCCCTAATCGATTGGTTCAGTTGTGGTAACCGACAACAAACAGCCAATGTGACAACAAACAGCCAATTGAGACAATACTAATTTGTTTGTGACAAGAGGATTTGGGTTTCCTGAATTTGGTAGCCTTAACAGAACCATTCGATTGACTCCGAATTCGGCGGTCGGCACTAATCTTTGGAACCTGTCCCGTGATATGTGAAAAGAGGACCGTTTCCTAAAGTACCTTCCACGAAACGGGTTTTAAAGTCATGACATGTTCTTTTGCGTTGGTTCTGTGATAAATTCAAGATACGTTTTAAAATTTATGCATATTTAGATCGAGAATTTAAAATATAAGAAATTACAATATAAGAGTTTCATCAAAATATTAGCAAATTGTAATTTTTTGATTGACATTTTGTTATAAATTTATTTATACATGTCAATAAATACAATAGAACTTCATCATAAACAGAGTATTTTTGGGAAAATCAAATAGAAGAGAACTGTAATGTTCATCACTTTTAATTGACAATTTTGTTGCAGCGGATATTGCAGAGAAAGTTGTAATCTGTATAAAATTGCCACTTATTCACACAAAGCTTGTAATTAATTGGAAAATAAGGCAAATACCAAAAAATTATTAATATTTTTGTATGAAAAGTAACAAAAAATATAGCAAAAGCCGTTTAAAATAAAAACCAACCCTTACTGGAAAACTAAGCCCATGATGTATTTAGTAAAATTAAAAAAAGTAATTAAAACTTAAGCATGAACAATATTTAATGTTGAATTTTAACATCATTAAAATTTTAAATGGCAACGTATACTATTTAAGAGTGTAAAATTCTATTCACTTTCCCAGAGTAAAATTCTATTCACTTTCCCGCTGAAATGGCAGGGAAGTTATTGATTTCCTCTAGAAGGATTGCGACTCATCTTACACTTACCAAAAAAAGTTATTACGGGAAACTTTGCTAATTTGAGCCCATCGGTATTTTTTGCTAATCTTATTTTTTGCTAATCTGCTGACGTGTACTATAATGAAATTAATAGAAAAGTTAGTAGCCGCTACAAAATTTTAGTTAACTTTTTATAAAGTGGAATTTAAAATCTGTTTGATAAAATCAGCAAAAAAAAAATTTACTTAATATTTTAAATATTAGTACAAAGTATTAAATTAGAAATTACATTTCATTCAATATCTACTTTTTTAAATCGGTTTTCAAAAATTTGTAAAATGATTTCTGAAATTAGCAACAAAAATTTGTAAATATTCTATAAAAACTCTGTAATTTGTAAAATGTGAATAGCAAAAAGATTTGCTAAATAATAATTTTTTTTATCAAAAATCAACACAAAAATATTAAAGTGGAATTGAAAATCGTTTACAATTTTTTCTACTAACTTTTTTCGGAGTGTACAGAGTTCGCACAGATTGCCGCTTTGTTATTCGTAAAAATTTTTATATTTCCGGTGATCCTTCAATATTAATTAATTTAAAGCATTCCATTATTGCCCCGATCTCGGCCGGAAGGTCGTTATTATGATCCGAAAGGCGAAGGCATTTTCGAACAGAAAAGTTGTAGCTTTAAAAGTCATACCCAGTCCCTCTTTTCACTTTTAAACCATCACCATCTGTATAAAAGTGAATGCCTGGATTGTTCCTCAAAAAGGTACCTTCTAATTAGGATTATATGCCCGGTATTCGTGTACTCCAACTTACAGTTTTTGACCTCTAGGCCATGTTGTCACAATTCAATTCTGTCTTGCTGTATACCGGTATCTCGTTTAAGAACTTCTAGTGATTGGTCTTTCGATGACCACAAATCCGTTCAGCAGTTGGATTTAGTCGAATCATAGTGAAAGTGGCCTCATATTTAAGCCGAATCTGAGTAGCTTATATTGACAAAATTGTCACCAATGCCCTAAGAATCATAGGCACTGAATGTTTAGAAGGGGATTAATATTGCATTTGTTTCGCATTAATATCCACCATTCCATTAATTGTCTATTTATTTGCTAAAATACTTTTGCTGGACATATCCAAATTACCCTCTCGCTTACTTTACTATTGTATGTGGTTACTTACAATAGTTATGTTGTATTTTAATGTAATGTAAAAGGTAACGACCTATCATTATATGATAATGAATTGTCACATATTTCACCATTAATTAAATTTCTTCCTTGAATTTGATCTATTTGATTTCGGAATATGAACCAAATCGTATTGTGTTTATTGAGTTTTTTTTTTAACTTTTTCATAATCAAAAATGATCTCATATAAATAAAAAATAGATTTTTCTAATTGGGGTTTTGAAGCAAATACTTTAGAATTTTAATCTGATTGGGGGTATATTAAAATTTTGTTGTTTAACATTTTTTTAAATTTATTGTCATTCTTTAAGTATTTAGATAAATTTGACATTAAAATTCATTCCTAAGCCAAAAGTAATTACTCCGATATAACTGCTAAGTTTCGTTCATATGACCCATTATATATTTTAAAATATATTTTTTATTTGTTATTTAAATATTTTAACAATTTCCTATTAAGTCTATATCCACAAAACAATTAAACAATAATTTTCTTTAACACTATGTGAAATTATTCTTGGCATTTGCAATTACATTTACAAACATTAGGGTGTATTTAATATTTGAAATTTTTCAACACATAATAGATCCATGAACAATTAATACTGTAATTGATTAAATTAAAATAAATCATCAATACTAAAAGTAGTACACTTAAAAGTTGTCATTGAGAATTTTTATTAAATCAATGAATAGTTTTTATATTATACTTTGTTATTCAAGCAAATTTTTAATTGTAATAATTTAAGAGAATTTTGAAAGATATGGTTGTGTTTTCACAATAACAAGTTCAGCCACAAAACACAGGGGCCACCCTAATGTACATACTCTAATTGACTTGCTGTGATAAATAAAGTATTTTACATTATTGGTAAAATTCTTCAACTTTAATTCTTAAACAAAATAAATATTTGTATATTTAAAATATTCTTGTATATATTTTCAAATTGGTTTTTCTAAGAGAGTATAATGAAAATCCACAAAAACCACAAAATACCAAAACAGTATCATCAATCAAATTTAATTTAATGCAAAATCAACATATAAACTCACACATACATATAAACCGCTTGATTTGTGGTATTTTGTGAATGTGACAAAACCAATAAAGATATTGATATAAGATGTATATACTTGTGTATATGTAACTGTAGTTGTGTGAATATAGTAAAGGGTGTCCCAAGAAGAACGTAATTTTTAAATCTGGCAACATTCGAAGTGTCATTGTTTGACATTTGAACAATTGTTATTGTTTGCTAGTAGAAGGTACGAGGTTAGTAAAAATGGAGCGCTACGCGAATGAACAACGCATTCTCATTGTGAAATTGTTTTACCAAAATGGTGAATGTTCTGCGGCTACAGTTCGCAAATTGCGATCAATTTGGGGTCACAATAATGCTCCAAAAGAGTCAACTGTAATGAGATTAATGGATAAATTTGCCGAAACTGGGTCTGTTAGTGATGTAAAGACAACAACGCGCCATCGACCAGGTCGATCGACCGAAAATGTCGCAGCTGTACGTGATGATGTCGCTCAAACTCCATCCACCTCAATTCGACACCGAGCTCAGCAAATTGGTGTCTCCAAATCCACTTTGCAGCGAATTTTGACGAAAGATTTGCATCTTCATGCATACAAAGTTCAATTGACTCAGGAACTGAAGCCAGCTGACCATGGACAGCGAAGGGAGTTCGTTAATTGGGTATTGGAGAGACAACATGAAAATGCTGATTTTGCCCATTTTCATCTTGATGGCTTCGTCAATGGGCAGAATTGTCGCATTTGGGGTGAGGAAAATCCTCGAGTGATTCACGAGAAGCAAATGCATCCTCAACGTGTCACTGTGTGGTGTGGTTTTTGGGCTGGAAGAATCATTGAACCTTTTTTTTATGAAAATGAGGCAGGTCAAGCGCAAACAGTCAATGGTGTTCGGTATCGTGAAATGATAACCAGTTTTTTCTTGCCTAGAATTGAAGAAATGAATGTGGAGGGCATGTGGTTCCAACAAGATGGCGCCACATGTCATACAGCCAGAGAAACAATTTAATTGCTGCATCAGTCATTTCCCGGTCGTGTTATTTCGCGTTTTGGAGATCAGAATTGGCCGCCTAGATCGTGCGATTTAACACCATTAGATTTTTTTCTTTGGGGTTTTTTGAAGTCGATGGTTTACGCGAATAAACCGACGACGACTCAAGCCTTAAAAGAGGAAATTGGACGCTGCATTCATGCAAAACGGTCATTGAAAATTTCATTTAAAGATCGCGTGCATGCCAGCAAAGCCGCGGCGGCCATCTGCACGATATATTGTTCCATACATAACCTCATTCTATCTTCTTTACGATATAATAAAGTTTCACGATTTTTTTTTTAAATATCTGTGTTTTATTTAAAATTTAAAAATTGCGTTCTTCTTGGGACACCCTTTACATATTAATACAAATTAACTAGGACAAAAGGTCTGAAATATATTTATAGCTATAGATAAAATAGAGACAAAAAAATTTAAGATTTCTAAAAAGGGGCGAATTTGCAAATAAATATAACTTCGACAGCAAGGAGGGAGGGAGATTTAAGTGTTGATGTTTCATCACTGAATGTTTTCTTAATTGTTATAAAATAATCTCTGAAATAATACATAATTAACATAATTCATACACTCTAATAAATTGTTGTTGAAATTAGAAAGTTGTTTAAATTTAAATATTATGTGTCTAAATAAGCTATACTAAATGTATGGAAACTACATTTAAGATGTGTTAGAAAATGTCTTTTAATGCACATATATCCATAAGAACTGTTTTTAAGTACTGCATTTATATATAACATATATATCCTTAAAATAATACAAAATCATTTTCAAAAATTAAAAGTCTTTATTTAGAAAAGAAATTTAAGAGAAAAAATAGCAGTTGTCATTATAATTCGCAAAAACCACAATTACAATAAAAATCTTTAAAAAATAGTAAAAACTTACAGAAGACCAATCATTTTTTGAGTAGTTTTTCCTCTGAATCAGAGTGTTTTTCAAAAGAAAAACGTCCTCAGAATCTGAGGGGTTATGTATGTGAAAATATGATGTTTTTTTAAATGAATAAGTTCTCTTAAACTGATGAAGGTATTTCTTTGGGATGACTTTTGAGATACTGAGAATTTTTACATGAAAAATCCAAAATATTTTGATGAATTTTTTCTTGATATCTTAGGTTTTTTCTGTAATAAAAAGTCCTCAAAATATAGGGTATTCTCTATACGAAAACGTTTTCAAAATCTTAGAACTTTTTACGAAGAAATTGCTAGAATTTAGATGACATTTTGTAAAGGAAATCGTCCTTACATGTGTTTTTATATATAAAAATCATCACATTCCGAAGATCTTTTTCTGCAGGCAAAACTTTAGATGCTGACAACTTTTTTCTTGTAGAATACTTCCAGGTTTGAGTTTCTTCAAGTTTCCGAATATTTGTCTGTGGAGAAAGATTTTCTCTTCAAAAACAACCCCTGAGGACTTTTACCTTAGCAAACCCTTTGATTATGTTTGTTTTTCCGTTAAAACAGTACTCAGATTCTGAAGACTCTTTCTAAAGGGTGTCCCAAGAAGAACGCAATTTTTAAATTTTAAATAAAACACAGATATTTAAAAAAAATCGTGAAACTTTATTATATCGTAAAGTAGACAGAATGAGGTTATGTATGGAACAATATATCGTGCAGATGGCCGCCGCGGCTTTGCTGGCGTGCACGCGTTCTTTTAATTAAATTTTCAATGACCGTTTTGCATGAATGCTGCGGTATTTCATTAATGCAGCGTCCAATTTCCTCTTTTAAGGCTTGAGTCGTCGTCGGCTTATTCGCGTAAACCATCGACTTCAAAAAACCCCAAGAAAAAACTGGTTATCATTTCACTATACCGAACACCATTGACTGTTTGCGCTTGACCTGCCTCAATTTCATAAAAAAAAGGTCCAATGATTCCTCCAGCCCAAAAACCACACCACACAGTGACACGTTGAGGATGCATTTGCTTCTCGTGAATCACTCGAGGATTTTCCTCACCCCAAATGCGACAATTCTGCCTATTGACGAAGCCATCAAGATGAAAATGGGCCTCGTCACTGAAGATGATTTTATCGGCAAAATCAGCATTTTCATGTTGTCTCTCCAATACCCAATTAACGAACTCCCTTCGCTGTCCATGGTCAGCTGGCTTCAGTTTCTGAGTCAATTGAACTTTGTATGCATGAAGATGCAAATCTTTCGTCAAAATTCGCTGCAAAGTGGATTTGGAGACACCAATTTGCTGAGCTCGGTGTCGAATTGAGGTGGATGGAGTTTGAGCGACATCATCATGTACAGCTGCGACATTTTCGGTCGATCGACCTGGTCGGTGGCGCGTTGTTGTCTTTACATCACTAACAGACCCAGTTTCGGCAAATTTATCCATTAATCTCTTTACAGTTGACTCTTTTGGAGCATTATTGTGACCCCAAATTGATCGCAATTTGCGAACTGTAGCCGCAAAACTTTCACCATTTTGGTAAAACAATTTCACAATGAGAATGCGTTGTTCATTCGTGTAGCGCTCCATTTTTACTAACCTCGTACCTTCTACTAGCAAACAATAACAATTGTTCAAATGTCAAACAATGACACTTCGAATGTTGCCAGATTTAAAAATTGCGTTCTTCTTGGGACACCCTTTATTTATTTTGTACATAAATGATTCTTATCATCAGATTCTAAGGACGTTTTTCTTTGTAAAGATTTTCAGATTCTGAAGACATTTTCCTATAGATGAAAATGTCTTCAGAAGGTTTTTCTGTAAATATACTTTTTAGAGAAAGTCCTCTATATAAAGAAACACTGTTCTATAAACTGAGTTCTGTAAGATATACCCACCATCAAAAAATTACCTTTAAAGAAAATTTTGTGAACCACTGGTAATTGCATTATATGCAGTTTCTGGATCCTTCTAAAATGGTAAATTACAAATATAATTCTGATATGCCCAATAGCATCATTTTTTAATATACGCCATGTTGAACATTTCGGAATGTGTGCAACGTATCATATATAGGAAGAAAGTAATTTTCATTCTTAAAATTTCTTAAGTTGCCTTCTGGTATTCAGTATCTGTAAAGAACTTTTATGAATGTTAAAAACATTTTTTTAAATTAACTCTAAATCTACACGCTTTTAAGTAAATAATTAATATTGATTTCTTTAAGTGTTTTTCATCCTTATCTCTTTCACTTACTTGGCTTAATATTTTGGTCCGGTTTCCGGTACCTTGACTTAAGCCTTAGTTCCCGTGGTTTCTATAAGAATCATAGGGAACTAATATATATTATGTATATCAAATAAGATCGGTACTTGCCTAATGAGACGCATGCTCTATAGCAGTTGCGTCCAACTCATATGCACATTGTGCAAGCTTTTACAAAAGAGCTTTTTCACCTACAGCGAGCTTCGCCGAGAGCTTTCACATATATGAGTGTACAATACCAAGATGGAAATTTTGAATTTTGAAATGTTATAAGTTGTATAATTTATTTAAGCCAAAACACTTTAATAATTCTTTTGAAAGATTTTTTAAAAAAAGGCATCTTCAAAAGGCTTGCAGTGCTTTGCTAAGGATAGAGCAACAACAAAAAGAATCTTTTCTTAGATATTGTTTTCATATTGAAATTGGTCGATTGGCAAATTTTTCTTTTGAAACTTTAATTTCAGTTCATCTAATAATTTGGCCCTATCTAAATTTTTATTCAAAAATCTCTTTTGGCATGTATTATAATTCCTTTTAATGGTAAGTTTGTGATTGCGTTATATTATAGACTGATCGTTGTGTGTTTGAAAATGTTTCTTTGAAAGTTATTCTCAAGTTGATGGAAAAGTACTAACGTACTGAATTTTCCGTCCCTGAAAAAAAAGCTCTTTACTACAAACGCAAATATCATAGTATTAGTGTTTGGACGCAACTGCTCTATAGTAAATATTCCCATTTGTATTCTCGATTGCATTGAAGCGTATTATCTCATATCTCTTCTAAATCGTTTGACTCGGGAGTAGGGGTTTACCTTTACGAGAGCAGTGCTTTATTATCGTTTTTTTAAAAGAAGAAATCCGTTGCTTATTTTCGTTTATAGTTAAAAATCGTTTGGGTTGAATGTTGCCTAATTTAGAGCATTATATCTGCAAAGCGTTATATTCGCGCTGCTGTACCACTTTCTCTTTAAGTATTAATTTCTGAAGCCGACCTTTGCGAATCTGTACAACTGAGTTATACACCAGTTTGAAAATAGACCTCATCACATAATGTTGCATAATTTTAGGCGTTAAATCCTAAAGATTAAAACCCAATTACTGAATATGGAGTAAAAACTTAATTCAAAGTCTTAGTTAGCAGCTAAGAGACAATTTGGAAAGGAGACTAAGGCCAATTAGCATAACGCTCCGTTAAAATTTAACCAACAATTAAATTTAAAATTTTTATATGGTAAACAACAACATATGTATTAGTTAAAGTCCCATTAAGTAGCTTACTGAATATTGTGTTAATGCAAATAATACATTTAAAAAATAACAAATATTTATATTGAAATAAAAGTAAACAATTTTTAGTATTTTATAAAGATATAAATAACAATTAAGAAATCCGATAGAAAACAAAGTACAACAATAAAATTATAAAAATTGTTGTATATTCAGTTCACATAAATTATAAACAATATCAATAAACAAACGTTTGTAACTACTATATAATTTGTAATAAAATTTACATAAAAGTTTATACAAAACTTAAACTATACGAGTATCTATAAAATACATTCTCTTAATAACAGAACAGGTTAAATGCTAATGAAGTTATAAAATGTTTACATGACTTTTAAACTTTTTTTTTTTATTTGTATGAATCTGTATCTTACACCTTTGACAACTTTATTGTGTATGTGTGTGAGTATGTAAATGTGGTTCTGTTAGTGTCGGAGAGTAGAAAACAGAAAACTTTATAATATTTTTTTAGCAAGTGCCACAAAGTTAAGCTTAAAAATATTGTATTCACACTTTATTAAGATACCATCGCATAGCAACATATCTAAAGTATACACATACACGACATATGCACACTTATAATTACAATTACATGCATCATAATACACATACAAACATTTTACGATAACAGCTTGTAACAAGTATGTTAACTAGTTACATATTTTCTTGCTATAAAATATGCACTTTGCATATTTGTGTAAAGCTCATATAATGGTAGATACATACAAACATTTACAACACAAATATAAATATGTATGTATGTGTATACAATACAAATACAAACAACTGAATAAGCAAAAAATTTACTTATCCATATAAGAAGTAAACTTTCCTTTACCATAACCCCAATACACAAGGGGAAGTGGTATACCATGAAAATAGTGTACCTTGAAACCTTATTTTTGGCTTTAATTCGAAAAACTATCTTTCTTGAGCCTTGCTTTCAAATATCGGAATATTTACAAGAATCTTTGATTATTTTGCTTACAATTTTTTACATTTAAAAATTTTTTGTTGTACTAAATGTTTAACCTTTATGTATCAGGTTTCTATCTTCACGATTCACTAAAGGGACATTTTTTTCCTTTAGGCTATTTTTATTCCACGTTTTGATCCATAATTCAAAAATTATTTCCTTCATTATCCCACAGGTAAAGAAACACATGCAAAATTTCTAGTCAAAAGTTTTTGGCCAGGACCTTAAGTTTAAGATTTTCCCCTTTCTGTAAAAATTTCCCAAAAACTAGTCTTAGAGAATAAAGTTATGTATTATTTTATGATTCAAGTGGACGATCACAATATTTAAAAAATAAATGAATTATGCCTGTGAATTAATGGTGAAGGAATGGTGTATACGAATTAAGACTTAGCAAAAATCTAGCCTTATCAGATGCTACGCTAGGGAAAAACACACATGCCAAATTTCAACTTTGACATTCATTTAAAATGTTATTCTAAGTCTAGCAAAATTTCCCATGTGCCATACATTTTTAAAATTATATATTAGGGAAGGATTCCTCTATCCCAGCCTGGAATTTCCTAGAAAATCTGAGAAAATCAGGGACGGGGGTATTCAGTGTATAAATTAAAAATACGGAATTTTTTTTTGCAAATTTTGGCCGTTTATTGTGAAAAATTGGTACAGTATAAATTTATTCATAATATTTACCATAACTTGCTTTTTCTATCTTTATGCTCTCATCATCTGTTTACTTTTTTAGCCCAAGAACGAATCAAGTCAATTTCGGATACCTTGTTCTATTTCAGTGAAGGCGTTCTGCATCGATCGAAACAAATGATAGTCGGACTTGGAAAGATTTGTACTAAAAGGCGAGTGATGCAAAATTTCCTAACCACTATTGCTAAATAGTTTTTGACTGGTCTTGCAATTTGTGACCAAGCGTTGTCATTATGTAATATTACGGATTCGGGCCTAGTCGCATATTCCGGTCGCTTTTTGGCCAATGCTTACTTTAAACGAATAATTATGTTGGTTAAGGTCCACTGCGATCGTCTGGCGCTTTTTCAGCAGCTCATAAAATACAGAGCATTCCCTTGGTGCCATGGATATTCGGATTTGGCGATTTCTTACGCTTCGGGTTATTGTAATGGATCCATTTTTTATCGCGAAAAAAATTAGTTTCTTTTTATGGCGTTCAAGTAGAATTTCGAACATGCTAAATTGTCATTCAACCCAATGGTACCCAATTTTATTGCCAATAATTTCGCCAGCTACTCTTTTATCATTCATCATCTTCGAAATTTTTGGCTGACCTGGGCAGTCTTTGTGTTCCGTGTCAAATTCGATGGAACATTTTTAGGAAAGCCTTTGGTGAGAAATCGATTTGCTTCAGCTGCACTTTTTTTCAAATTTAAGAAGTAAAGCAAAACTCCTCCCAAATAATGCTTTGTCGACACAAAATTCCACATTTTCGAAGCAAAAAAAACTTTGTTTTCTACACTGTTTCGTTTAACCAATAAATGACAGATGAATACATTTAAAAATTTCATGTAAATTATTAAAGACACAAACCATGTGTAAAAGACATGCTATCTTTTGCGAATCTCACATTTTTAAGTTATACATCCAATACCCGGCAAAAGCACACATTACCAAATAATGGGTAAAGTAATGTATAGCCATAGGGGCCGATGGATTACTTTACACCTTACTTCATTGATGAATTTTATAGGCGATGAGCCTCAAAGTTATGTATATACCCATTACTTTAGAGGGGGTAATGTAAGGGGTTACTTAAATGGTTACGAGAATGGAAAAAGCAATGTGTCTAAAAATAGATTTTTAAAAAAGAGAAATTTTTATTAAAAAATATTATTATTATTATTATTTTATTTAAAATATTTGTAAATAAAAATAATGTGGTTAAGATGGGAATCGAACCAGGGAACTCTGGTTGCCAGCCAAGAACTCTACCTACTGAGCTACCGACGCATATAGTATTTGATTACTTAAAACTAAAATGAATTGTTGCGCTTCGTTTTTTTGCTAGTGTTATCAAAACAAACAAACATTACCCTTTTGCTTACAAAAAAACTCAAAGTAATGTATATTAAAATAGATTTTCAAAAATATTTCAAATATTAATTTACATTTATAAATCATATATTACGTAATAAAAAATGATTAACTTTTTACTTTATGCTTGCAAATAATGAAAATGGTAATGAGCTATCATTACAAGGTAACGCATGAGAATATAGCATATGAAAAGAATGCAATAACAAGACGTCACTACCCAAAATTCTACGTCTGGTATTGCCATTTAGTCTACGGCAGTCAGCTCTATTTAAACTAGTGACCGTAATTTAAACCAATAGATAGCTATGGCTTTTTAAATACTAAATGGTTTTTGTTCGCTTACACGGTAGCAATCTTACACGGTTGATATGTATTGCTTAAAATTTTGGGCATAATTAGGTATCGTGACACATTTTCATCGGGTTTGCCTATACTTCGCTTTACTGCAGTTAGTCCCGTCTGACAAACTAACCATGATATGCTGATACCCAGCTGTGGTTCACATATAGGAGTCGAAACCAATGTTTGCCAACAAGTCGGCCATTTAATTGCCCGAAATACCTATATAACCCCGTACCCAAAGAAGACATACGCTTTTTACCCATAGATACATCGTTAAATCTGCGCCTGCAATCCAACTCTCGATGAAGTGCTTAAATGTTAGCATGACTGTCACTATGGGTCTTAATTACCCACATCCAAAATATTAAAATTCTCAGTCTGAAAGACTGCTGCCATTCTGCCCATGGCATAAGAGTTTTTGTTTGCATCGTCCAGGTACCAACCGGATCAAGTATTAGAAGTGCTAGATCCATCAGTGTAAAAATTATCAGAATAATTTTCAGTGCTGCCTGCTCGGAATGATTACTCCACACTTTCTGCTTCCGGAAGCCTCTCAATGACCTAAGTTGAAATTTATATGCCAGGTTTTATTTTGATTTCCCTGTATATAAAGATTCAGGTGTGGTACTCATAGCATCAGTAATATCTAGAGCGGCAACTCTTTGTAATCTATTCAGCCTAGGCCAACAGACTACAAATGCGTATATATCGTATAAATAGCATACTTATGAATGTTATAAGGACTCGGTCCTTCCGATTATAATACTCTTATATGTTTAATGACACTCTGCAACAAATAAAATGTAATTGCTGAGGTCGGCCTCTAAGAAACCAAATTATATAAAAACAATTGTGTATATTAGTCAAACACCCACTGAGCTTTTCTCTACCTCATCGCAATTAATTTGTATTTAACCAAGAACTACACAGTGCTGGATCTATACCTTAAAGCTAAAATATGTGGGTAGATTGAACGAAAACATAGCAAATCTTGATTTCAATGCAAAAATTTTTATTCACTTTCTGTACAAAAACTCTACAAAACTAATATTTATTTCAAAAATTCTGAATGACTAAAAATAAGTGAACCAATCCGAATAAGCTTTTTTATTAAGGTTTATAATTTCTGACCAAACCTGGGAAATTTTCCTATTATATTCAAGAATATACTTTCATTTTCATTTGGTTGAGGTCCTAAAATGTTTGTTGAACTATTTTTGTTTATGTATAATCAACTTCCAAAAATAAAGCAAATTAACTATTTTTAGCTAGGCTGATATATTTTTATATTTCAATACCACAAGCATCTCATCAGAACTGGAAGTTTTAGAAAAATTATGCTAATGATTTTTTAATTTTTTTTTATATTATAGTTAATTAAATAAAAGCTAATATACGTGGTATAAAAACACCATGTTTCTACTCGTAAAATATTTAGGCTGCACCTACACAGAGAAAACAGATTCATTGTGACAACCGAATTTTTTGCCAACTGAATATTTTTGTTGCAGTAACAGAATTATTTTGACGTCTCAACCAAAAGTTTTCCTGATGCAATTTTGTTGCATTAACCGAATTTGTTACAATGAATCTGTATTTTTTGTGTAGGTGCATCCTAAATATTTTAAGGTATACCCAAAAATGATCCCTTGAAGAGAATTTTAAAAATGTGAAAATTTGCATAAATTTTGCAATTTTGCAATTTTAAAATTTCTTAAATTTTGTATATTTTCGTCCAGAAGTATACATAAATCCCCTGCATAATCATGAATACTTCTAGATAAATATGTCTTAAACATAGCTTATATATGCGATTTGGGCAGAGTGAAGAATGTGAGTGGGTCAATCGTTACTTGGTACACCACATTCCCCTATCTACTGCCATGATCAGACACACACACATTCATGTAAATTGTTATGTAGTTGTTGCAGTATTTGTGGTAATTTTGGTATGCATTTAACTTTGTTATTATAACACAAACACACACACACACACACAAATGCACACATAGTTTACGATGTTGTAGAATATATGCAGTGGTTGTTGTTTTTTACGGGATTTGCTTGATTGCATTTTTGGTCATTATATTAGTATGAAAACGTGATTGGCATTTAAAATTTAATGTGTTTGAAGACAAATAAGGGTAACTCCTAATTTATATTAAAATTTTGTAATACTGTTGCTAATATAGATTAATCATGAGTATAAGTGTCACACTAATGTTGACGACTATGCGTGTGGTGTGTAAATATTTGTGTATTTCTAAAAAAAAAGTTTTTTACTACAAGTTTAAATCTGATAGTTACAAACTAAAATTTTTAAGTAATTACTAAGTCTATGATTAAAATATTTTTGTGAGGAAGTCAATTAAGGACGAAGTTTAATGAAGAGAAAAAAAATAGAGTTTAAAAAAACAGGGAATTCAGAAAAAAAAATTACATAGCCCAGTTGTGATTTTTGTTTTTTATTAAGGCATTTTTATACACATATTTATTTTGTTGCCTTTGAAAACGGCGAAAGTGGCAAAGATCTGGCATCTGATATGAACATATCTGACATCAGATATGATCCTTTATGACCTGATCTGTTCATATCTGGCCACAAAAATCACAAAATTGTCCAGATTCCCTTATATATGAACATACACTCACAATATATTTTCCGCTACCTACTGTAGTTTATTTAAAAAGTAATACGTAAAGTTTCTTTTTAAATGAAGAATCAATTGAAATTCATAGAAATATTTTTTTTTTTAACTATTTGAATCAGTTATTCAAAAAACAAACTATAAAAAATTACAGACATTCAGTAGGAGTTGATATTTTCAGTTAAATGTAAAATTTTATGTTTTCTGCTTCAAAAAATAGAAATGCATATAATTCCTATTTGTTTTTTTACCAAAATAGTTTGTATATATACAAAATTATTTCAATAAAAATTACAAGAAATTCTTCAAATATACATACACACAAAGCCAATAAAAATATATACATCTGTATGTGTTCTGTTTTGTAAGTACCCTGTAGAATGCCTGGAGTCATGAGTCTACAAGTCACCACTTTTGTCGATTATTTTGGGTGACTTTTTAGTGACATGTCCACAAAGCGTCTATACTTTTTACCTTCCTTTTTTGCAGCTGCAAAGCTGTGCTTGTTCTTGATTTTTTTTATTGTTTTATTTTGTTTAAAATACATGTGCATAGCTGCATGCAAAATTAAAGTTTTTAATAAAAATATAAAAAAAAATTAATTTAAAATGTAAATATACAAATTTAAACAAAATATATAATGAGCAAAAGAAATTACAAAAAATTTGTGAAAAAAACAATCAATTTTTTATAAAAATAAAAATAACAAGAAAGAGGCAACAATTTTTAGTGAAAGTTGCATTTCTAGAGATTTTGTGGGGCCTGATGAAGATTTTACGGAGCCTGTGGATGATTTTGTGCAGTCTTTTGAAGATTTGTCTACTACAAAATTAAATTTGAACGAACATTTTTTTCCTTTAATGAAATTTATAAAAACAAATTTTAGTAATAAAATACCTAATTTAACAAAATAAATGCACCTGTTTAATTTTATATCCTTCATAGTGGGGAAATCTAGTAAAAAGTTCTTAAAGTGTAGACTAGAATTACTAAAACGTACTGGTGAATCTCTTGTTTCAATGTCAACACCTAGTCAATAGTTATGTAGATTCGCAATGACACGCTCATATTATATGTCTACAGCAGAAAGCGTTGACTGGGGCATAATAAGTCAGTAGTACTGGTGACAAAATCAATAGTGAATCAGTACAGTTTCACTTTCGACATTTTCTACGGGGTACATACAAATAAAAAAACTTTCAATTTGAAAAACAAACCACAAAAGTAGTTTTTTCTAACTTTTTGTCAGTAAAAATTTGATGGTTATTTTAAACATTGTTCTATTGTTTTTATTTGTCGATTATTAAACAGTAATTAAAAATAAACAACAAAATGGGTTGAATATAATGTAAAATCAGTAGTCCTCTTTTTGATTGTATTTTCGATTAAATTTAATATGTATTTTAAGTTGTTTTTAGCGAAATAATATTGTGAGTGTATCTGGCATTAGATCTGTTCAGATCTGGCTATATCTTATCATAAATTTTCAGATCTGGTACGAGATATAATTAGATTCAATTTTATCTAATTAGATCTAAGCAGATTTGATCCAATTATTTTTGCATGCCACTAATGAATGATTGGTGTTGGTAAACCAATTTTTATTTATATTTATTTTTCTAACAAATCATTTAAATTCAATATTAGCCATCAAAGTATTTTCGGTGTAGTGGGTAGGTAGGTAACTTGGTACTCTGAAGATTTAAGAAAATATTTTTTTTAATTGAAATAAAATATTTAAATGTTTAAATAGCTAATATATCAATGAAAATTAAAATTAATTAGTTAGGTGCAGTAAGCAAGAGTGTCAACTATGAATTTCAATACCGGAAAAATCGAATTCATTTATGTGGAATATTAATATTTAATTAGACAACTGAACATCGGTTCTCACAACTAAAAACATAATTCAATATGAACACAGTTGTAGAAACCGCCATAATTCGATAGGCAACAAATTCGGTGGACATGTCATTGAGTAATCACATGAATATAATTGAATACTCACATGTAATCGAATCTAATAGAGTAATTGCTCTTTAATTAGATATACACACAGAGAAAACAGATTTATCGTGACAACCATATTTCTTACCAACTGAATGTTTTGGTTGCAACAACCGAATTATTTAGTTGTCCCAACCAAATGTATTCCTGCACTTAAAAAAGTTTGTAAGTTAAAATAACTGAAAATATCCTTTAAAAGAAATGATATTTCATTTAAAAACCGGTCTACTTAATTTTCATTTAAATTAAATGCCATTTGTTATTTATTTTTAAATGTTGATTTATCAACTGACACATCCGTAAGGAACAAATGATATAATCAGTTAAAATAAATGTCAAAATTCTTAAAAAATAACTGTTTTTTCATTTATTTGAAATTATTTCTGTTTTTGTATTTTTTGTTTTTTTTTAATACAAAATGTATGTATGCATATGAAGAGCTATAAACACTTTTTGTGTGAATGTTTTTGTGTATGTATGTGTGTTTATGAAGTTCTTGTAATTTGTATTGAAAAATTTTGTATATATACAACCAATTTAAATAAAACAACAAATTGAAATTTTTTGAATATTTTTTTTTGAAACAGACAGCAAACAAAATTTAAATTTGTAATAACTGTTACGGACACAAATAAACCACAAGTTTTCGTTTTGTGGGTAAATTTTTATTAAATTTCAAACAAATGAAAAAAATAAATGAAACTGAAAAAAATAGTAAATGATAGTAAATTATTTTGAATAAATGTATAAAAAAGTTAATATAGATATTTCTTTGAAAAATAAATGTTTGTTCCTTTATTTTTAAATGAAACGGAAAACTTTTTTATTAAACTACAAACAGTTAACTACATAATATTCTGAGTGTGATACAATTGAAATATTTGGTTTCTGCAAATTCTGTTGCATTAAATTGTTTTGAATCTGTTTTCTTTACACAGAGAAAAATAAACTTCCAACCGAATTGAAAAGTGTATTTTGGTTGCGACAACCAATAAATTCGGTCAGAACAATCAAATTCAAATCTTATTGCGGAATATTTTGGAACCAAACTTAATTTGTATTAACCGAAATTTTTTTTGCAAACCAATATTCAGTTGTACCAATCGATTTCAGTTATAGAAACCGAATCATAGTTGGAAATTGGCAAAATTTTTATCTGTGTACATACACACAGAAAATAAAAATAATTGTTATTCCCCATATCTGGTATTAGAAAATTGTAAATTTTCTAATTAAACTTTTATAGAAGTGAATAATTGCAAAATGTTAATGAAATCGCCCAGGTCAGGTATAAATTTGTGAAACTTTCTTGAGTTGTTATAAAACATTTTTATCATTATTTTTTTTAATGGCAAATGCAGGTACATTATACATTTTTCAGAAAAAAAACTATTATCCCCAATTCTATTTTGGGAATTAGGATCGACAGTTCTTTTTTTTTACATAATGCCCCAACATAAAGTGGTGCAAGTAAAAATTGGCGACAATCCCTGTGAGGATAAATAACGATTTGTTCTGCAGATAATCACCATAAATTGTTTTGGTCACTCAGGTCTGCTACATACTTATAACCATTCTGCATTAAATTTTGTTTTATGAAACAGTTTAAAAAGTATGATAACCAGAATAAATTATACAAAAATTAATTATCATCAAACCAAAATTATGGCAGTTTTAATATTTCTTTATCTTCTTTCAGACTCAAACTAGAATACTATGAACAAGCATGTGCAGTTGATAGTGTTACCAAAAAGTGTGCTGGTCGACCGAGTGGTTGTCGAACAGCTATGATTGGTATCTTGGGAACTATGTTACGTACAACATGTGCTTGCCATGGCTCTGATGCTCAGTATTTATATCAATGTGTGGGATGGCGACGATTATTATGGATGAATCCATGTGTTGGTAAGTAATCTCATTATAAATCTATACATGTAAAAGAGTAATGTTACTGACTGACTCATCGTCGCTTAGACGAACTGCTGTAGCTAAAAACTTGAAATTTAAGACGCCAGTTTCTGAATAGATTTTTGTCAATTTTGATAGGTCGTGGGGGTTAAGTGTATTTTTGGCATGTACGTTTCTCCTTTAGCATACTCTTCCACTAATTGTATAGTAAGATTATTTTTTTTCTGGAAGGGAAAAATTGTTTAAGTCTTCACCTTAACGTCCCGCCCAAGCTCTGGCGCTAAAAGTTTAAAATTACAATTATTTTGTTTCTACACTCACCAAAAAAGTCTGTTATGACAACTGAAAATTTTGCTGTTATTACGGGAAATATTGCTAATTTGAGCCCAGCAGTATTTTTTGCTAATCTTAGCAACACATGTCTGCTGACGTGTAGTACAATGAAATTTGTAGAAAAAATTTGCTGTCGCTACTAAATTTTAGTAAACTTTATGTAAAGTGAAATTTAAAATCTGTTTGCTAAAATCAGCAAATAATTTACTAAATATTATTAATATTAGTACGAAATTTCAAATTTATTTCTTTTTATCGAGCATCAAAATTTTTTTATTTTTTTTTCAAAAAATATTTAGATAAAAAAAATCAAAGGCTTAAAAATTGAAAAAACAAACGAATTTATCATTTTTTTTTAATTTGGTAATATCTGTTTTGAAATTTATTTTAGTACATTTTTTTTACTTTTAAGGTCAAATTTTAATTCTTTTTAAGGCTGATTTTAAGAGCTAAAAAAACTTTTTAGGGCTATTTTAATTGGATGTTATACGAGTATTTTTAGACATGAGTCGGTATATTCACATCCGATCTATTTTTTTTTTTAAATCTATGTAACATTTTAAGGCAATTTAAGTTTGCAGGTGTAAGTTTTAATTAGAAAAAACATTTCCTTCAATATCCACTTTATTAAAATATGTGACCTGCTCTACGAAAAGGGACCTCTGCGCCGAAAAAATTTTCAAATGCCGCAACCGCAAGTTTCTATGCCTTTTAGTTTTTTTACAAATCACCTGTAAAGATGAACATAATTAATGAAAAAATTGAAAAATGTGATATAAACAGATAATATATATAATATTTACAATTTAAAAAAAGTTCAATATCAAAGGTGCAAAATTAAAAAATTTTATAATTTTACTCTTTTTTACTCCTAACACGCTTTTTTGGTGGTACTTCTGTATTTTGCTGCATTTCATCTTTGTCTGATTTTTTTTAGGAAGTTCTTCCAGTTTTTTTTTTTTGTTATTTTTATCTCCGATTTATTCACCATTGCAGCACGTTTCTTTATAGATTGTTTATCTCCGTCTTTGTTTCTGGTTCTCACAGCAGATTGAGCTTTTTCAACTGCAGCTGTTTTCTTAGGGAGTTTTTCCACTTTTGCTACCGATTTTTTAGGAGTCTCAGTTTTGTTTTCAGTCAGTTTTTTTTTTGTTCTTTGTTTTTTTGGTGACTGCCTTGTTTTCGGTTAATGTAAATTCTTCGAATTTCGCTGCCTTCTTCTTCATCGGTTTTTGTGGCTTCGGAGCCACATCATCGCACTTTTTCTTATCGAAAACAAGCTCTCTTATATTTTTGTATAAATACCATTGTCTTTCTAAGTTTAATCCATCTATGCAGCGCTTCTAAAACTTCTGGCGATGAAAATGCATCCGACTGACTATAGGTAAACATTCTTCCAAACAATTGCTGAAGTATTGTTCTTCAACACTCTTAAATTCGTCTTACAGACACATTTTCTTACGTTAATTAAGATTTATTTTAACCTGAAATTAATTAAATAATAGATAAATTAAATAAAAATAAATAATAGATTCAATTCTATCGGCTTAAATCCAAAACATTGATAATTTGGTAAGGAATAAAAAAGCTCTAGTAATTTTGAAAACAAAATTAGCAAAAACGGGTTTTTAACTGTTAGAAATATATTTCATAGAGGCAACACTGCATAGTGAACATCGTACAAAGTACCAGAGAGTCGAAATACATCGCCAGATGATCAGGTTGAAGGAAGAGTTGCACAACCATGCACAAAACACGGAAAAACGAAGCGCTTTTTTAAACGCGTTTTTCTCAATAACTTCTTTTCGGCGCAGAGGTCCCTTTTCGTGGAACAAGTCACATATGTAATTTTTTTGCTAATACTAGAAAATCGGTTTTTAAAAATTTGTAAAATGGTTTCTGAAATTAGCAACAAAAATGTTTAAATATTCTGTAAAAATCCTGTAATTTGTAAAATGTATGTATATAGCAAAAAGATTTGCTAAATAATAATCAGTTCAAATATAGTAAAGTGAAATTGAAAACCGTTTACTCTTCCACCGTTTACTTTTTACTAACTTTTTTTCTGAGTGCAAGGTGATATACTTTTGGAATTTAAAAAAAAAAATCCAAACAAAAAAAGTTATTCCTGCGACCTTTTACCTCTGTAAACTTTTCAAGCTGGAAATCTGAAAATTAAAATTGAAACTTCCACTGTAAACAGGATAAACAAATGTATCAAGAAAATAAATATTCACAGAAAACATAAAAAAAATTTCATTTAAACATTATAAATTATTCGTAACGAAGAATCGGGCTTTTAAGCTAGTTTTTATATACAGAAAAGAAAAAATAAAGTGGAATTCAAATTATAGCGGCTATTTTGTCAATTAGCACTGCGGGAAAAAAAGGTTAGTTGGGAATTGGGACATGTCCCTTGGTAGGTGAAATACATATCGCGAGATAGGTGAAAAGAGGACACATTCCTAAAGTACCTACCACGTGAACGTTTTAAAAGACTATCTCACGTGATGGATCTTAAAGTACCAGTCCTGTGGAAGGTGAAAACAAGATCGGTGTCTGAAGTACCCGTCACGTGACGGTATAAAAAGTCTCTATCACTTTTTTGGTCTGAAAGTACTAGTCCCGTGTTAGGTGAAAAAAGTACAGGTTTTTAGAAAAACCTACCATATGCTCGGTTTGAAAGCCTCTATCACGTGATGAGTTTGTAAGTACAACCCCTGTGATATGTTCTTTGGGCTTAGTTGTGGTGCATGTTCTTTTAGACAGATGACAATTGACCCCCTTCTAGGACAAAACCATGTTAAATTGTCAGGTCATTTTCATATAAAAACCGGACCCGTGACTGGTGTCTAACACAATCAACCGGTCACCTGACGTATCCTGATATAAGGGCTTGTGTAAAAAGGTTGGATGTAACCAGAGCTGATTATATGTAATTCTTGCGGAAATAATTAGATCTCTATATTGGGGACCTGACGCAACAAATAGACTCAGATCCACTTTGATTAATCTCAATAACAAATTAAGAAACACAACACATTTTTATATTGGTGCCGTTGAAAATGGCTCTGGTACTAGATCTGATATTAGATATCATCAGATCTGGCACCAAATCTGCTTATATCTGGTCTTTAGATATGAACAGACATGGAACTAGTTAGATATATCATATCTTATCATATATGATAAGAAATTAGATTCAATCCAAACCTATTAGATCTAAAGCAATCTGGTCAGAAATAATATTTTTTACACGGTAATTTTCACAGAAATTGTAACTTAAAATTGGTTAGTTTAATGGAATCATCAGAAGTATTTCGGTTAAATTATTCACCCAGTTGTTGTTATAAATTTTTATTAAAATCAATGAATTTTAAATTATAAATATTTTTTTTTTGTGTACGGTGTAATTATAATTCTTTAATTTTAATTGTTTCATTAACAATTTTTATTTATATAACTATAACTAATTTCAGTTGAAGCCCAAAAGGATTTTCACATGAAACGTTTAGCTGAATTGGGTTTTCTAACTACGACAACAACAACTACAACCACCACAACAACAACAACTACTACAACTAGAGCTCCTCCACCGCCACCACCTCCTCCACCCACTACCACCACGACAACAACAACAACACATCGTATGCCTCCACCACCGGCAATGCCACCGAAAACACCAAATAAAGGACCAGTTTTTATGGTAAGATTAAAGAAATGATGGAGTTATTTTTAGAATAATTAATTAAAATTTTAATTTTGAAACAATTACAGTCTATGTTTCAATTTTGGTTTAACTATATCCTAGTTAAACTTAACCAACATTCAAAGGTTAGCTTAAAGTTAACTAGTTTTTTTATTTTATTAAAAATTAATATCCTGTTTTTTTTTTTATAAATGAAAAAATAAAAGTTAACTTTCTGTTAAGTAGTTTAAAATATTTGTTAATAAAATATTACTACTACAAGTATGCTCAGTTAAAATTGATGATCGATTTCATAAAATGTAGCAACACAGAGGAAACAGATTTGCGATGGCAACCAAATTTATTTATAGACAATTGAATGCTGACAACAGAAATTCAGTTGAAACTAAAGTTATTTGACTATGAAAAGAGAATTTTGGCATTCGGTAGTTAAAAATTAAATTTTAATTTAAAGAATTTCAATTGCCTGCACGAATCTGTTTTCTTGGTGACAGTAAATAATTTAATAAAATTAATAATCAAATTTGTTATGGCCACAATTACACGAGAAGAATTTGGTTTTTGCAAAAATATAAAATTACAAATTTTTTATAATAAGATGAATTTATGTGGAGACAAATTACACAAAAAAATGTTACTCTGCTAAATTTGTCTACTTAAAATTCTATCGAATTATCTTCTCCTGCAATTGTACATTTTGAAAATTATTTAACTTGTAGTAAAACTAAAATTTTATGTAATCCGTAATAAATCCGGTGATGAAAATAAAAAAAAAAATCCCTTGTACATACACACATATCAAAATACTAGTGTTAAAAATACGTATTCTGTTAAACACAAAACTAATTTTCATATTACAATGTTTTCTAATTTCATGCCAATGAACCTAAAAAAAAAATACAAACCAACTGGCAAACATATACACAAAAATAATACAATGAATTTACAAATAATGAAATAGCAAAAAGAAAATCCTGAACCTTCAGTTGATGAAAATATTATCGAACAACCAATTCGTACTAATAGCGACAATGACAATGAAAACGGAAATATCGGAAATTACGATAATCACAGTAGTATCAGTGATGAAAATACTAATACAAATATAAATGGAAATGGTAGAGGTAATGGTAATGGTAATGGCAATGGCAATGGTAATGGCGTCAATGGCAATGGCAAAGGAAAACATGTAAAAAATGGTGGACACAATGGCAAACGTACATTTAATGATAATAAATTAACTGAATTCCAAAATGGTAAAAATGGTGATATAATTGTCGATTTCTATGAAACAATTTATGAAACAACCGAATTTGTGGCTTTAGATACAACAACCCTTATAACCACAACAACAATAGCCACAACAACACAAGCACCAAGTAAGTTTTTAATTAAAATTATACTCAAATATGTATGAAAGTGTAATAGGGTGACAATGAAAAATCATTTGACGTCAAATATGATCGAGTTCAAACCTTGGGAATTTCGGAACATTTTCAAAATAAGAATATTTTACATATGGTTTGTGATCAGTATTTTCAAATAAATTTCATAGTTTCTATACGAACAGCTGCTACGTGCTAAAGTGTTGGTTGTTCCTCGTGGCAGAAAGACCTTGTTCCTTCGTTGAAATAGTTTAGAATAATGCTAAGGAAGACCTCATGGCATTTCTTTTAGAACGTTAACGTTGTGCTGAATATTTCCCAGGCGTTTGATTGTGTGTGACCTAAACCACTCGACTCAAATCTTTTGATGTCGCTTATAGGTTCTCTATATCCATATCGAGTTTTCTCAGGGATCGCAATATAAGAGTTGTTATATATGACGTCCCAGTCAGCGAGTAAAGGTAAATGCTCCTTTCTTCTCTTTTGTCTTTCTGAACTACTTTCTTGGTCAAACTTAACTATTTTGCAGATAACAGCAACATTTGTCTTGCATATTTCTTTGATTACAGGGGTAGCCTTGTGGAGGTTGGGTGGCAAAAGCCAGATAATAACATAAAATTCTCAGATTGGGGTCGTGTAAATAGGGTTAATTTTTATGTCGATTAAAGGTTTGTTAAACCACAGGCCCTTGTGGCCATCAATGTGATCTGTATACATGGGTTAAATCAATATTGAGTAACCTGAAGCTATTGGTGCTATGGCCGTAGAATTTAATTGTGACGTTCGCTGGAAAAATTATGTTATTAGTGACGAAAGAAGCATTCAAGTATCTTCAATTTCTTAACCGTTGCAGGAAATTCTTCGCTTCTTTTGATCTGCTTACTATTTATACACTTAAAATAGTTTGTAAGTTAAAATAACAAAAAATGTCATTTACAAGAAATGATATTACATTTAAAACCCGGTCTACTTAATTTTCATTTAATTTAAATGCCTTTTCTTATTTATTTTTAAATGTTGATTAATCAACTGACACATCGGTAAGAAACAAATGATATAATCAGTTAAAATAAATGTAAAAATTTTACCTACCAATTCCTTAATAAATAAATGTTTATATCATTTATTTGAAATTGTTTCCCTTTTAGTATTTTTTTGCTTTTTGTTAATATATTCGTACAATACAAAAATTATGTATGCATAGCTATAGACACTTTTTGTGTGAATGTGCTTGTGTATGTATATGTTTTTATGAAGTTCTTGTAATTTGAATTGAAAAATTTTGTATATATACAACCAATTTAAATAAAAAAACAAATTGAAATTTTTAAATATTTTTTTGAAACAGACAGCAAAAAGAATTTAAATTTTTAATAACTGTCATATAAACCACAAATTTATGGTTTATGGGTGAAAAAAATGAAAACAAAAATAAATGAAACTGAAAAAAATCGGTAAATGATAGTAAATCATTTCGAATAAATGTACACTCACCAAAAAAAGTCTGTAATGGCAACTGAAAATTTTGCTGTTATAACGGGAAATTCTGCTAATTTGAGCCCAGCGGTATTTTTTGCTAATCTTAGCAACAAATGTCTGCTGACGTGTAGTACAATGAAATTAGTAGAAAAATTAGTAGCCGCTACTAAATTTTAGTAGACTTTTTGTAAAGTGGAATTTAAAATCTGTTTGCTAAAATCAGCAAAAAAAATTACTAAATACTATTAATATTAGTACAAACTTTTAGATTTATTTTTTTTATCGAGCATCAAAAATTTTGATTATATTTTTTAAAAGATGTTTTATACAAAATTAAAAAAATCAAAGGCTTAAAAATCTTAAAAATTGTTAAAACATAAACGAATTTATCACTTTGTTTTAATTTGGTAATTTCTGTTTTGAAAAATATTTTAGTCAATTTTTTTTTTTACTTTTAAGGTTAAATTTAATTGTTTTTAGGGTTGATTTTTAGAAATAAAAAAAAACCCTTTTAAGTGCTATTTTAAGTGGATGTCCTCTTTTTAGACATGAGTCGGTATCTTCACTTCCGATCCCTTTTTTAATCATATGTAACTTTTTAGGGCAATTTAAGTGTGTATGTATAAGTTAAAATTATTAGAAATAACATTTCCTTCAATATCGACTTTTTTAAAATTAGTAATTTTTTTTTGCTAATTTTAGCAAATCGGTTTTCAAAAATTTGTAAAATGATTTCTGAAATTAGCAACGAAAATTTGTAGATATTCTGTAAAAATTCTGTAATTTTTAAAATGTAAATAACAAAAAGATTTGCTAAATAATAATTTTTTTACTAAAAATCAGTACAAAAATAGTAAAGTGGGATTAAAAACGGTTTACAAATTTTTCTACTAACTTTTTTTTCTGATTGTATAAAAAAGTTAATATAGATATTTCTTCGAAAAATAAATGTATGTTCCTTTATTTTTAAATGGAACGAAAAACTTTTTTATTAAATTGCAATCAGTAAACTACATAATATTCTAAGTGTACCATCCATATTCGACCGAAAATGAAATACAATTCCCACATATGGGTAGGGGCTTCAAAGTATATTTTAGAGCTTCTGCTAAATAGGGCATCGACGATCATCAATGGCAGTGCAGTATTCAGCTCCATTGACATAGTGGCGCATCTATACAATTACGGGAAGTGTTCTACTTAGATAAGTGAACTTATCCCTAGGGCTTGTGTTTTTATTCCCAACATGCGCTTGTCCAATAGATCTCATTCGTTTATGGTTAATTTTCCAGTGAATCGCACAACGCATTACAGAAAAATTTCGTTCATTGGTCAAACCACCCGTATGTGGAATTAAAGTTCAACGTCCACAAACTCTATACCCCATTTTCTACTTTCCATTAACTATTTTCCTGTTATCAATATAATGCACTGCATTAGTAGGGAGCATCACCTTGATTGTTGATTTACAGTAAAAAAAATTAAGACAAATTTTTTGATTTGTTTCAAAATTGCGAAAAGTTGAAATCAAAGACTCAAGTCATTCTCCATGTTAGTTTTTAGCTACATTAGGTTCGAAGAAAGGAATAGAGAGTAAAAAAAGTCTTCACAGCCGTTTCATGCCCAACACAATAGGTTTTAGCGGCAAGACATTGGAAACTGAAAAATTGCTTCAAATACTAGTGGCGATCATTTGTGTGAAATACTAATTTTTAACTCAAGTTCTTACTATGTATCAATTTATGTTGAGAAGTTCTCAATGGATATAGAATGCTGACAACTCAATTTCCTTATTGTGTTATTTAAGTGTCTAGTATGAATATGGTTTTAACGTGTTCAAATTTTGTTTAGCAAAAGTGAACATTTTAACGAATTAATCTTTAACAAATTTCGACAAACATTGATCAATAATATAAAATAAATTGATTTTTGTTTACAAATACAAGCAATTATTGACCAAAATAGCCCATGAGGAAACACCTTATAAATCTAATTCTCCAAAATCATTTGGCCCATTAGAATTCATGTTCCGCTAAAAGAGTTGCAAAAATAAAAATGTTTTTTTTTTATGAAACATCCTAATGTGCATACATTTTAAGCAAAAATTCATATGAAATACAATTTAATAAGCTGAATGAAAATACAAAAATTAATACATTCATGTGGCAATATACATTATATTAAATTAAGTATTAATTTAGGCAACTAACTTAAATTCAGTTATACAATTTATCCCCTTCATGCACAATACATATAAACTTAACTGACCAACCAATTGGCTGCCTGACTGACTGACCATCACTTCATTTTTAATATCAATATATTTTCATACAAATTATATTTTATAAATAGTACATAACATACATATAACATATTTACCTTATATATACATGTTATTTAAAATTTTCACATTAAATTTAAGAATATTTGTTTATGGTGTACTGATATTTGTGCACGTATGTGTGTACCCCACATGTGTACCACATATTATATTGCACATATTCAATCACACTTTCATAACATATTTGATATCATATCATACTAAAAATGAAAATATGTTTTGGTATTTACAAACATCATTAAAAATGCAAATAATATTTCTCGTTGTACTATTATTGCTTGTTCATCAAACATGGGATTAGTTCATTGAGTGCATTAATTAATGAATGACTTCATTAATTAATTGATGATATCAAAAGCAATAAAAATCTTTGCGTTAGCATTTTTTTAATTAATTCTAATAATTTCATTACCAATAATAATGCATAACAATAATAACTATTACCAGATAAGCTTTAAGAATATAGTTAAATTGAACAAAACTCGGCAAAACCGGAAAAAATCGTTATGATTTGGAATAATGCATTTGGGGATGTCCTGACAGTCATAAAAAATTTTGTATCATGACTTCCCTATGTAAAACCATCGTTCGTATTTTATCGATGTCGATTTTTTTTTTTTTGCAATGAAATTTCAATGGTAATGAAAAATTCCCCAGTATGTTGTTCATTCATCCAATCGTTCATGTGTCTCTATTAACGTTTTGCTCATTTAACATTCATAATTATTGGTATTATTTATTTTTTGGTAAATTTATCAGCATTCATATGATTTGTGTAGCAGAAATGTTTTTGTCTTTTACCTGTATTTGTGCCAGCATATAGATGTTATTACCGAGTATGTACAATGGGGATGGGAAATAGGATAGTATATTTTGTACAAATAGGATTTTTTATGAACCCTTATTTTGAACCTTGTTAGATTTTGACAAAAATGTAGACATTTATAATTTTTCCACATACGAGCTAATTTGAGTTTTAACTAATATTTCGTGTAATTCCTTAAGATAAATTTTTTTGAACAATTTGGAGAGTCAGTTCTTTTTCTAGGCAACTTTATTGATGTTTTGCAAATAAAACCCTATGAAAACCTGATATTGTACTTTTTTATTTTTTAAAAAAGAAGAGAAGCAACACAGGAAATTACTTCTACTAATTAATGTGCTTCTTTCTTTTGAAAGGAGATAGAGATGTGAAGAATGTAGGGCTGCACATATACCAACACTGTAATTGCCGAACATAATAAATCTTTGAACAAATGTTGCGCACAGAATTTGTGGAAGTTTTTAGTTCATACACTTACAATATATTTTCCGTTACCGACTGTAGTTTATTCAAAAAGTAATACGTAAAGTTTTTTTTTTAAATAAAGAATCAATTGAAATTCATAGAAACACATTTTTTTAATCAATTGAATCAGTTATTTAAAAAACAAACTATTAAAATCTACAGACATTCGGTAGGAGTTGATATTTTCAGTTAAAAGTAAAATTTTATGTTTTTTGCTTCAAAAAATAGAAATTCATAAAATTCCTTTTTGTTTTTTTACCAAAATAGTTTGTATATAAACAAAATTATTTCAATAAAAATTACAAGAAATTATTCAAATATACATACACACAAAACCAATAAAAATATACACATCTGCATGTGTTGTGTTCTGTTTTGTAATTACATAAAAAAACTTTTAATTTGAAAAACAAACCACAAAAGTAGTTTTTTCTAACTTTTTGTCAATAAAAATTTGAAGATTTTCTTAAACGACTTTCTATTGCTTTTACATTTGTCGATTATTAAACAATGATTAAAAATAAACGACAAAATGGGTTGAATATAATGGAAAATCAGTAGTCCTCCTTTTGATTGTATTTTCGATTTAATATGTATTTTAAGTTGTTTTTAACGAAATAATATTGTGAGTGTATCACTATTCTATTATTTTACTTCAGTGGGGTTAAGTGCTACGGGAACATGAAAAGAAGACGATGAGATATGTAGGGGGGATAGTAAACTCATACATATTAGTTTTCTAAATTTATGTAACCTTCGCTGTGGATCGAACCCACAACCTTCTGTGGTGGCCTACTACAACGCGTTAACCATTACGCCTTAGATCAATCATAGATTTTTTTCTTATCAAATATTAAATTTTATTACGCTCAGAAAACAAAGTTAGTATAAAATTTGTAAACATTTTTCAATTCCACTTTACTATTTTTGTACTGATTTTTAGTAGAAAAATTATTATTTAGTAAATTTTTTTGTTATTTATATTTTAGAAAATCTTTACAGAATATTTACAAATTTTTGTTGCTAACTCAGAAATCGTTTTACAAATTTTTGAAAACCGATTTACTAAAATTAGCAAAAAAAAATTATTAATTTTAAAAAAGTGGATATTGAAGAAAATTTTATTTCTAATAATTAAAACATATAGGAACATATATATTGTCTTAAAATATTACATAGATTCAAAAAAGGGATGGGAGGATATTTTGCACAACCCACTCATGTCCAAAAATAGGAAATTTACTTAAAATAACACTAAAAAGTTCTAAAAGTCAGTCCTTTAAAATATTTTCTATACAAAAATTAGCAAAATAAAACAAAATGATAAATTCCTTTACTATTTTTAAGTATTTGAGTTTTTTTGTTAAAAATATTTTTTGAAAAAAAATATATAACAAAAAAATGTTGTTGCTTGATGAAAAAAAAAACAATTTGTAATTTTCATTTTAGTTTTCTTCGATCTTCTCTATTCATGCAATATTCCTTATCGAGCTAAAGATCCTTTATTTATAAAAAATTAAATTATAAATATTTATTTATCCCAATATTTCGTCACCACATTGGGTGACTTCTTCAGGGGAAATTGTCTTTTTTATAATTAATAAATTAAAATTATTAAAATTGTAATTTATTAATTATAAAAAAAGACAATTTCCCCTGAAGAAGATCTTTAGCTCGATAAGCAATATTGCAATTTGTAATTTTTTTAATTTTTCCTATATTTTACAATTCATTAAGTGTAGTTCACTAAGATTTATCAAAACAATTTTGTTAATAAGAGATATTGTATTTTAATAAGGAGTGATATCATAAAAATGTTAACACACATAAAGTTAAATAAAAACCAAACCACTGAATTTTAAGACTTCAAACCAAATTTGTATTAAATGAAATTTAATACAAAATCAATGAAATTCTAACCAGTACGAACAAGGCTTTTATGGTAGTTTCTGTCACCTTTTTAGAGCAGGTGGTCTATCTACCTTTGAAATATTGCATGTCCTAGGAGAATTTTTTTGTGACCTTTGATTGTCTTGCCCAATATCTCTCCCTGGCCTGAGCTCCTCGCAATTTGGTGGATTTGCCTCTATTGGTACAAAAAACACATTATTATCATTATACCACTCCAGCGCTTTCTTGCCGTAGTGACAATATGCTAAATCGGGGCAAAAGTAAGTGGATACATTGTGCTGACTTAAAAATGGAAGAAGTCTCTTCTGCAAACACACCTCGATATAAATTTCGCTGTTTATAGAGCCAGATATCACAAATGACTGGCTTCTTTGGCAGCTACATAGGGAATTCCGTTTGCTTTTTTGACCTAAATTTTTCCGCAACATTTCCTCGAACATCGTAAACATAAAATTCTTGACCAGGACATTACACAACAGTTGTATTTTTGTACAAAATTTTATTTCAATTTTCGAGCTCTGATTTTGGCCTCCAAATTTTTAAAAGCGTTTCTATCGGGAACTTTTTGAACTTTGTAGGACTTTAGTCCTGCCTTATGTTTCACTTTACGTACAAAAAAGTCCGAGCCCAATAACCGATCTGTTGTTCTGCCAAATGTGTTAGGAGATCTCTTAAAGATGCTTTTAACTTTATATGCCTTACCAATGTTACGATAATCAGTCGTTGTTCCTGTTCCCGGCTTCCTTTCAATTGTTTGGTAATCCAGATACCTTTTTACCACTTTTGAAACTGTTTGGCGGCATATGTTTGGTTTTGTTGAAAATATTTAATTATTTTTGAACGCACTTTTCTTTCATCGTCCATTGTGTAAAAAATTGAAAATTAAAACTCATGGTGTAAATTAATTTATTAACTGACATATTTTTAAAATGTACACTGCCGCAAAAAAATATGCGAAGCTTTAAACCAAAGTTATAGACAAAAATGTATGTTAACATTTTTATGATCTCACTCCTTAAACTTTGTACAGAATTTAACCAAGTTTTAGTACACTCACCAAAAAAAGTCTGTAATGGCAACTGCAAATTTTGCTGTTACGGAAATTCTGCTAATTTGAGCCCAGCGGTATTTTTTGCTAATCTTAGCAACACATATCTGCTGACGTGTAGTACAATGAAATTAGTAGAAAAATTAGTAGCCGCTACTAAATTTTAGTAAACTTTTTGTAAAGTGGAATTTAAAATCTGTTTGCTAAAATCAGCAAATAAAAATTACTAAATACTATTAATATTAGTACAAAGTTTTAGATTTATTTTTTTTATCGAGCATCAAAAATTTTGATTATATTTTTTAAAAGATATTTTTTACAAAATAAAACAAAAAAAATCAAAGGCTTAAAAATCTTAAAAATTGTTAAAACATAAACGAATTTATCATTTAGTTTTAATTTGGTAATTTCTGTTTTGAAAAATATTTTAGTCAATTTTTTTTTTACTTTTAGGTTAAATTTAATTGTTTTTAGGGCTGATTTTAGAACTAAAAAACCCTTTTTAGTGCTATTTTAAGTGGATGTCCTCTTTTTAGACATGTGTCGGTATCTTCCGATCCCTTTTTTAATCCTATGTAACATTTTAGGGCAATTTAAGTTCCCAGCAAAAAAAAAGGTAGTCATTCTGTGACTATAACTTCTTTCATTGCTTCCTAAGCTTCAGTTGACATTCTTTTATGATTTTTTGGTGTTATTCTAAGGCACATCCAAAAGAATTCATGTGTTCATATTCCAAATGCAGTGATCTGGATATAAACCCGATGCATATCTTAAAAAATCACTCTTCATTACTTTTGAAGCATAAGTTATAGTATATCGTATATTTTTTTTGAACCTAAAGCATTTATTCAAATTGAGAAAATAGTTCTGATGAACTTTTTTAATTTTTTTACTAAATCATTTTTTATATTCTAGTTCAAAATTTCATGAGGGTTAGAACTTATGCAGTTTTGCAATTTTTATAAAAGTTTTTAAAAATCAAGAAAAACATATTTTTTTCACCTTTTATTGAAACTAGCTGGCCTGTCATTTGCATTTTTTCAGCTTTAAATATTTATGACGACGCAATCTGTGCATTTTTGCATTGTGTATATTATTTAACACTACATCATTTCCAGTTTTAATTCAGAATTTATCAAAATAATTTCAAAAATGGTTAAAAATTATTTCAAATTGCCCAAAAATGTTTTAAAATTGTGCAAAAATTATTTTAAATTGTTCGAAAATATTTTAAAATTATCTAAAAATGTTTCCAAACTGTACATTTGTCTAAAAATTCATTAAAATTTTTGAAAAATGTTTCAAAAACGCTTTTTCACTAATGCAGAATTATTTATTTGTTTTAATAAAAAGTATTTGTATATCAATGCATAAATTTCGCTTCTTTAAACTTTTTTTCCTGCATTCTTATGAATTAAATTTTCATCAAAGCTTAAATAAATATTACAAAGTATATGAACATTTTCCACTCATGCATCAGAATATCTAATCATTGTATTATCATTGCTTCCTTAGAGTAAAGTATGAGTAATGCTAGTAGCTACATTAGAATACTTCCAGCCTATGACACGCTAATGTTAAATTCATTGATGAAACCATTAGAAAAGAAGTGATGCCTTTGCTTCTTTGGCAGCTTCCCAGCAAAAATGAAGCTGAAAAAGAAGCAATAAAAGCATCATTACTATGGCAAAGGCATCACTTCTTTTCTAATGGTTTCATCGATGAATTTAACATTAGCGTGTCATAGGATGGAAGTATTCAAATGTAGCTACTAGCATTACTCAAACTTTACTCTAAGGAAGCAATGATAATACAATGATTAGGTATTCTGATGTATGAGTCCAAAATGTTCATATACTTTGTATTTAAGTTTTGATAAAAATTTAATTCATAAAAATGCAGAAAAATAAGTTTAAAGAGCGTATGCATTGATATACAAATACTCTTTATTAAAACAAATAAATAATTCTGCATTAGTGAAAAAACATTTTTGAAACATTTTTCAAAAATTTTAATGAATTTTTAGACAAATTTTAAAATATTTTTGGTTAATTTAAAAACTGGTTGTACAATTTGGAAACATTTTTAGACAATTTAAAAATATTTTTAAACAATTTTAAATAATTTTTGCACAATTTTAAAACATTTTTGGGCAATTTGAAATAATTTTTACACAATTTTAAAATTATTTTGATAAATTCTGAATTTAAACTGGAAATGGTGTAGTGATAAATAATAAACATAATGAAAAAATGCACAGATTACGTCGTCACAAATATTTAAGGCTGAAAAAGTGCAAATGACTGGCCAGCTAGTTTCAATTAAAAGTTAACAAAATCTGGTTTTCTTGATATTTCAAAATTCTATAAAAATTGCAAAACTGCATAAATTCTAACCCTCATAAAATTTTAAACTAAAATATAAAAAATGATTTAGTACAAAAATTAAAAAAGTTCATCAGAACTATTTTTTCAATTTGAATAAATGCTTTAGATTCAAAAAAAAATATACGATATACTATAACTTATGCTTTAGAAGTAATGAAGAGTGATTCTTTAAGATATGCATCGGGTTTATATCCAGATCACTGCATTTGAAATATGAACACATGAATTATTTTGGAAGTGCCTTAGAATAACACCAAAAAATCATAAAAGAATGTCAACTGAAGTTTAGGAAGATATGAAAGAAGTAATAGTCACAGAATGACTACCATTTTTTTTGCTGGGTTCGTTTTTGCTGGGTTTGTATGTATAAGCTTAAATTACTAGAAATAACATTTCCTTCAATATCGACTTTTTTAAATTTAGTAATTTTTTTTTGCTAATTTTAGCAAACCGGTTTTCAAAAATTTGTAAAATGATTTCTGAAATTAGCAACGAAAATTTGTAGATATTTTGTAAAAATTCTGTAATTTGTAAAATGTAAATAGCAAAAAGATTTGCTAAATAATAATTTTTTTACCAAAAATCAGTACAAAAATAGTAAAGTGGGATTGAAAACCGTTTACAAATTTTTCTACTAACTTTTTTTTCTGAGTGTATCAGTAATTAACTTTATTGTTATTTCTATTATTCAGTAAAATTTGTTGCTGATTTAGCAGGTCGATTTTTAATTGAAGTTTACTGCATTAGTCGAGTTTTTTAAATTTTTCGTACTAATTTCATTGAACTAATATTAATAATATAGTGTACATTTTTTTTGCTGATTTTAGTAAACCAATTTTAAATTCCACTTTACAAAAAGTTTTCTAAAATTTAGTTGTGGCTACTAATTTTGTCTACTAATTTCATTGTACTTCACGTCTTGCTAAGATTAGCAAAAAAAACTGCTCGGCTCAAATTAGCAAAATTTCCCCTAATAACAACAAAATTTTCAGTTGCCATTATAGACTTTTTTTGGTGAGTGTTTGTAGTGACAGCAACATTTTTGAATTAAGATATACCGTTAGACCGCTTTAAAGGCACTAGAAGACCAATAAAGTAAAAATTAATTTAATTACAATCTTTTTTAACTTATTTTAAGTTTTATTTCAACACATTTTTTAACCTGACAACCAAATTAGAACATTTTTGTGTTTTGTAACACAAGCAAATGGTTTTCGTTTGCTCATCAGAGTTTAAACAAAGAACAATCAAGAGTGTTGTAGAAAGTACAGCTTTAAAGTATAAAGTTAGTTCTCTCTGCTGGCACCGTACTATAAACAAAGCTTAAAATGTACCAAGAAAAAACGAATGCATTTGTGACAAATTTGCCATCCCTATAGTGCGTGTGTTGCTTTTTTGGTTTTCCATCAAATATTTAATGAGTAAACATTTTTCATGATTTATTAATGAAATTTGCAAATCAAACTCCATATATAAAAATTTATAATTTTTCATTTGCTTGGAATTGTTGCGAAATTGCCGTGACATTTTTGTCACATTAATTTAATATAGAAGACCACGAGAAAATTTAGCAAAAAAGTGACATTAGGCTTAGCTATAATTTAATTTTTATATTTTAATTTTTGTACATATATCGGTCAATGTGTTGTCTACAACATATGTATACAAAAGTCAAATTGGAATCTTAATGAAATTGACATTTTCTAAACAAATCTCAATGAAGTTTTTCATAAATGTGAAGAAGTTTTTTTTCTGAGTTGTGAATATCCATTGCACTATCTGGTCTAATGGTACGCGATTTTTAAATTCAAAAATGTTGCCGTCACTACCTACGAGTATTATTACACAAGCAAATGATTTTCATTTGCTCCTGGCCGAGTTTATGAGCAAATAAATAAGAGAAGTTTGAGGTATTTTTTGCTTATCTTAGCAACAGATGTCTGTTGACGTGTAGTACAATGAAATTAGTATAAAAAATTAGTAAGCGCTTCTAAGTTTTAGTAAACTTTTTGTAAAGTGGAATTGAAAATCGGTTTTCTAAAATCAGCAGAAAAAAATACAAAATATTATTAATATAAGTACATTAAAATTAGTATACAAATTAGTAAGCACTACTAAATTTAAGTAAATTGCTGTAAACTCAATGAATTGTAAAATATAGCAGAATTTAATTTATAAAAATTAAAAATAAAAAATTATTAAAATGCACAAATTAATTCCATTATTTTTAGATACACTTGTTATACTTTTAAGCTGCTTATTTCTTTTGAAATTCTTTCGAATATACAGATTTATACTTTTTTTATTGAACAACAGTTTTTTTAATATTTTTTTTTTAATATTTTAAACAAAATAAAAAAATCAAAGGCCTAAAAAATTATCAAAACATAAACGAATTTTTCATTTTGTTTTAATTTGCTAATTAAAGTTATGAAAAATAGTTTTAGTAAAGTTTTTAGATGTTAATGTCAAATTTTAATTGTTGTAAGGACTAATTTTTGGAACTAAAAAAGTTTTTATTGCTATTTGAATTGGATGTTCTATTTTTGGACATAAGTTTGTTGTAAAAACTATTTCCACTTCCGATTCCTTTTTCATCCTATGTAACATTTTAAGGCAATTTAAGTGTGTATGTATAGATTTTAATTATTAGACATCACATTTCCTTCAATATCCACATAAAATCAGTATTTTTTTTTTTTTTTTGCTAATTTTAGCAAATCAGTTTTCCAAAAATTTTTAAATGATTTCTGAAGTTAGAATCAAAAATTTGTAAATATTATATAAAAAATTTGTAATTAGTAAAATGTATTTAAATTTACAAAAAAAAAAAATACAAAATAATATTTTTTTTTACTAAAAGTTTAAACATTTTTCTACTAACTTTTTCTGAGTGTATAAACTTTTCCTTAAAGTAAAATTCTCAGATTCTGCAAACAGTCTTTTTGATAAAAATTCATATATTAATAAATGACCCTGCACTACTCGTACTACTGTAAGATCCTTTGAATATAAAATTTTTAGATTTTGAATACTTTTTATTATGAAAAATACTTATATACTACAATGTCTAAAAGAAAAATTCTGAGACTCTAAGTCCATAAAATCTATGTTTTTTAGTTTACCAAAAATTGTTATTAAAACTCACAAGCTACATGGCGAAAATCTTTAATGATAATTTTCTGTATAAAATTATCCAGTTCTTTTTTTGCATCATTAAATGGTTAACAGCAGTATATAGTTTTAGAAAAACATGTATAAAATTTAATTTTGAGTAATCTACAAATTACACAATATTCTCAGTATTTATTTAACTATAAAAATATGTATGAAACTTTAAAGAATTTATCTGCCTTTAAATCTTAAATAAAAATCTTTTCTGTTTTTTTTTTCTTTATTCTTTTTACTTTATGGATAAAATAAATGTATTTCTTTCATATCTGTTCATATCAACTTCCTGGTTATAAATAAAAACACATTTAATTTATAAAACGATTTAAAAAAAAAACAACACGGAAACTGCAATAACATCATTGAAAATAAATTGTGTTTATTGACTTTTTTACCCATTTCAATCCGACAATCATACATCTCGTTTTCTATTAAATCAACAAACTGCATTTTTTATTTATCACCCACACTAACAAACACGCATCCACACACACACACAAACTATTATTCGCACATTATGCAGACTATTAAAAAGTACGCACGTTGGCCTGTCAAACTGTAACATACAATGAAAATGGCAGTAAAATTATTGTAGACCATCTGTAATTTCTATGTGCATCATACATGGGTATTTTTCATTGATATAAAAATTTCTTGGAATTACTTGCAATTGATGGCAGAAGGCTTTATTGTAAGTCAATGCAACCAATTGTGTCAATAGACAACAAAATTTAAGATTTTACAGAATTTCCTCTTACAATGAATATTTTCTTATATATATTGGAAAAGTTGTTTGTTTCCAAATTTTCTTTGGAAAAATCATCAAATTAAAATCCCATTGGAATCTGCCCCATTACCGGTTTAAACAGGACTGGTCTGGAATGACCAATATTGTAACCTGTCCCGTGAGCAATGCAAACAGTATCGATCTGAAAGTACATGCCTCTGACTGGTGAAAACGGGAACAGATCCAGCTTATATCAGTGAAGTGGTTCAAAAATGCTTGAAAAAATATCTTTAATGATTGAAAATGTCAAAATTTAAAAACCCTTATTTTATTATACCCACCTTAAAATGTGACGAGGGCAGTTTGTCATTTCGTTTGCAATTTTAAGTCGATCCATCGATATCCGTCTGACCATTCGTTGAAATAGCGATCGCGACGCAAAGACATAAGCGGGGTTGATCATTGCTACAAAGTTTGGAATTGAAAACGAGCAAGACCGGTATAGAGGTGTATAAAGTTATGAATGAAGATGTATAGGTACCTCTAAATTGTTCATACAAATTTGTGTAATTTAGTACAGGGTGGCCCAAAATTTTCTCCCAATGTTGGTTTGCTATATCAGAATGACATATTTTAATTTTCGTTTTTAAATATATATTTGGACCCTTAAGTTTGTTTTCATTAATTTTTGAAGATTATATCGTTCCAGTGGACGCCAATATTGTTAATAATCATTTTGGTTCTAGAGAACTACGGGAGATAAGTTTTTACACTCTTGTCCTATATTCTCTTTGTGAGCTTCCAGAGTCTGTGGCTTGCTTACATAGACCTTTGTTATTTAAAAGTCCTAAGGAAAAAAGTCTGGAGTGGTCAAATCGGGCTATCCTTCTAGTCACTGCAAATTTCCAATACGAATCATTAGGTGACCAGGAAACGAATTCTTGAAAATGTCTATTGTCGTGCAAGCTATTTTTGCAGTTGCGCCGTCCTTTAGAACCACCTTCTTCAATCTAATTCATTAATTTGTTGCAATAAATTGATTATGGCTTTGTATCGGTCACTTATCACAGTAACCGTGTTAGCTGTGGCATCCTCAAAAAATAAGGCCCGATGATACCTCCGGGCCAAATGGCGCATCCTGCAGTGGTTTTGCAAAGGTCCAGAAATGCAATGACCCAAAATTAATAATTTTGTTTGCTAGCATATCCATTCAGATTAAAATGGGACTAGTTGCTCAAACAAAATTGGACAGAAAATCGTTCATTGCAAAATAGTCACGAATATTTCGCGTTCTTGAGAAGTATACACTCAGAATATTATGTAGTTTACTGTTTGTAGTCTAATATAAAGGTTTTCAGTTCAGTTAAAACTATGGGAACATGCATTTGTTTTCAAAGAAAAATTTATTTTATATTTTTTATACATTAGTTTAAATTAATTTACTGCCATTTACCGATTTTTCCAGTTTCATTTATCTTAGCCATTTGTAATAAATTTAATAAAAAATTTTCCACATAACGGAAATTTGTGGTTTATTTGTTTCCGTTAGAGTTATAACAAATTTAAATTTTCTTTGCGGTCTGTTTTATATACAAAATTATTTCAATTGAAACTACAAGAACTTCATACCCACAAGCACATACACACAAAATTTGTCTATAGACCGTGTGGGTAAACATTTTGAAGATTAAAAAACAAACAAATATACAAAAAACGGAAACGATTTCAAACAAATGAATAAATCAGTTATTTTTTACGTAATTTTTAGGTAAAATTTTAATTTTTATTTTTAACTGATTAATCATTTGTTTTTTACTGATGTGTCAGTTGTTTAAACAGAAAACATTTTTTTGATTTAAATGAATAAGTATACCAGTTTTTTAAATGAAATATCATTTCTTGTAAATGGCATTTTCTGTTATTTCAGCTTACAAACTATGCTGCAATCAATGGCTTGTCAACTAATATTCTGAATCTGTTTGCTTCACAAATATTAAAATGTCAATTGCGTTAGTCTTGTGAACGCTACTTGTGAGTCAGTCCTGTGACATAATAAAAGTGCAATTCACCTCCTCCTATGACAAGCCCAAGTAAAAGTGACCGGTCCCTTTTATATAAATGAACCGGTCCGACGACTCAGTCCTGTCCCTATGTACCAATCCCGTGACATGATTAGTGATTAATTAGTCCCATATATAGCAGATATGTGACCATAGTTGTTTGTGCAATAACAAATCCATGTCATCAAACAAATAAACTTCTTTTGGTAAACATAATAACAAGAAATAGAAGATAAAGAGCGAACAATAAAGAAAGTACTTCAAATAGTAAAATGTAGAACAGTATTTTAACATGAGTGACCATGACCAACGACGACATAACAACATCAATAAAAGGAACGTCACTAAAGGCATATATATCTATGTATATACATATAGATTTGTGCGGCTGTGTGTGTATACAACATAAGAATATGAAAGAATGATTGTGTTTGTATGTAATATGTTATACTAACAACACCAACAACAACTTTGTACAACTATGATGATGACATGATGAATGCTTTAACATGAATGGCGGACATCCGTTTTGGCGTTGTTTAACATCGATGTTGTTAATGTTGGCACCATGTTCACATAATACCAAAGACATTTATATTCGCAGAAATTCCATAAACCTCCATGTTATTACTAAGTATTACTATCGAAAAGTAACAAAAGTATAAAGGGTTAAAATACGTACAGGACAGGTGACAAAATATATTTCAGATTAAGTGAATAAGAAATTATAATTGGTCAAGACCAACCATTTAAAAACTTATAAGTTAAATACCACTGAATAAATTGTAAATTCTTGATTGATCAATGCCAAACATAATATCAATGAGTAACTTTGCTTCGCTTTAAAATTCATTAAAATATAAGAACTCTTTTTACAAATTAAAAAACTTACAAAATTCCAACTGGTTAGTTCAACTAAAGTCGATTCGTACAACTGAATACTTTTCTGTTCCGAAATATAATTAACATTTTTATATGAAATTTTAAATCAAATGGTTGAGAATCCCTGTACTTGATTACTTGACAACAAGATTGGAAATAAAGTATTATTGGTTTGTAAAATGTGCTTGTTGAATTCATAGAAACAACACTACGCAACATATGAAACAAACACACTTATGTAAAAGGCTTTCCACACTAAAGAATATCGTAGATTTAGATTTACCAAAATAAAATCTAAAAAGTTTTCTTTAAAAATAATAAGAATGCTTTAAAATAATTTATTTGATATTAGTTTACTAAAATTAATTTTTATTTCTTGATTTGATTTGATTTAATTTAAATTTATTGCTTGTGTGTAAAAATTCTTAAATGTTAAAAATTTATAATCTAAAAAATAAGGATATTTAAAATTATATGAAAAGAAAAAATCTAACTATGGAACTTCTTTAAATTGCCATTATTTGTTTTAGAACGTTCTACAATAGAACAAGTTGTATTACCACATGTTTCATAGAACAAAATCGGGAACCAATTTCGGGAAGTCAAAATGTAAGGGTTCACTGTGCAAGAACCAGCTCCATAACTAGTTTTAGAAACTATTGCTAATGGGTCAATCTTCGGTTGTACAACATAAATTAACACTAATGCTTGTGCGATAAAAGATGTTCTGCAACTTGTTTTTTTTTTGGATATTTCCTTTTTACTGGGTTTAGTACAAACATTTTAAATGTACTCTTTAACATTCCTAAAAAGGTTAAGACTTTTTTTGACCTATGCAATTCCAATTTCGTTTGCAGTTTATATTACTTAATTAGTTTAGTCCAAATTTCAAATTGCAAATAATTGTATGTATTAACGAAAATAATTTTATAATATAAAATTGATTGATATTTGACAGTTTGCACTTAATGAGAATTACATTTTAATAATTACAATATTTATAAGGAAAAATTTTTTGTGTGTGAATGTAATATGAGTATAAACTATAAACAAAAAATACAGTATATTCTGCATTAGCACAAGTTAAAACAACATTTAACTGCACTTTGTTTTTGTGTAAAGAGTACCGTGGAGATTCTTTCCTCTCCAGTATCTCCTTCCTTACTAACAACCTATTTTTGTTTTTAAATTTAAATTTTATAAAAACAATAAAAAGAAATAACTATTTTAATAAAACATTAGAAACGAACATATGTACTAAATTGGCTTGTAGTTCGTTCTTCATTCGCTAGTACACAAGAGAACATGAGAGCCATACAATATCGTATGGTGATTTTACTTATCATATATTTTTTGTTAAAAAAATTTTTCTCTGCTAAGGAGTTAGAAACAAAAAACAAGAGAATAAGTAAAAACGTTTTGAAAATAAAACATAATCTATTTCTATTTAATTGTTAACTTGTTATTCTGGGCCGTCACTTATCTAGTGCTTGAACGAAGGACTTTGTTTTGTGACAATTTGAGCAAAAAATTGGACTTTGTGTTCATAACTCCGTCTAAAATTCTAATTTATTTTTTTTGTTTTTCCTTCATTCACAAACGAGCCGTGTGCCTGTACTAACAGAAATATTGATTTATCCAGTTATGAGTTATCCTGTCTACGGCGAGAGAACGTTTTTTTGAGAGGTCAAGGAAAATGAGGTCCCAATGGCAGAATTTTCAACATTTTTAAATAAAAATTTCACAAAGTATTTGGTTAATATGTATCTTTGATATGCTAAATTGTGTCATAAAAATTTTTTATTTAATTTAATATATTTAAAAATTCAGTAAAAATACGATTTTCTGAGCCTTTGAAATCCATTAAACCCTTTTAAACGCAGGCCTATAGATACGATATACTGTTGTAGCGGGACAGTTGGTATGGAAAGGCACATATGTGCATGTTTGTTTTAATAAATGACTGTACATTATGGTGACAGTTATTTAACAAAATGACGAGAGGTATCGTGGATATAATACGGGAGGAATTTCGCTTGGACTAGAGTACCCAAATATGCCACAGTGTGTTTTATCGCTTCCCGCGCATTTTCGAATAGGAAATAAGATCTGCCAAAAAACTAGACTTCTATCTCGTAAACCGTTAAGTCCATTTGGACTTTTGCTCAAAAGAAAAATGGATATTAGAATTTAAATTACTGAATTTTTATTTTGAGTGTAAATTTCTTGTTTTGTTAACGGCCCTAACTTATGTGTCATATGAAAGCACATTAAATTACCTTTCATATTCTAGAATGAAATTAAATAAAATTTGGTATTATAGTATATTAAAACCATACTAGGGATTTTTCATTAAAAATAAAATTTCATAAGCACTGTTCAGAAAAGATCATGTCAACAAAAATTCATTGCAAGAAAATAAAAATGTCTGGCCTTAACATTTGTCCTCCCAATCCTAATGAAATCTGAAATGGATCCCTCGATAAATATCACAGACCTGGGCTACTGAGCAAGTATCTCGAAAATTAAGCGAGATAGAGCAAAACGGATAAAATTTTTGCAAACTAGATTAGGAACATTTACCAAAATGATGTGAACACAATATTTTTAAAATCTCCGTTAACGAAAGGTTTTTAAATCAAGAATATATAGGGTCCGCCAAATAACTTTTTTTTTTGAAAATGCTATAAAAAAAACTAATGAATATTTTCTCAAATTTCTTTTTTTATTTGAAAGTACAATGGAATTAACAATGAAAAATAATTTCATTCAAATAGCTGCTTCGGCTGGCCGTTACAGTCAATGGCAATCGTTATCGGGCCATGTTGAACGAATTTTTGTTCACAAAAAATGAAGAGGAGGATATTGGGAACAATTTGGTTTAACAGGACGGCTCTACGTGCCATACAGCCGAAGCTACATTCGATGTTTTGCGCCCTGTTTTTGAAGATCGCATTATCAGCCGCAGAGCTGATGTCGTTTGGCCACCTCGGAGCTGCGATTTGACACCGTTGGACTATTATTTGTGGGGTGCCTTCAAAGATAAATGTTACGCCGACAAGCCAGAGACTATTGACGCTTTAAAGGACAATATTCGTGAAGCCATTGGTGAAATACAGCTGCACACAATCGATAATATGCATAAAAATTGGACCGATCATGTAGGCTACTGCATGGCCAGCCGAGGCAGCCATTTGACTGAAATTATTTTCTATTATTAACCGGAAGGATTGTACTTTCAAATAAAAAAAGAAATTTGAGAAGATATGCAATAGTTTTTTTTATAGCATTTTCAAAAAAAAAAAAAGTTATTTGGCGGACCCTATATAATACTTATGATTTTGCGTGTGTTTAGGAAAGATGACAGTGTGAACAAGTAATTTATTTGAAAATTCGTTCGTTAAATTTTTAAGAACCGAATTTTTTGCCAACTGAACATTTTGGTTGCAGTAAATGAATTATTTATTTGGCCCAAACAAATGTTTTACTGATAAAATTGAAGTATTTGGTTTAGCCGAAATTCTGTTGCATTAACCAATTTCCATTGCGACAAACAAATATATCGGTGGCTCAAACCAAACCATACGGTTGGCGCAAGGAATTCGGTTCTTATAATGAATCTGTTTTCTCTGTGTACACATATATACATATGGGCCGGTCCCAAAATTAGCCGATCTTATAAAGAAAACACAACAAATTTGGTATAAATTATCTTTATTTCTCAACATAATCCCCTTTTAGCTCGATACACTTTTGCAAGCTGTTTATAGTAAAAACTGTCAAGACTTCACCTCTTCATTGTTGATAAATATTTTACCACCGGGCCAAGTTTTTAAGCTTGGAAATAGAAAATATTCCAAGTGAGCAAAATCTGGCGAATAAGGTGCATGATGAATCAATTTAATTGATTCATTCTTTGATTTTGGCCATCGCAATAGCGGATGTGTGAACTGGTGCATTGTCATGACGAAACAACACTTTCACATTTTTTCCTTAATTTCATCACTTAAATGCTTCCTTAATTCCATCACTTAAACTCTTTTTGAAGAAAACTTATAAGAATTATTCAAAGAGCATTTCAAAAAAAAAAAAAAACAGTCGCTATGATCTTGCTTCCAGATAGAACTGTCTTTGCCTTTATCGATTCTCCTATTCGAGTCCTTTGTCTCATCCATGGTAACTCAGCTTCATTGCCGTGAAACATCGCCAAAATCTCTATTGAAACATCTTGACGACACTGTGCGGCACCCATCTTTCGCACAGCTTTCACATCTTCAAATGTTCTTTCTGAAATGCCTAGCATTTCAGCTACACTCTAATAAATTTCTGTTGAAATTTACCCAACTTATAGTAGGAAACTGTACTCTTACTATAAGTTGGGTAGGCTTACTCTGTGTGCGTAAACGAAAAAAAAAAAAAAACACACATATTATGCGTAAATTGGTACACACATAATGGGTAATTTTACATTGAAAGTTCGTAAAAATTATATAAAATTTTAAAAATAATTCATGAATTTACTAAAATTGTGTTTAAAAAAAAACCTATATGAAGGGTAAATATACGTATGAAATGCTTAAAAATGCTTTCAATATGCGTAAAAATATAAAAAAATGCATATGTTTACCAACGCAATGGTTTAAATTAAACTGGACAAAAACATTTAAAAAAAAATAAATATATTTTTTGTTTACATAATATTTATATTAATTAAATAATATGAATTATGAAATGAATAAATATAATATATAATATATTTCGAATGGGCATGTGCAGTGGTCATCACCAAATGTAGTGTGCGGCAATATTGTATCTTCTTCTCCGTTTAAAAGAACAACGTTTCGTGTTGTTGTCTTGAAAATATGTTGACACAATTTTGTTGCATGTATTTTAAATTTTATTTCACTTTTTTGTATGGACGTGTTATTGATTTTGGTATTTGACCAAATCTTTTAATACAAATTTTTACAAATATTATATGTATTAACTTTTTTTTGAAAAATTATCATTCGCTTTTAGCCTTTTTATTTTTTTAATATTTTCCAATTTTAAAATGTCAAAATATTTTTTACCATTCTAAGTTAGTATATTTACAAAATTTGTGCGTAAAATTTTTATTTAACAAAAGAATACTAATTTTAGGCACAAAGTGTTTAATTTTAAACGCATTATGTCTAATAATACTTTTTATGTGTATTATTGTATATGAAAGTGTGTACAAAATATTTTTACGCATTTTGCGTGTATATTTACCGAATTTTCGTAATATTACACAAAACTTTACCCATTTTATTGCAGTAAATTTACAAACATTTTTTAGAGTGTAGCTCACACCTTTAGCCGACGATTATCGAATCCAATGGATTTTCATAACCGTTTCTGGCGTGGTCGACCACTACGGCCGCTATTCGTCTTCGCAGCTCGTTTCCCTCGCTACCTCGCCTCGTTTCTCTGCCACTCAATATTTTATAGTCGTAACCGGAGGAGCAGATTCCCCCAAAAGTGGTATCTAGCTCGGCTTTAATATTTGTTTGACTTAAGTCTTTCAAATGCAAGTACTGAATTGTATAATGATGACCAATTTTTTCCATGTTTATAAAATCTTTGATGGCTCAAAGTATTTTTTTTCGAAATACTGCCGCCATCTGTACGTCAGGTCTGCTAATATTGGGATCGCCCTCTAGAACATATGTAAAATTAATCTCAAACCTTTTTGTTTTCTATTTTTTTTTTTTTGACTGTCACAACTCATTTGACTTTAATCACGTCCATAATAATCGAAAACTTTACATTATAATGTGATTTTACCCACACACACTTAGGTTGCGTTCACATTACGCACCAAATATCGTTTATACATGAACTAGATTTCGAAATCTAGTTTAAATGAGATTTCGTGGGTTATGTAAACGCAATCTTAAGTAAAAGTCTAGCTCGCGCCGACTCTAAGAATATAGAAGATCAAAAAAATTTTAAACATTTTTCTTTTGTGAGTTTTTTTCCCTAATCCAAATAGTTTCCACCCTAATGTACATGGGAATGTGTTATTTATAATGGTCATATCTAACAACTCTTCAATATAAAAAAAAAAATTATTGTAAAGTGGAGGAGGAAACATATAAATTGTCAAGGATTATATTAAATGATGATCCTTTGTTATTACACTCGCGTGTGTACTTTACAAATATTGTTGTTTATATGTTAGTAAACACACACACACACATATATAGAATATCTTCATGTGTGTGTGTGTGTGTGTTTGACTGAGTGAATTGTATATGGAGTGTTTGTCCACTTTAATATGAGTTGAAATTAAATCGCGTGTGTTTGTTCTTCTATACTTTATTGTCACCATCGTTGTCATATTTTTTCTTTTACGTTGTTGTCTGTAGATTTTATTTTGTTAACTTATAAATGTTCATGTAATGGTTAAATTTTCATTTGATTTATTACATTACATTTTTATGTTCATTTCTGCATTGTCATATCATTTTCTGTTTTTTATTTAAGGACTTTTTGAGCATTTTATAAGTGTACATTGAAATTTTAAAAAATTTTATTGTATATTTGCCAGTTTTTTTTTCTAACAAAATCTTTTTTTCTTCTTCTTTTTTTCCATTATAGGAAATTGCGTTGTTCAGAGGCCTCATCAATCTGATCAACTTATAAGAGAGGGTACCAGTAAAAGGGTAAGTTGTAAATTGAAAATAAAAATTTACTACAAATAAGAAACATATAGAAAATATATTATTGAATGGGTGAATTGAGCTTTTAAAAAATTAAGTTAATTAATTAAGCATCTTTCGGGATCCTTAAGAACATTAAAAAAAGCACAAATCCAGAAATCAACAAACATTTCTGCTTAAGAACCGGTAATGAAAGCAGTCAAAAATTATAATTTTATTGGATTCTTTCGGACAATATACGGCTCTCTCTGCAAAATCAAAATAAATATGATTGTTTTAAATCATCTCTTTAGGTCTTTAGCTTAAGGCCCTATTGGGGTTTCATAGAAAAAGGAATGGACGCACAGACGGATTTTTTCTAATTCAGGATTTCATATAATTTATGGATCTTCGATCCACATAGCGGTAAACTTCAAATGCAAGGATTATATTGATCCGAGATTCGAATGACTTACTACAATTTGAGCTTTATTCACGAAAAATTCAATTCTGCTAAAAAAAGTAGTCATATACACTTTCACGAAACCTTTCCTCAAAGAAAAATAAATTTTCACATTTTTGTTAATTTTTTCAATTTTTTAAATAACTAAGTGTAGTAGAATTAAGTTGAAAATTAGGAATCGAAAGTAACGATACTCTTTACAACCTACTCATTAAGCCCGAAAGTCGGTTTGAATTTTACTAAGGATTGTACCACGCCTTTACCTCAAACACTCGTCATTTTCCAGGACTTGCAACCGGCTGACTTGAGACAATACAAGATTACTTAATAAAACCTTTGAATTACTTATATAACAAGCAAGTCTCAAACAGGCAGGTTTATGTGCTGTAGGAGCACCGTAGGACGGTATTGCGATATGATTTGATGTTGCCTTCGCTAGGGATCGTACCCGCTAACCATTACACCACAAAATTATAATTTTATTAATTTATTTATAATTTATAATTATATAATTTATATAATTTATAATTATATAATTTATATAATTTATAATTATATAATTTATATAATTTATAATTATATAATTAATAATTAATTTATAAAAATTATTAGTTGATCGAAAACCTTTGTACTAAATTTGATCTAAATATCTTTATATTTGCCACCTGTAGTTTGATTAAAATTCAATTAAACAAATATCAGGGAGCAGGATTTAAATGGGAACTAGATCCATATAACATTCACAATAGGAGTTTCAGCATGTTATCAACGGTATTGTGTATCTAAATACAGGGTGCGCTATCTTTTATGTCGGCATGTGAATATTGAATAACTTAAATAAACAACTGATTTCCATACACAAAGTTAAAAAATTATTCAACTTCCAACTGAAATTCAATTATAAAGAATATAATCTGTTGGTGCAACTAGAACCGATTGGAGTTTTAAAGGAAATTCTGTTAATACAACAGAATTTTTGTCGCAACACCCAAAATATTCAAGAATCACATTTGGTTAAATTTGTGCTAAGCAAGTTTATTGGTTACAACAACCAAATTACTCTTTTTAAATTCGGGTTTTAATTTATTTGTATTTTAATTTGTTTATATTAATTCACTTGGATTACTTTTTAAATACAACATCCCAGCAGGATTCTAAAGGAATTAATTTTTCATTGATTCCAAAGTATCGTTTGGTTCTGATTTACCTCTTCTAAGGCAGTTCTTTATCACAACATCAAAAAATGTGATTTTTAATGAAATTTAACACTTTTTAAATCTATGACGGATAAATTATTTTAAAAACAATTAAAGTTAAACATTAATCATAAATATTTTTATATCAATTGTTGCACTTATAACTATGGTTTAAGTTTAAGTGATTTGTTTCAATCTTTAACTTACAATTTACCAGATTTTAAATTGTTAAAATCGTAGGCATTATTGATACAAAAAGTAAAAAATTATTGTAGTAAAAATTACAAGAATTTCGAATAAAGTAAATAATATAATAAATACGGCCGATTACTGAATGTCCCGTTATAATTTAACCAACAGTCAAACTCAAACTATATACGAGAAACAACAACAAATATGCCAGTTCAACTTCCAGGTAAAAGCTTAAGGAAGTTTGTGAAAATGATGCTACGGCCCGATTAATGATGTCCTGTTAAAATCTAAATTACAAATTCAAAATTTAATTAGGAACATCAAAACATCTCATTGTTCACTTAACCATAATGAGGGCCTTAAATGCAATGAAAAAGGGTCATAAAATAAAACTATCACCCTCTGACAGCCCTATGTAAAATTCATTGGTTCCGATCTAAATTTTCACAACAACGGAATCAAAATCACTGCTTCTTTTTCTCTTCCTTTGCTACTTTTTTTGCTGGGATCAATCAAATGGCCCCATCTATCAGAGCATGAAAAGAAGTCAGGAGTGGTCACACGTCCAGTCAATGTCGCCTTTTTTGACATCACAAGTCCACGAAATTTTTGTTGCAGAAACTGCATTTGTTTAAACCTTTATCCGTCCAGATTTTTTCATACATTTTTGTTCAGACATAAAAAGTCAAAATCCACCGATATCGTTTCCCATCAACAGTTTCGCCTTCTCTGAAGAAGAAAAAATGGTCCAATAATCATGTTGGTGCAAACGTCGGCCCAAACAGTCAGTTTTTGGTCATGTAATCGTATTTCCTCTCGTCTGGTTTCTCCGTTCCCCAAATGCGACATCTTTGTTTCTTAACGCCGCCATAGAGTGAAAATAGGTCTCGTCAGAAATAAAAATTTACTTTTAAAATTAAGGTAAAATGTTAACCATTCGAGCTCCTATTAGCCAGCATATTAAGTCAATTGCACTTTATTCGAAGGTAAATCCAAATCATCCTTTAAAATGCATCGTAAAGGGGTTCCACTGACTCCAAAATGATATTCGCGGTGACTGTCTCTTTATATTTCAATAAGTTCATTGGAACGTCTTGGGCATTGATGGATGACATGTGGACGATCTCCCACTATTTTGGCGCGTTGTTGTTAAATTTTGCCATACCGACATTAAAAATGGCACACCATGTACCATTTGCGCCCAATTCTGAAAGGACTTTCCTATGAAAGATATGTCTGAATTTAGATCATTTATAATCAAATTTCATTGGATAGTTTTGGAAACAAAAGAGTGTTTTATTAAAACAATATTAGTTGTACTTTTGGGTATGTCTTATAGGGTGGAAAAACATTGTCTTGCCAGTACCAATGCATTGTATGGTTGACATTTAATGACTGGCTTAATATCTTAAAACTATGAAATTCGACTGTAACGATTATGCGATAATGACACAAATATAAAAATAGCTTTCTGAAGTTTTATCAAATGAAGAGTTAAAACTACACTATAGGAAATGACAAGCGGACCTGTCACTTTTTCCTCCGTCTTAAACCCATGTGGCAGGACACAAAACTATCTTAGGATGTGTCCACAAACTGTTTTCATTAGGATGTGTTTCAGTGATACTATCTTCTCTCAGTACTGTGACATGTTCTAGAATATATCACTGAACTATTTTTTTAATATGTGTTTAGTCACCTGTTACATGTTCATGTTCTAGAACGTATGACTAAACTATGTTTTTAATATGAGTGTAGTGACCTGTCACATGTTAGTTCCGTGACATGTACCATTGGCGTCAATTTATTCCCACCTAAAGCAACTCCATGTGACAGGTTTCTTTCATACAAATGACAGTTTCTTTACATTTGTCTTAAGGTACTTCTAAACAATTATTTTACTGAACAAAAATTAAGTTTTCATACCCTGTTTTATTCTTTCCCAAAACTAAACTTATAAAATAGAAAAAAAACAAAATAAAATAAAGAAGAAAAATGCCTTAAAAACATATCTTGTCTACTTAAATAAATAATTTAATTCTATATCATATTTCTCTCCTATTCCTTCTTTTACTTTACATTACACACATTTTTTTTTTTTTTTTTTTTGTTTTTGTGTTTTTGCTTTTATGATTACTTAACAGATTTACTCTTTGGACGATGCTGAATGTAGTGAATTATGCAGCTGCGGTGAATCACTAACACTTACCTGTCATGCCCTTTGCGTGCCATTTGCACCATGCCGTACAGCATTGGCATTTTATAGTCATGCTTCACCCGCGTATCAAGCATTTCGTGGTCGTTGTCTTTGCTATTCGGGACGTTTTATCTGTATGAAACCACCATTAGGTGACTATTCCCTGCCAGGTAAGTTCTATTTGTTACAAGTATAAAAACCACTTAAGTTTTCACATTCTTATTTTTATTTTTGTGTGGCTGGTGTATTCTATCTGTCAGTTGTATGGCAATATGATATGATGTTCGCTGCAGTATACTACTTTCACTATGCCAATGTACCAAGTACCGTCATAGTGAATATTATTACAAGAAATATTTAAACAGAAAAAAATTTCAATGAATAACAATAGAAAGAGTGTAGTTGTCAGAAAATGATAGCTATAGTAGAAGAACAACAACAAAAAAAGCTTTTGCAGATTATCTTACACCCAGGGTAATGATTTCATTTTATGATAAATGATGATGATTAAATAGTTTTATATAAAGATGAGATTATACAGGTTGGAAAGGTGGATTTAACATTTCACGGTTTATTTTTGCTCATCAAGAGCTTTCGATTTTATGTTCATAGGGTGTAATTTATGACAAGCTGCTTATATACAGTAAACCCTAAATTTATAGCGTACTTGTTTCACACGATTTCTATAAAACATGATTAAAACGTATTATTCGGTATTTAAAACTTAAGAAATATACTGATTTTATTTTTTTTATTTTATTTATATTAATCATATAATAACAAATTATATCATTATACCCTAACCGAGAACTAGCAACAAAGGCCTTCGGCTCGTTGTAGCGAAAACAGACCAGAGCCTCTGGTGGGAATCGAACCCACGACCCCCGCACTAATAAGCTAGCACGCTACCAACTAGCCTACCGGGGCGCTCTTATACTGATTTGATTTTGAAATATAATAAGAAACTGCATTGAGTAATGCTATGTTTGCCTTCAAATAAGTTGTTATATTTTTCATTGCTGGTCGGGCTCGAACTAATGATACGTATACAGCAGTACTACGCATTAGAATTCGTAAATAGAAAAAATATATGCATTGTTACAACCGAATTATTTTCCAACTGAACGGTTTGTTGAAGCCACCGATATATTTTGAAATTCGGTCAATACAATAGTGTTTCGGTTGAAACCATATATTTTGATTTGAACAGAGCGCCCCGGTAGGCTAGTTGGTAGCGTGCTAGCTTATCAGTGCGGGGGTTGTGGGTTCAATTCCCACCAGAGGCTCTGATCTGTTTTCGCTACAACGAGCCGATGGCCTTTGTTACTAGTGCCCGGTTAGGGTATTAACATATAATTTGTAATTATATGATTAATATAAATAAAATAAATAATTTGATCAGGAATATATTTGGTAGATACAACCAAATAATTCGGTTGCTGCAACAAAGAAATTTGGTAGTTACAATGAGTCTGTTTTCTCTGTCTCTCTAGTTTTACAGAAATATTTACCGACAGAATTTTGAAAAAGTTCACAGTAAAGACAAATTTTCATAGCTTGACTTTATTGGATTCTAATTCAAGCAAACAACACATTTCTAAGGCGAAGGTTGTGGCTGTAACGGAGTGCATTTGGTTTTTAATTGCCACTGATTCTGGGGATCTTTACAGATAGTCTGGTGAAGTCAGTTAAATCGGTTGAATTTTTGATCAAAAACGTTTTTGGAATGCAAAAGAGTCAATACGGCTATTCTAGCAGGGGATTTTTAAGGTTTATAGGTGTATACGGACACTGTTGAGTGTATAGGAATGAGAGAGCTAACAAGCTTGCTAGGAATGGATCCAACCTGGTCGCCGTTAATTTCCAAAATCTTAAAACTCTTTGGATGACAGAAAGCAGCTTGGACAATGGGATACCAACATGCACAAGGAGATCTGGAATGGCGATAATGTTGGTTCGGTGACTAGGATGTGGGTAGGACAGGGAGAATTTTAAGGCTGGGGAAGAGGTTAATGAAAACCTGATTATAATTCTTACAGGCCACTCTACACTGCGATCACACCTTTCGAAATTATGAAGGAGTGACTATGTGTTGTGTAGAACCTGTGTAGAGGGCGATAAGACTCTGGAACACTTTCATTGTGTTTGCATAGCTTCTGCAAGAAGTAGGATAAGGCAATGACACAGGGACGTTATATCGTCATTTAAGTGATTGCGGAGAGTTGATTTGGGGATACTGAATTCTTCAGGTAGACCGGAATGATTATTATGGCTTAGCTTTTTGGAGAACGTACAACATGCCGTTTGTCTGGCATAGGTGTATGTCATCTATCTTTGGATGTTGCTGAAGGGCGAATGGTCCTTCATTTTTTTTTATCCCATCCTAATCCTAAGAAATTTTTTTTTTCATTTTCTATCAACCACGTAAGTCAAGGCTTGCCTGTATGTTTTTTAACGACTTAAAATATGCGTGTTTTAAACTACATGATAAACGCACACCTTAAGTTTTTTTTTTGTCTTAAATAACTATAAATTTCAAGTAGCATTTTATTAAAAATTTATATATTTTCTTACTTATTCCTTTAATAGGTGGTGTTTTTCTAATGCTTGGCTATAGTTCGGCTGATGAAGCTTTATTACGTCCCCATACCAATTTGGGTGTACAAGATGCTGTTAGAGCTTTACAACAATATGTTACAACCTACATTAATAATCAGGTAAATTTACGACAATGATAATCGTAATTTGTTCAATAAAATTATAATTTTATTCGGTTTTTAATTTTTATTTGCAGACGCAATGTACCTTGACTTTGTTCAATATGACAGAAGAAAATATTATTATTGCTGCTAGATTACCGCATGATGCCAAGATAAAGGCAATTGATTTGTTAAAGAAAGAAAAGGTAAGATAATGATAACACAATTAAATTATATACAACCAGAAAGAAAAAATTTGTTGTCTCAACCATTTGTCACTACGGAATTCGCTTGCAACAACCAAATTTGTTATTATTTTGGTTATCACAATATTGTTTTGTCAGTTGTTGCAACCGAAATCTGTTTTGGCAATCGAACTGACAAACGAGTTGACGGTGAAACAATCGAAGGTTGATAGAACTGAATTTTTAAGCTGGTCAGAGAATTATCATATGTACAAAAAATCAACATCATATTAAAAAATAAAACTACAATTTTATTTAAATTAAATGAAACAACTGATAACTGCAGTAAAGTTAACAAAAACGGAAACAACTCATAAAATTTAAGAAGAGCTGATTTTTTTATTACCAAAATTTTAAAATATGGAATTTTCCTTCTGTGGAAAATCAGGACGTAAGATTTTATGCTCAATATTTTACGCCTAGTCTGTGGCTGTAAATTTGGGACAATGCCCAAAAAATATATTCTTAATATCTATGATATCCATGAGCGTTGTTTAAGTGGTCATATATGCCACTTTTATATATGACATGTCGGAAAATTTTCGGTCATAATTCCCAAAATACATGCAAGCGGTACAGAAATTATACCAAGTGTTGTAGACGGTCGTATTACCAATGTATTATGTCCGAAATATTATTTATTATGTATGTATGAAATTGAAGATACCCAGTGAAGAAAATCCTAAAGGCTGGACAATTTTCAAACACAACAATATTTTTAAGCAGCGAACCGATATTAGGGAAACCCCAGAGAAAAAACCCTAAGTGCGGCCAAAGGCAGATCACACACCAAACCATTTTCAGCAAAGTAATTAAAGAACATAACACAGAATTCGAAAATATTATGAGATTATAATCTTAAAATCGGTTTCTCCTGAAGACTGCGACTACGAAAATGTTACGGTCATAGTCTCAAATTAGAATAATGTCCATTTTGGGTTATGTCATGTTACCTATGTTACTGGTTTCCGGATATTACCCTAATAACCATTATCGGAATATCTGATTTTTGGATTATGACCGAAAGACTTTCCATCATAATTTCAATAATGTAAACGGGGTTTGTGACCATCTGCAGTGGGATTATTAAGTAAAGTATTATTTATTATATTGTGTTTACAGATACAAGCTGACAACCGAGTTTGTTCAGTTGCAGTACCCGAAATATTCGGTTAAGCCTACAGAATTGGCCACCAAAATAATATTCTCAAGCTTAAATTGCTCTAGTTTCAACTAGTTTTTTTGTTGCAACAACCGAAAAATTCGATTGCCATAACTGAATCAGTCGATTGGCTACAACAAACAGATTCATTGTAACAATCGAATTTCTTGCCATCCGAATGGTTGGATTGGAGCCACCGTTGTATTTCTTTGTCCCAATCGAAAATTGGTTAATGCAACAGAACTTTGGTTAAAACCAAATATTTCAATTATATCAGGGAAATATTTGGTTGGGACAACTAAATAATTCGCTTGCTTCAACCAAAATATTCAGTTGTCAAGAAATTCTGTTTTTTCTGTGTGGATGTATACAAAAGCGTAAATTAGGGAAGCTTGAGTTGATCACACCTCAAAATAGAATATCTATTAGTACGCTCGAGGGCACACAAAAAATTTCTTCAGCTAAGAAGTCGGTGAACATAAGAAATAACTACAAAATATTTTGGGGATGACAAACGAAAATGAATATTCTGTTTTGATTATGTGGGACCAAAGGAACACTGTACAAAAATTTCAAAATTTTTCCAAAATTACGAGGTTCTGACAATGGATTTTGGTAGAGGAGACAAAAACTATTTACATGTGTCGGTATTTTAAAAGATCACTTCGAAATTTTCTTTTAGAGTTTCCTTAAAGTTTTCCCCCTTTGGCCTGTTCGTGCAGCATATCGGTACATGAAACTATGTTCAGCAACTTTGTAGAAAATATTAAGGCAAATAGTTTTGTGGAACATATTAACCCCCTAACTCCCCATATAACGGGTAAGTTTTGGCTCTATTCGTAAAAAATACCCCTCCGAAAAAGCAGGGAGGGAATGAAATGTTCTAAAGGCTGTCCCAAGAAGAACGCAATTTTTAAATTTTAAGTAAAACACAGATATTTAAAAAAAATCGTGAAACTTTATTATATCGTAAAGTAGACAGAATGAGGTTATGTATGGAACAATATATATGCAGCGTCCAATTTCCTCTTTTAAGGCTTGAGTCGTCGTCGGCTTATTCGCGTAAACCATCAACTTCAAAAAACCCCAAAGAAAAAAATCTAATGGTGTTAAATCGCACGATCTAGGCGGCCAATTCTGATCTCCAAAACGCGAAATAACACGACCGGGAAATGACTGATGCAGCAATTGAATTGTTTCTCTGGCTGTATGACATGTGGCGCCGTCTTGTTGGAACCACATGCCCTCCACATTCATTTCTTCAATTCTAGGCAAGAAAAAACTGGTTATCATTTCACGATACCGAACACCATTGACTGTTTGCGCTTGACCTGCCTCATTTTCATAAAAAAAGGTCCAATGATTCCTCCAGCCCAAAAACCACACCACACAGTGACACGTTGAGGATGCATTTGCTTCTCGTGAATCACTCGAGGATTTTCCTCACCCCAAATGCGACAATTCTGCCTATTGACGAAGCCATCAAGATGAAAATGGGCCTCGTCACTGAAGATGATTTTATCGGCAAAATCAGCATTTTCATGTTGTCTCTCCAATACCCAATTAACGAACTCCCTTCGCTGTCCATGGTCAGCTGGCTTCAGTTCCTGAGTCAATTGAACTTTGTATGCATGAAGATGCAAATCTTTCGTCAAAATTCGCTGCAAAGTGGATTTGAAGACACCAATTTGCTGAGCTCGGTGTCGAATTGAGGTGGATGGAGTTTGAGCGACATCATCACGTACAGCTGCGACATTTTCGGTCGATCGACCTGGTCGATGGCGCGTTGTTGTCTTTACATCACTAACAGACCCAGTTTCGGCAAATTTATCCATTAATCTCTTTACAGTTGACTCTTTTGGAGCATTATTGTGACCCCAAATTGATCGCAATTTGCGAACTGTAGCCGCAAAACTTTCACCATTTTGGTAAAACAATTTCACAATGAGAATGCGTTGTTCATTCGTGTAGCGCTCCATTTTTACTAACCTCGTACCTTCTACTAGCAAACAATAACAATTGTTCAAATGTCAAACAATGACACTTCGAATGTTGCCAGATTTAAAAATTGCGTTCTTCTTGGGACACCCTTTACAAAAATTTTGACCATAAAATTTTACTACATATGTCAGAACACACCAAAGCCCAAAACTTAACACAAACACCAGTCAAATTCAAGATTGCTCATCAGATTTTTAGTTGTAGGGTATAAACATCATAAAACTAAAATTTTTGGTTAATTTAATCTTTTGTTCTTAATCTTATGGTAGCCTAAGGTTAAGTGTTTGAATGTTAAGAATAAAGAAAATAATGTTGACCATCATTATCAACTTATCGTCTTGTGATATTATAAGGGGACGATTTGCTAAAAATTTATTGTTTAGGACATCAAAATTGGTACTTAAAATAAGTTTTAGTAAAATCTTTTTATCTGTTTTATCTGTATTTTTAGGACAATTGTACTGATGTCTTAAAAACCATTAGTCATCACATTAATTCCGAACATCATGAATTGCAATCCCACCGACTATTAAGCATTTTTAAAATGGCTGAAGTCGAAGTTGTTTGGCCAGAAAATAGTGCAGCCACCAGTCTAAGACAACAACAAATGTGCTGCTTAAATCTATTAATAATACTAATGTCCTTGTTACTCGCAGTTATCAACAGCAGGTGTCTAATAACATCTAACCAAAGTTTAACACAAGTGAGTAAAAGGCAAAGATTAACAATAACAACATGACATTAGAGCAAATACAAAATTAAAATAATTTAGAAAATAAATACAAATTAATTAATTCAACTAACAACAGGCAAAATTATATGTTTATGTTATTGAGAAAAATCTATACATTATATATTATACAGGATAATATTAAAATATAATAATCTTAGTTTAGGAATAATTATGGAAATGTTTTATATTGTACAGTGTTATATTATTAAAGGAACCGATTAAGAAGTTTTTGAAAATGTAAAAAAAATATTATTAAGCTTAAAATAACTAAATTTAAAAATTTTATTTATTCAAAAATTATTTAGTTTTATCGTTTTACTATTCTTTATAAATCTTAAATTGAAGTCAACTTTAAAGCAATTAATTGAGTGCTCTTACTTTTTGTATTATTTCAATTAATTAATAATTTAATTTGTTTTTGTTTTAAATGCCATAGTCACAAAGGCTTCGAAAACTTAAAAAAGGGTTTATAAAACAAATTTTTAATACCAAATTTGTTGGATAAACCTATTTCATCAAACGTTTGCAAATAATAGCATAAATATTTAAGTTTTTTTTTTTAAGTAAAAATAATTTAGTTGTCATACACACATATAAATCATTTGCCATCTGATTTTTTTAATTTAATTTTATATGCTGCCACAATTTAATTTAACTTTTTAAACGTATGTAGTATTTTTCAATAAGTTTTTATTTGTATATGTTAATAATATTTAATTTATAAAAGCGGTATTAATCCTAAAGGCTATTTAGAGGTTTAATGAAGAGGTTTTCAAAAAAAAAATGGTTAACAAAATTTTAAAAGATCGGAAAACACATTGCTTGATTAGAGGACAAAGGGTTTTTGTTTTTTTTTTAATTTTATAGGAGAGACCAAAATATATTGTTTTAAATACTTTTGTTTTTAAATACAACTCAGATAATTAAAATACAGAATGCTGACTACTTTTAATTGGATCAGAAAATTTTAAACAAATTGTCAAAAAATGAATTTAAGAAATTATTAGGTGAATGGCTAGTATGGGGACTAAGTCCAATTTCAGAATAAAATTAAAAAATATCTTAAAATCATAAAATTTTTATTTGTTTTTACACACATCTACATTCGCTTTATAGAGATTGGCAAAATATTTGACTAATTTTTAAAACCGAGTTGTTAAAATTACCAAAAATATTTTTTTTTTTTACAAATGAATTTTTAATTTGATTTTTTTTTTAATTTTTATAATCTAAAATAATAAAAGTCAATGGGTATTTAAAAAGAATTTGACGTTTTTAAAATAAAACCTAACATACCAATTATTTAGTATACTAAAATTTGACTAATTTTACTAAAAATTACCGACACCTTTTTTCAAAAATTAGCTTAATGGTCTCCTTGCATAAAATTAGTTAAATTTTCTGTAACTACACACAGAAAACAGATTCACAGGTTGCATCAACTGAATTGTTTGGTTGTCGCAATAAAATGTATTAACCGATTTTCTTTTGCTACAAACAAATAAATCGGTAGCTCCAACCAAACCATTCGGTTGGAAAAAAATGTTGGTTGTCACAATGAATCTGTTTTCTCTGCGTACAGAGTTTTCTGACTCTATTACAGTCTTATTTATTTGAGTGTAGAGTCACTTCAGAAACCTATTTAATTAAACGCGTGTATTACATTAGCACCAGATTCGTTCCCTTGTATTTGCACATAAATTGTAATTTAGAAACTAGTTCTAGAATTAGTTCCAAAGTGGAAGTTTGGAGACAATTGCAATTTATGATTTGTTCTGTAATAGATTTTTTTTTGCTACTGGAAGCTTAACCTAGTTCTTAATTTAAAAAAATTTCTATTATGAAAAATTTTCCTATTTTCCTATTTGCCTATTCCAATCTAATAAGCTTTCCAAATAAAATTTATTTTAATTTTAAAAGTGTAAATTTTTTAATTTACATATTAATGACTTCAAGTGGCTTTCATAATATGTTTCAGATTGTAAATATTTATTAACTAAAGGGTGTCCCAAGAAGAACGCAATTTTTAAATCTGGAAACATTCGAAGTGTCATTGTTTGACATTTGAACAATTGTTATTTGTTTGCTAGTAGAAGGTACGAGGTTAGTAAAAATGGAGCGCTACACGAATGAACAACGCATTCTCATTGTGAAATTGTTTTACCAAAATGGTGAAAGTTTTGCGGCTGCAGTTCGCAAATTGCGATCAATTTGGGGTCACAATAATGCTCCAAAAGAGTCAACTGTAAAGAGATTAATGGATAAATTTGCCGAAACTAGGTCTGTTAGTGATGTAAAGACAACAACGCGCCATCGACCAGGTCGATCGACCGAAAATGTCGTAGCTGTACGTGATGATGTCGCTCAAACTCCATCCACCTCAATTCGACACCGAGCTCAGCAAATTGGTGTCTCCAAATTTTGACGAAAGATTTGCATCTTCATGCATACAAAGTTAATTGACTCAGGAACTGAAGCCAGCTGACCATGGACAGCGAAGGGAGTTCGTTAATTGGGTATTGGAGAGACAACATGAAAATGCTGATTTTGCCCATTTTCATCTTGATGGCTTCGTCAATGGGCAGAATTGTCGCATTTGGGGTGAGGAAAATCCTCGAGTGATTCACGAGAAGCAAATGCATCCTCAACGCTTCACTGTGTGGTGTGGTTTTTGGGCTGGAGGAATCATTGGACCTTTTTTTTTGAAAATGAGGCAGGTCAAGCGCAAACAGTCAATGGTGTTCGGTATCGTGAAATGATAACCAGTTTTTTCTTGCCTAGAATTGAAGAAATGAATGTGGAGGGCATGTGGTTCCAACAAGACGGCGCCACATGTCATACAGCCAGAGAAACAATTCAATTGCTGCATCAGTCATTTCCCGGTCGTGTTATTTCGCGTTTTGGAGATCAGAATTGGCCGCCTAGATCGTGCGATTTAACACCATTCGATTTTTTTCTTTGGGGTTTTTTGAAGTCGATGGTTTACGCGAATAAGCCGACGACGACTCAAGCCTTAAAAGAGGAAATTGGACGCTGCATTAATGAAATACCGCAGCATTCATGCAAAACGGTCATTGAAAATTTCATTAAAAGATCGCGTGCATGCCAGCAAAGCCGCGGCGGCCATCTGCACGATATATTGTTCCATACATAACCTCATTCTGTCTACTTTACGATATAATAAAGTTTCACGATTTTTTTTTAAATATCTGTGTTTTATTTAAAATTTAAAAATTGCGTTCTTCTTGCATTCCAACGGGTATCATTGTAAATTTATCACGCATTAAGAAAAAATATAAAAAAATATGGTATTCTTTTTGTAAAATATCACTAGTTTACAGCAGTTTTGAGTACTTAATGTATGTTAAACATGAATTTTGCATAAATTAATACATAAATGTGTAATACTAGTCGTATGAGTGTTATTAATTGAATTCTAATATATTTATATTACTCATACGACCAGTAGTACATATTTTATTTACAAGGAATATAACGCAACTTAAACATTTCGATTCTAATGAAATTTCGATATGTGATAGAAAAAATAATTCTTAAATCAAGCCTTTCTCACTTTTTCGGCCACTTTGGGGATTTAAAGAATGAAATAAGGGAAAGAATTTCGAATATATATGTGTACTTCTTTTGTTCGTCAACATGTTGGAAACGTTTAAAATTATATATAAAAATTGCATTAAAATAATGTGTTTGTCAAGTTTTTCCTGAAAGTAGTAAAGAGAAAGGCTTCGCGAACATTTTGCTAAGATCCAAAATAGCACGAATATGCAAAAAAACTAAAATTACGCGTACGCTTGAATTTAATATGTAATAAAATAATTGAACTCTTCTCTATATAAAGTATAACAAATTTTTGCACCAGCATATTAAAAAATTCCAAACAAGCTCAAAAGACGAGACAGGTCGATCTTAGATTTTTTTTCTATCACATATCTAGATTTCATAAATATAAAAGTGTTTTGAATGAAGTAATTTCCTTGTTAGTAAAAAATTTACACATTTTGTCTGGCACAGTTGGACATAACTTCCAGACGAAAAAAGTTTATATAAAATCACGATTTATATATAGGCTATATACAGGGTGGGACAATTACCGTCATCTGATTTGCTTTCGCTATAACTTTTGTTTAAAATGAAATCTCATTTAATTTCTAACTGATTATCTTTACTTGTACTTATAATTTTTGTTTCAATTAATTTTGGTAAATTATGTTCGACTAATAGAAAATCAAATTAGATCCAGAATATATTTGGGATTTAGTAAGATCTAAGTTGATCCGGAAAATGGCAGATCAAATTGTATAAGATTAGATCCAACAATATTTAATACGGTATCTAGTTTATTAAAAAACATACATAGATACACCCAGAGCAAAGATTGGTTGCAATTCGATCAAAACCGTTAATATTTATTTGTGAGAATTTAATTTTATTTGGAATAACCTAAAATCCATTAATGAAGCAAAAATGTTGTATTGGGAATTAAAAAAAGGAAAAAGAAACCAAAAATCAATCCTATTATTGGTATTTCCAATCATCTTTAAAAATAAAGTTTGTTTAGTATTTGTTTTATTTAGTGAAAATATTAGCAATTTGGTACAATCTATCAAATTTATTAAAAAATTGTCGATATTCAAAAGTGGTAACTACAAGTACGGTTATTTTGATCAAATATATCATTTAATTAGGGTTTCAGTAGAAGCAACCGAATTGTGGATTGTATTGATAATAGACGTCACTAATGATTGGTATTGATAAAAAAAATTAAACTAATATTTCTTTTCCTAACAAATTCTTTAAATTCAAAATTAGCCATAAAAATTCGAAAGTGTTTGTGGTGTAGTAGGTAGAGAGGTAGCTCAGTATTCGAAATTTCCGAGTTCAAATCCCGGAAATGGCAAATATTTAAAAAATATATTTTTTTAATTAAAATAAAACAGTCAAATGTTTAAATGGTAAATATATCAAAGAAATTTAAATTAGTTGTGATGCAGTAAGCAAAAGTGTGAACTATGAATCTGATTGCCCAGGTTCGATACCAGAAAAATCTAAAAATAATTTTTTTTTAAATAAAATTTTGTGGAACGTAATAATATTTCTGTGGAATATAAGTATTAAATTCAAAACTAAAAATATAATTAAATATGAATATAGTTGTCGTAACAGACAAAATTCGATTGGCAACAAATTCGGTGACCACAACTGATACTGTTTTCTGGGTGTATAAAAAAATAAGAAAACGATTAAACTATAAATAAAAAAAATTTAAGTTCTAAAATAAACTATGCCTTTGCCAGGATTTAAACTCGGTCTGCCAAAGTTGTAGTCGGCCGCTTAACTGACTCAGCCACACACTGCTATACATAATGACTAACTTTATTTGACCACGCTTTTCATATATCTTCGTAATTTTATGACTGGAACTTATATATCACTATGTTTTCGGGAATTAAAAAAAAATAGGAAAAAATGTTAGGTATCATAATTAATGGGACTTAATTGTTTTTGTACTTATCTGATTATATATAATTGTTTTAATCATAATTATATATTATCATATATTACTAAGAAAAATTGTTGAAAAAAATTACATTTAAAACAAAAATTATTTAACCACTAACAGAGCTTTTGGAAGCAAATATCATATGCAATAGAAACTAAGCATATTAAATTGGTGACCTGAAACAGTTAAAAATGGTGAAGTTAAAAAAAATAAAATTAAAAAAAGCTAAATAAGTGACAAAAATCGCTAAAATAAAAACGCTGACTACGCCAAACGAAATAAAGGTTGCCCACAATTTTTTTCATTTTTAATCCCTTATATGTGCTAAATAAAACTTAAAAGTCAAATTGTTGATTTTTTCCTAATTTGTTTAAAAAAATTTTAAAATTTCAAATTGGGGATTTAAAATCAATGTTTAAAAGATCTTATTTATAGGGAATTAATTTAAAAAAGTTAGCAAAACACAAAATGAAAAATATTTCTCACCTAATTAAATTGTAGTTTGATGAATTCAAAGATGTTGTAGTAGATAATTTCAATAAATTTTAAAATTTGTGATCGAATTTATTGATCAAGTGGTCTGCGACGCATTATTGCCGGGGGAAGTTATAATAACTTGGCTGTTTTTCTACAGATTGTGATTTTTATTGCCTTATTAGAAAAATAATTTACTGCAAATTACAATTCGTTTTAAAATATCAAAAATTATACGAAAAAAATAATAAAAGGCCAAATTTCCCAATGCATAATTTTTTTCAAGACGTAGTTTTAAACCAAATGAATATTTCTAGGGGCGGAAATGGTCAATAGCTCACAATTTTTTTTTTTTTTTTTTTTTTGGTCACCCTAATTTTACATATACAATTAGATGAAATTCTTCGGTTGATATCATGCTCATTAAAAATTATTTTTTGAGAAAAACACCGTCAATCAAACTAATGAAAAGCTTGATAAATACTATGGGGACACTGCACCATCGATTTCAATGGTAAAAAAGTGGTTTACTGAATTTCGTTTTGGCCTTACAAACACGGAAGATATCGAACGTTCTGGACTCCCAGTTAAGGTCTCTACACCAAAAACAATTAAAAAAATTCACGATATGGTGTTGGCCGACCGGAGATTGAATGTGCGATAGATTGTGGAAGACATAGGCATCTCACATGCGCAAGATAGCTGCCGCGTTTGCTTACAATCGACCACCAACAGAATCGTGTGACAGCTTAGTTTCCATGACAAAGATCCATGAAGTACACTAAGAATTGCCCCCTCATTTGCCTTATTCTCCGGATTTAGCCCCCAGTGACTATTTCCTATTACCAAACCTAAAGAAATGGCTCGATGGAAAGAGATTTAGCTCCAACGATGAAATTATTGATCAAACAAATGCCTATTTTATGGATCTCGAAAAAGTCTGCTGTTAAACACAAAATAAATGACGGAACTTGCTCAAAATTTGACAGTAGTCTATTAACAGGTGGTACTTGATGGGAGCAGTGTTGCATTTCATATAACTAAGAGGGAAGTTCGAAAAGTCACGGTTTTATTGATCCGCCCCCGTATATATAAACATTTTTTCTTACTTAATTATGTTTTTATTGATATTATCTGTGAACAGATTGGTTATCCTAACATCGGCATATAGTCATAACAGTCAACCAGTAACTGACGAAACTGACGAATGTAAAAAGTCGAAACAAATTTAATTATTTTGTAAACTGTTGTTTTTAAGTCAACCTGTTAATTCATTTAATACCATCAATTTATCAAATTAAACTGATTTATACATTTTGATAAAATTGAGGGAAACTGTGTTTAAAATTGTGGCAAAAAAGTTTAATAAATGATTTTAAATATTATAAAGTAGTATATTAAAAAAAATATTTTTTCAAGTTTATAATTTATATATTTTGATTGTCATGTTTAATATGTTTTTACTTCCGTTCAGTACTATTTTTTTTTTTTGTTTGCAATATTATCATATAAATATTTTCCTCCCCAAAAAATTTCCACACAATTAAATTAATATTTTTTTTATTTAAATAAAAAGTAAAACAAACAAAAAAACTCCCTTTAAAAAATATAATATATTTACACTCACATAATTATTATTATTTTTTTCACACACCATATTATTTTTGAATAAATATCCAGGAAAAACCACATATTTTCCATTTTACAAAATTTAATGACAACCACAACATATTTAATGAAAATATATACATTTGTATGCGAAAAATGTGAAAAAGTGCACATGGAAAATAATATTAAAAGGAAATGTTGTTGTATGAGTGTGTTTTTATTTTTAATTGTCACCATACAAGACAAAATATGAAAATGTATAAAAGTTTAAATGATATACAGGATGAGATGGCCATATAAACATTAAGTGCATTTAAAGATATTTGTGTTATTAATACAAGAGTCAATGACAGTTTGTTTTAATTTAAAAATGAAAAACAAATGAGATAAACAAATAGTGATAATTTTGTTTTTTTTTTTTTAAACTTTAATAAAAGTAACAGTTATCTGAAAATACTAGTAGTAAAATTCACAGTTGAAAAATACAACTGGAAATGACCAAGATATTTTTTCAAAGAGAATTATAGCCAAGGTTTACACACAGCAATTTTCTTGAATTCTCTTTTGAACTTGCATTCGTGTTCACACTGCGAAAGTCCCTTTCTGAAATTGTAGTATCTTTTACATAAAACAAAGAAAGAATTAGAAACGCAAGAGAATTGCAAGTACAAGCAAGTCTGTAGCCCTCTTCGTTCTTCTCTCCTCCCTCTCGTATAAACTCGGAATTGCTGCAATTAAAGTTGCTTTATGTAAACCCGGACTTAGGGATAGGTAGTCATAATAGAAAAAAATTTCCAAATATATTTTGTATTTGTCATGAAATTTATGAGGCTTACTCGACTCTTACTGTATGTTTAAGCAGTTATTACATGACAGTTGTTTGTGTAGTTATCATTAGTTCTTGTTTTTAACTGTACACTCAGAAAAAAAAAGTTTTTAAAAAAATTTGTAATTGTTTTCAATCCCACTTTAATATTTTTGTACTGATTTTTAGTAAACAAAATTATTATTTAGCAAATCTTTTTGATATTTACATTTTATAAATTACAGAATTTTTACAGAATATTTACAAATTTTTGAAACCCAATTTGCGAAAATTATCAAAAAAAATTAACTTATTTTAAAAAAGTATATACCGAAGGAAATGTTATTTCTAATTAAAACTCACGCCTCCAAACTTAATTGCCTTAAAATGTTACATGTTTAAAAAAAGGTACCGAAAGTAAAAATACCGACTCATGTCTGAAAATAGGACATCCACTTAAAAAAGCCTTAAAAGTTATTTTGGTTCTAAAAATCAGCCCTAAAAACAATTAAAGTTTGACCTTCAAAGTAAAAAAAAAAAAATTTACTAAAATATTTTTCAAAACAGAAATTACCAAATTAAAACAAATTGATAAATTCGGTTGTTTTTACAATTTTTAAGATTTTTAAGCCTTTGATCTGGAAAACAAAAAATAAATAAAATAAAAAAATTTTGATGCTCGATAAAAAAAAATAAATTTAAGATTTTGTACTAATATTAATAATATTTAGTAATGTTTTGGGCTCAAATTAGAAAAATTTCCCGTAATAACAGCAAAATTTTCAGTTGCCATTACAGACTTTTTTTGGTGAGTGTAATAACTGTTGTTGAATAAAACACAAATTATTTAGGCAATTATTGTCATTTCTTTTTATTATGATAATATGGTATGGTTCAATTATGTATGGAATAAAATATCGGCCAAATGGCCGCCGCGGACTCGGCGGCACACCTCCATCCGATGGTCCAAATTTTCGATGACGCTGAGGCATAACTGAGGTTCTATGCCGTTAATGTGCCGAATTATCTCATCCTTTAGCTATTGAATTGTTGCTGGCTTATCTACGTACACCTTTTCTTTCAAATAACTCCAAAGAAAGAAGTCCAACGGTGTCAAATCACATGATCTTGGCGGCCAATTGATATCGCCATTAAATTTGTCGCGCAAAAGAGCCATTGTTTCGTTAGCTGTGGGGCAAGTGCCACCGTCCTGTTGTTCGTTATAATCTCGCGATAGAGAACACCATTCACGGTAAATGCTTGGCCGACCTCATGACACACTATCGCGAATAACAGCAATGTTTTCCGCAGAACGAACTGGGCGAGAATGCACAGGTGTTTTCACAGATCCGGTTTGCTGAAATTTGCCCACAATTATCCCGATTGTGGACACATTTGGTCGATTATGCTGACCAAAAAAAAATCACGAAGTGCACAAAATGCATTTTGATTAGAAAGCCCATTTTCATAATAAGCCTGAATAACTTTAACGCGTTGCTCGATTGTGTATCTTTCCATAGTTTAAATTGAGTTAGTCTTAAATTGAGAAATGTCAAATGAAATGCAGAAAAAAACTTGACGTTTTGGTGTGGTTCACATTCAACATCAACCCTTAAAATTTAATCACCCTTTATTATCACAGTTTTTTAACCAAAAAAAAATTACACATTTAATAGCCTGGTGTCTGAAACTTACATATCCCTTCATATCTCCGATAACTGCCATATTGTGAAAAGAAAAAGCTTTAAGATGATATTGAAAATGATATGATTGTATTTTTAGAGCACCACCATGCTTTTGAGGTTGTAATTGTACACTCAAAATATATTTTCCGTTTTCTAGAGCTTATTTTTAAATAAAGAACCAATTGAAATTCATAGAAATATATTTTTTAACTATTTAAATCAGTCATTCAAAAATCAAACTATAAAAAAATACTGACTTTCAGTAGGAGTTGATATTTTCTGTTAAATGTAAAATTTTTTGTTTTCTGTTTCTAAAAATAGAAATTCAAATAATTACTTTTTGTTTTTGTTTTTTTTTTATCAAGATGTTTTCTTTATATACAAAATTATTTTAGTAGAAATCACAAGAAATTATGCACATATACATACAAAACATAGAAAATAAAAATATGAACCTATATATGTGCAATTACAAATATAAAAAACAAAAGCTTTCAATTGAAGCACCCAATGCAACAACCGGATAACTCCACTTTTTTGCGAAATAGCTTTTTTAATGCAGAAAAAACCAAAAAAAAAATCTGCGTCGTTCGGTGCACAAAAAAAAAAAAGTGGAGTTATCTTGTTGTTGCACTGTGTGCTTCAATTTGAAAACCAAACTACAAAAGTTGTTTTTTGACGTTTTGTCAGTTAAAAGGAAATAATTATTTTAAACGTCTTTTGATTAGTTTTACTACTTTTACCTCCTACTTTTTTAAACAAATTTAGTAGTCATCTTTCTGATTGTATTTTTGGATTAATTTTATATGTATTTAATACTCTTTTTAACGAAATAATATTGCAAGTATAGCGCCCCGCAAATTAGTCTTTACCAAAACACGAAGTTACACGAAGTTGTCATAAAGAAAAATACTTAAAATAATAAATGAATCAAGTGACAACTTTTAAGGCTTTAATAGTACCACAAAAGTACTACAGTACCAACCTTAGCGGCCCTGGCCATAATAGTATTTTGTAAAAACATGATGAAAGTGAAAAATAAATAACACGCTGCTACAAAAAAAAATAGCAAGAACTTGTGAAATGACCTAGTGTAGGTTGTAAGTCTAGCTGAGTGTATTATATTACCGGTTTTATAAGTTGCAATATACCCTCAAAATTTCGAGATATGGGGAAAAGAGTATTTTTTTGGTCTGGCGCGAATAAACTTTTCTAACTCAGTCATTTTTTAACCGATTTCGAAACGGTCAACGGCAGTAATTAGGTCATTTCGCAAGTTCTTTTTTAGTGTAGCATCGTGTAATTTTAGGGTAAACATTTTTCGGATGTGGAAACTATTTTTGTGTTGAAAAAATTTTTTGTTGTTAAAAAATTGAATACAAAATATTATTCACCACTAAAAGACTAGTGGTGAAAAACATGTTTGAGGTGAAAAGCATTAAAACATTGAAAAGCATGAAAACATTAATATGTATAAAAAATTAAGAGGTGCCTTCATATTTCACTCATAACTTTTAAACAGTTTGACCGATTTAACTCATTTTGCACCTATTGCGTTTTCACGCTGAAATCGATAGATCGTAAACATTAATATATACTTTATGGGATTTTACCTGTTATTGTTAACATATTACAAACGGAATGTAAAACTTTTCATATATGGTTTATGGTAAACCATATTTACAAAGTTTGGTTGTTTATGGGCCTGAATATAGTCGAAAAGCGAACAGACTCTGGCTGAGATCACAAAACTTTAAAAATAATAAACCAGAAAAAATTATTTTTTTGTAAATAATACTAATTCTGTAACTTTTTTCGTGGCAGCTGACTAAAAGTTTTAACCATCATTACAATTTTGACATTAAATGATTTTATAATTTTTTTTTTTTAAATAATTTTTTGCTTTTTAAACCCAAGGTTTCATTAGTAAATCTATATTTTAATTACTTTAATTCATTAAAAAATGATTGTAAAAATTATATTATACAAATTAAAGTTATTATAAATAAAATATTAAATATATTATAAAATAACATAAACATATCATAAATGAACACCTAAAATATACACAATATACAAATAAAAAAGAATATTTGTAAATGTAAATTATTATTTATTATATAATTAATTATAAATTAAAATGTAAATTTACCAAAAAATTTAAAGAAATGCTGTATATACAAATACTATTTCAAAGAAAAGCCTTTAAATAATAAAAATTAAATAATGATACTTAATGACCATTTTTACTTAAAAAAATAAATTTGTTTTTAAAAAAAAATATATGTATATATAATTTCTATAAAATTATTTATTTTCTTTTTAAATATTTTATACAGTAAATGAAAAAAGCTACATTAAATGTTATATTAAATTATAAAATTTTGTTTTTTTTTAAAGTGGTCACAATCATGAAAAAAATGTCTTCCTAATAAAACAAAAACATATTTTCTATATAATAAATTGTAAACAGTTGCTAAATATAAAAGAAAAAATTTATAAAAAGCTTAAATACTATTTATAAATAAAACCCTGCAAATATGTACTAAATATGAGAACAAAATTGTAAAAATACTGTTATTATAATTTATAGAGGATATAAGTTATAATAAAATAATTTGTTTGTTTAGAAAACAACAAACCAACTGCTTTAATGTTTTACCCAAATATGTAAATTTTTAGAAAAAAAAACAATAGCTATTAAAAATATTAGACGAATTTATAAGAAAACTATTAACAGCAGCAAAAATAAATTAAAAAAGAATATAGCAAATAATATAAATATTATAAATACACTGAAAACTCGTTTAGAAATATTTTTAAGGTAAATTAAACAAAAAATTTAGCTTAATTTAGACACTATTAGAAAATAGAGAATTAATTAAAAAAAAGCTTAGAAAACTTGATATAAAAATTAAATACAGTCCATTAAGCGTTAAAAAATATATTGTTGATTACATGCTAAAATAAAAAAATAATACAAAAAAAAAAAAAAAAAATAAATGTTAAATATATTTTATTAAACCTATAATAATTTGTATATGATAATTTTATTTAATTACACACATCAGAATAAATCTGACGACCACTTGGGTTTACATGTGCATTGTTTGGTGGCACTATATTTTTTACTTGCCAGTAAGATAAACTATTTTTCAGCAGAGTGGGGAAATTATTTTACCAATCATTTGATTTCTGCAATCGATTTTCAATGGGTACTTTTTTAATATAAGGTACTTTTTCACTAAAGATACTTTTTAACCTTTTATTAAAATACACTTTTTTTACAAAGTGTAATTTAAAAACAGCTTCTTTTTACACAAAGATACTTTTTTTAACAAAATATAAAAAGTACTTTTTATTAATAAAATAATAAAAAGTACTTTTTAACATTAAGGTACTTTTCAGCAAAAGTTACTTTTTTAATAAAAAATACTTTTTAAGAACAGATATTTTTTTAACCAAAGCTAGTTTTTCAACCAAATCTACTTATTTAAAAATCGTACCTTTTTGACAAAAGGTACTTTGAACAAAAGGTACTTTTTTAACATAGCTACTTTTTTAACAAAAGGTACTTTTTTAACAAAAGGTACTTTTTTAACAAAAGGTACTTTTTTAACAAAAGGTACTTTTTAATAAAAGGTCCTTCTATAATTAAAGGTCTGTTTTCAATAAAAGGTAATTTTTTAATCATACGATTACGACTGATCGGTATAACCGATGTCGCTACAAATAAAATAACATTACCGACACAAAACAGAAACAAATAAAAAATCGATACAGACTTGTACCAATATCGTTATTAGTTTCGGTTGCCAACCTTGATATATAGCCAATCAAATAAGATTTTGAGTATTACGATTCGGTGTTAAATTAATACCAAAAATGTAATACTCATACACCTAGAAGGATCTATGACAAATGTGTGTGAAACCAAATATAGGCCAAATGCTCGCCACGACTTCGGTGGCATACCTCTATCCGATGGTCAATATTTTCAATGACTCTGAGACATAATTATTTCATCCTTTAGCTTTTGAATTGTTCTTGGCTTATTGACGTACACTTTTACTTTTAAAAATCCTCAAAGAAAGAAGTCCAACTGTGTCCATTAACATCGCCACGACGTGAGATAACACGGCCATTGAATTTCTCGCGCAAAAGAGCCATTGTTTCGTTGGATGTGTGGCAAGTGGCACTATCCTATTGGAACCACATATCGTCCAGGTCCATATCCCCAATTTCTGGTCACAAGAATTCCGTTAGCATCTCGCGATAGCGAACACACTATCGCGAACAACAGCAAAGTTTTTCGCAGAACGAACTGGGCGAGCATGCCCAAGTATTTATATATTTCCTACACACCCGGTTTGCTATGCTGACCAAAAAAATAGCGGAGTGCATTTTGATTTGAAAGCCCATTTTCGTAGCGCGCTGTTCAATTGTGTACCTCTCCATGGTTGAATTTTTCAAACACTGAAACAAAGAATTGTCAAATTAAGTTGGGCAAAAAACTTGACATTAAGGTGTGACTCAAAATTAACATCTTGAATTATTGTTGGACCACTTTTTACATTGATTTCTCGAATGGAACATGTGCTTTATGATTCTTTATTTTTTCTTTCCTATTACAAATTAACTACTGAACCGATTAAGAAATAGTGATTATAAAGTTTGTTTATTGTTTAATTGTATTTTTATTAATACTAAAACAGATCGTTCCTGGGTGGAGATAAATGTATGGTCGAATTAATCAAATTGCCTCGACGAAAATCTCAATCATAAGTAAATTAAAATAAATTGGGATTTTCGAGTTTACCTGGTCAAAATACATATGTAAAAAATAGTCACTTAATTTACATTGCTGTACTTGATAAACTCTTTTTTATAGTCACCCTGTGGGAAAAAAGGGGTCAGTTGGGAATTGGGACCTGTCCCGAAATAGGTGAAAACTGAACCGGTTCCGAAAAAATATATCACGAGATAAGTGAAAAGAGCACCGGTTCCTTAAGGACCTATCACGTATCCGGTTTAAAAGTCACAACTTCTCCTTTTAGATCAGTCCTGTGACATGTCACATAGGGCAATTAACCCCCTCCTAGGACAATCCCATGTTAAAGTGATCGGTCCCGTTACCTTTCCCTATCACAATGAACCGGTCATGTGACGTGTCCTGGGATAGGTCCTTTTCCCGCAGGTCAATTTACACTGCAGAGTTAGTGTAAGTGTAACTATCTTACCAAAATGTATTTATTTTAATCTAAAATTATGTTGAAGGTTTTTGTTATTTTTCTTTTCTTGTTTGATTTTAGTAAGGATAAAGTTGTACACTGTGTAATTAAAATATCTATACAAAGATATATTTGAAGCTTAGCTCCAAAGTGTTTTTTTTTTAATTCTTGCTATAACTTTGTAAATTTAAACAAAAATTTGTTTATTTTAACATACATATCTAATTCTAAATATTTATAGATTTTTGAAAAAAAAATAATTTATTTATTTTCTTTATTTTTCTACAAAAACTAAATAATTGCGATGCTACATATAAATGTACCCGTTAATACAAATTAATATCTAAAACTATATTGTATATTTATTGTTTAACAAAAGGAAAATATTCTAAAAGAAGAAAAAGTTCTAACCTAAAAGCTAATAGTAGTAAAAGATATACATACTTGTGTTTGTGTGGTAACATATCAGAGTTAGCTCAATTGTTTTTGTTAAATGTTTAAGGACCTTACTATAATTGACTTAAGTTTTTTCTAATTTTGTATTGAAATTATATGAAAAATTAATAAACATGGTTTTATGTCGAAGCCGAAAGCTTTAAAAACTGAAGTCAATTGTAGGTCTTGATTAATATTTACATGATTTTTACTTTCTAAATTGTTAGAGCTAATCCACATACGTATGTATACCTTACAAATGCAGTTAAATAAATATTAATATAAAAAAAAATACTATAGTGAATTGTCAATATATTACTAATAATATTAATTTAATAAGTAAAAACAAAAATAAATTATATATTAAATTATGTTTATAAGATGGCTTTATATTAAAAAACATACTATGTTAACAATTATAAATAAAAATAAAAATAATAAAATTTGTAATGACAAACCAAAAAGACAAACAAACACAATTGTAAAAGTTAAAAATAAAATAGGAAAAGAAGAAGAAAAAATAAAAATAAAAAAATGCTGATTGTCAATTTAAACAAAAACTTTTTATGGTCTTTTAATTTTAGAAGAAGAAAAAACATAAAGTTTACGTATAGATTTGGTAAGTAATCAATAAAGACCCTTTGGAATAAAAGGGGTCAGTTTGAAATTGGGACCTGTCCCACGATTGATGAAATCAGGACCGGTTCCCAAAATATCTAACACGTGAGCGGCTTAAAAGTATCTATCACTTCCTGGACCAGTTTCTAAAGTACCTTACGCGTGACCGGTTTAAAAGTCTCTATTACGAGATGTGTCTGAAAGTACCAGCCCTGTGGTAGGGGAAAATAGTTCCGGTTCCCAAAAACATACCCCACGATTAGTAGGTGCAAAAAAGACTGGTTCACGTTGCGAGTGTTCAAGTGTCTTTTCAGTGAATAATCTGAAAAGGGGTTTAAAGTACATATCACTAGGCCGCTTTTTAAGAATCTTCTAGGAAATTCTTTCAAGGGAGAACTCCGACTGAACTAAAAAAAAATAGGTAATGGATAAAAATAAAAAGATTAACCAATCATGTTTTATTATTATTCTTATTTCTTCCAAGCTACTTAAACATATAGGTACCAAATGAAGTTATTTCGAAGTTATTTACCGCCTTTATATAAGAAAAACTCTTAAAATTTTAAGGAGCTCTTATTTAAAAAAATCATCTCATTTTGATTTATGACATGTTCTTTTGCGTTAGTTCAGTGGTGAATTTTTCTACGTTGGTTCTGTGGTATGTTATTTCGCGACAGTCCCAAGATATATTATTTTGGGTCAGTCCTGTGACATGTTCTTTAGAGTTGGTTGTATGAGATGTTATTTTGCACCGGCCTTGCGACATGTCACAGACGGCAATTGACTTCCTCCTAGTAGAAGCCAATGTTAAAGTGACCGGTACCTTTCATATAAAAACCGTACCAATCCATATTTAGACCTATCTACTACAGCAATATTCTGATATTTGGATGCGCAAAACCGTATATATCTGCTTCAAACTTGAGATGTTGTAAATGGTATATGCAAAACTAAGTCCCGTCTACATAACTTCAAGAAAATCGAGGCATATTTTGACATAGACCCCATATAAAACCAGCTTTCCGTTATTTGCCTAAAGGAACTTTTTCGACAACTTCATTAATATTTATCTCATAAAATAACGATCAGAACCCTTCCCGAAATTAGTGCCACTTTCAGAAATGTGACTCAAAATGTACTTGGTGTATACCTCACTTTGATTTTTTACTTGAATTTTATTTATCTGAACTAGAGATGAACAATGAACCTTTGCCGTATTTTTTCATACAACTTGATAATTAAAACACGCCGAGTGTGAGATGAGAAATAGAATATAACATACTTTTACGACGCTTTTTCTTATTCTCTCATTTTTGTTTCTCATTCTTTTTTAGCATTTTTTTGTAAACATATGTCGCGTAAAGGTAAAGTAGACATAGCTCTCATATGCTCTAGTGTACCAATGACTGTACAACGTAATTTAAACTAACTTATTGTGTTCGGTTTTTAAATTTTTACTAAAATAGTAAAATTTCTTTGTTGTTTTTATAGGGTTTATATTGCTACGATTTAATCTTTTAAAATCGATGATGTATTTCCTGTAAATGAATCGAGTTCTTTTTATATTGCAAATAATCAACAGAGTTAAAATTTTCTCTCTATTTACACACAAACTTAAAACAATTACACATGAGATGTTGTTTTTTCAGCGTTTTTTATCAACTAACTGTGATACCACATTGCGGTCGTTTTTATAAATAATTGGAATGTTGACAGAAGAACACCAATGCAACACTAGTAGCGGTGAAGGGTTGCCATTGATGGCAATTTTTTTACATTTCAGGGCTGGCATGTGGAAATTTATATTTCTACGAGTAAATGGAAATTTATGAATATAAATAATTTCCGTAACAGTATTTTGGGCTTATTTTTTATTTTCTCTCACAGTGGCAATTATTATACGTTAAGTTGTTATTCTGAACCGTCAACTATTTCCTGTGCTTGCTTGATTATAATTTTTTCGATTATTTTTAATTTTCTCAATTTTTAGCTTTGAAGAAATTTTTTCTACAGTAAATTCGCAGTCCTTGATGAAAAGCATGTAAAATAGCCTTCCCTATGGAAACATCCTCAGATTTCCATTACAAGCGTGCATGATCGTTAATACATGGTGGGGCAAAAAACCTCATCTTTTGTTTAAAGTGAAAACGCGTTTCGATTTTAACTGAATATATTTGTTTGCATGTAATGAATTTTGATATAATTAATTGTGGAAGATTATAATACACATTTGGGCTCTTTTTATTGCATTTTGTCAATTTCGGTTCGAATGTTCTTTAACTTCTCCAAGCATGCACCAACAACTTTTAATATCCTAAAAGGAAGACATACGGCACAGTCAGTTCAGGAAATCTGGTTGGCCAAGCCAAATGACCGAAATGCGAGACTACACGAGTTAACGTTACTGCCAACCGGTTTAGTTTGAGTTAGAGAATATTTGAGTTATAGAACTGCGAGTTCGACTGTAATTACTAAACGTCTTGAAAATTCATATACATTTCACTAACAGTTCTTGGTAACTTCGTCCATAGTTGATTTGTCGAACATAGTTGTCATTCACTACTTAATGTCAACAACCCCATAGTGAGGGTTACTTCCCCCAAAGTGTAATTTTTTAGTTAAAAAAAATCATTTTCCTAATGAATTATTTTTTTAACATCTATGAACGACTAAAAAAATAAAATGAACAGATTATTATGCTTATGATAATTTCATGTCTTATGAATGTAAGTCCTATTAAGAAATCATGAAAAAATAAAAATTTTTAATGTCAACGAAAATATTGTTATAAAAATATTGAATTTTTTTATATTATTCTTAGGAAACCTTCATAGCGTTTATGTAAAACTTAATGAAAAAAATGTGGTATATATGTTGTTCATTAAAATTAATTCAATAAAATAGCTTTAATAGTTTTAATAAATGAAATGGGATTACTACAATAAAAAAAAATCATTGTATTAATGAACAAATTCATTAATACTACACAGAGTACTTTTGGATAATTTTCTCAGATAACGAAATTACTTTTTTTTGCTTTCGAAGTACGCTGAAAAACTCTAATTATATATTCCATATTTTCAACCTTTGGACTTATTAGATTTCCTTATTAAAAAAAAATATAATTTATATTGAGGCAGCTTTGTGCATGGTATTCATACAATCGATACATTGAATGAGTCATTTAATAGTCATACTTAAGCGCCCTTCAAAACTGCTGGTTTGGTTGTTAAATTTTAAAACTAAATTATTGTATTTTTTTCTTTCTTATTTTGAAAAGATTTCTGCCTTTGATAACTATAAACTTGCACCACATTATAAAACAGCATCCAAATATTTAGTTAGATTGCCAAAAATAATCAAAAGAATAACAAGTCTGTTAAAAAAATACTCTTCTAAAGAGGCTACAAAGTAAAACGTTTACATTGACAACAAAAGCCATTGACAAGTGGTTTACAACAATATTGTTCAAGTACGGTTTTTTTCTATACATTTTTTGTTCTCCCTAAAGTGTTCAATAACAAATACATTGCCAAAAAAAAAATAACATACATATACTTGAGTACATAGTACATTTACTATTTAGTAGAAAAATATTCGATTTGCACTTGAACGAAACAGAAAAATATGTATGTAAAGAAAATAAAATCAGACACTGACTGTATGGTTGGTTGGTTGGTTGACTTGTCGACTATTTTGTTAGTAAATTAGTTGGAAAATGAAAAAAAAATAAGAGAAAAAAGAACAAAAGCCTGCCAGCATATACCAAGAAAGAATCATACACACATAAAATGAATACACTCATCAGATTCATACATATATACACACATACACTCATACATACCACTTAATACATATACAAAAGAAGTGAATATTTTTTGTTAAGTTTAAACGACAACTATTGGCACGACCATCTTTGGATATGTTAAAATTTTTTTAAAGACAAGAAAAACAGTTCTTTATTTTATGGTTTTGTATTAACACTATGATATAGTTTTTAGATATATTTGCTTTTCCAAATGCAGACTTAAACTTATAAATTTTAGTACCTTAAAATATAATTAAGTCATATCAAATAGTATTTGATTCATCGCAAATCTTAGCTAACCTGTACAAAAATGTTCCTGACCCATTGTGAATATACACATTTGACTCCGTGTGTCTGTATATAAACTAAAGTACGTACTTAATGTTTTTAAGCAGGTCAATCATTTGTATGCTAACGTGGGGTCGTTTTAAGAATTTTGAAACAATACCGTATTTTTTTAGTCTTCTCGTTGTTTTTTTTTTTTTTTTTGTTACTTGTCTTATTTAATTCAAAGACTTGGTACTTTTTGTTTCTTCTGTTGATGTAAATTTAGTCATTGTATATTTTTAGTATTTTCTTGTCCTTTCACCATTCCCTCCCTCATTTATAGGTCTTTTCTTCACTTCCACTTAATTAGGTAATAAATGATTGAAGAAATTATGTCTAGACGTGACAGCAATGTCGATAAGGTTTTTTTTTTTTGCCTGGTTTTTTTATTCGTTTCCTTGAAGAAGAGTGAATCTGTTTTAATATATTTATTTGGTTTAGATTTCATTTTCAAATACATTTATCTATTGTTGGGTTTATATTTTTTTATTCTGTTAACTGTCTTAAAATCCATTCATTTTTTTTTTTTCTAGTAAAACGTGTTTTGAATTACTTTTAAGATTTTCTTTTACCGTTTTGTTGAAATGTTAAACAAATTATTTCTTTTTATATACATACATATAAATTAGTAGCTAAACTGAAGATAAAATGTTGTAGGATTTAGTAGGGTGGCTTGTTTTGCCACTTTTTCAGCGTAATATGTTATACTCGAAAAAATTTGTAGACCCACATAGACATTGCAGATTTCATTATATTTTTTAATCGGTTGAGATCGTCTGTTAGAACTTTTCTTTAAAGTTTAACTAATAATGTCAAAAATTTAATAAAAAAAAATCTTTATAAAAATAAGTGAATAGAAATGTTGTATAAGCACACGTGAAAATAGGAATATAATCAAATATACATAATCACACATGGGCTTGTGTATGATTATATATGAATATGCATGATCATATACGTTCAATATATTGCTGATTTGTCAAAAGACCGGCAAAGCTCAAAAAAAGTGATTTCCAGATAAATGACTTTAAAGTTTTCAATTGAGCCTAACTGCAGAGAAAAGTACAAAACTATTTTGGTCGCCACTTAATGTGAGAAAGAGATATTTATACCATTTTTGATATGTTTTAACTAAAAAATCGAGTTTTTGAGTTATGCTGGTCTTCTCTTAAATGAGCGATAAAAACATACATACATGATCTCATATATAACCATATATCTTCAGATCAAAATTTAGGGGTATATGGTGGTACATTAAAATATATAACGGATTTATCAACAGGGACGCTACAAAAGTAGAGCGACAGGGACAGCAAACGAAGCCATATTTCTTGTCGCTCTTTTGATATTTCTCTTCAGTAAGGTTTGCCATTTCATGATGGAAAGATATACGAGCCCACATCGAGTTGAAATTATTAAAATTTACTACCGAAATTCGGAGTCAGTGGCCTCAACGTTAAGAGCGCTACGTCCAATTTATGGTCGTCATAATCGTCCTAGCAGATCAACAATTGAGCGTCTAGTGGAAAATTTGAATCCACAGGCACAGTACAAAATGTTCCCGTGCCAGTGCGACAAAGAAGTGCCCGTAGTGTCGAGAATATTGCTGCCGCTGAGGCTTTAGTTGAAGAAAGCCCAAATTTGTCTCTCACACGTCATTCTCAAGCGTTGGGCATCTCTGTGACGTCGTTGTGGCGAAATTTGCGAAAAGATATTTACAAGATCGAATTGACGCAAGAACTGAAGCCTCTTGACCACCAGAAGCGTCGTATGTTCGTGAATTGGGCTGAGCAACAACTTGAAAATGATTCGGATTTTCATCGAAAAATCATCTTCAGCGAATGGCTTCGTCAATTAATAAAATATGCATTATTGGTCAAACAGCAATCCACAGGTACTCCATGAGTGATCATTGCATCCCGAAAAAAATTACGGTTTGTTGCGGTTTATGGGCCGGCGGCGTCATTGGGCCGTACTTCTTCCGTGATGATCAAGATCGGCACGTTACTGTGAATGGGAATCGCTACCGTTTAATGATAACCGAATATTTTTGGCCCCAATTAAATGATATGGACTTGGAGGACATGTGCGACACAGCGAATGTCACAATCAATTTATTGGAAACCAAGTTTGGAGAACGTGTTATCTCACGAAATGGTCCAGTCGATTGGCCGCCTCGGTCGTGCGATTTGACGCCGTTGGACTGTTTCCTGTGGGGCTACGTCAAGTCTATGGTCTATGCCAACAAGCCAGCGACGATTGATGAACTTCGTACGAATATCGAATGTGGAATTGCAACAGTATCGGCCAATTTATGCTTGAAAACCGTCGAAAATTAGGTTAAGCGTCTGGACTTCTGCAAGCGTGCCTGTGGTGGCCATGCAAAAAAATTCGAGTTCCATGCATAATGGCATCGAACGTACTTTTACAGGAATAAAGAATTTCATTGATATCCAAAACCGTTTTTGTATTATTTAAAAAAACTTTTGTAGCGCTCTTATTGAAAAACCCTTTATTATTATATTTGACATAAACAAATATGACCATATACAGCCATATACACTCAAATTTCGATTCCGAAGATAAAGTGGTGTTCACACAATTAAGTCATTGTACTAACATTTTTTTCTGAGTACATTTATAGCGATTCCTTGAGTTTTTGTTGATCCTTAAACACAAAAAGAATTGGGCGCTTGATGTCGAAATGTTCAAACTAGCAATAAGTAACTCTTAGAATATTAAATCTTAAGTGGACACATAATAAAGGTCAGAAAAATAAATATTTAATTACAAAATGGCAAAATTGCAGCACCTTCTAAGTCGTTTATAGTGTTTCTTTAACTAACGGGCAAAAACAGAAGTACTTCGCTGAAAGAAATCCTAAATATAAAAAAAACTACTGAAGCACGGTGAGTTGTTGGTGCTGGTATCAGGATGCTGTATCTCAGGGTTCGATAGTAAAAATTTACAGGAAAATGACAGGGGAAATGCATAGGCGTATCTTAGAAAATAATCTGGATAGTGATTATGCTGACGATTTGTCACTAGCATGGATATTTGAAAACTTAACCACCTGAAGCATAAGTCTCGGGTCGTTTAATCTTTGCTGTAGTAGAATTACATTAAATTTATCGAGTGGCCAGCACAAAGCCCATGTGTGAATCCAACAGCGAACATATGGGGAGTCATAAAACGGGCTGTTTCAGCAAGAAAACCTACAATTGTAAAAGATCAGTGGGAAATTATTTAAGAAAAGTGGTATAATATCACTCCTTAACAGTGTTGTGTAATTGTCAAAACAATGACAAACAGATGTGCCAAATTAATACGTCAAAAATATCCCACCAAGTATTAAAATATACAATATACCATTAATCAAAATAGTTTTATTTAATTAAAATAATATTTATTTTATATTGAGTATATGTATAAAAGTTAAAAAAAGCAGTTAAGTAATCGTGGATTTTTTATGTTTTTATGTTTGATTAAGTTTATAAGATTTTAGACAAATGAATCAAACTTATTTTTTTATGACTAAAAAATATAATATTTATTCTTGATAGGGTTTTCTTTAGTACGAACGACTTGATTGTGTGACCACAACTGTGTATGGATATATATGACGTTATGTATGATCATATACTAAACTATGTATGTTCATGACTGTTCTTATATATATCGAGTTTTAATTTTAACTACACAGATACAGAATATGAGCTTCTAAGAATGATTTTTAAGCAAAGGTGTAAAATCTTGATTTTGGCATGCACAACATATGTTATCCTCTATTTTTACTCTATCTAAGAGAGTTATTAAATTTCTTCAATGTTATTAAATTACTCAATATAAGTAGACAATCATCACATTATTAACCCAAAGGATGCATGGATACTGAGAATGGTTTTGTAGCAATAACCGAAAATACTTGCATCCTGCTGGCTCTTATCGATTTTTTTTTTAATTTTATGTTTTATAATTTACTAATATAATTTTCATATTTTTTTACACTTAAACAATTTATAAATAATATGATCCGATTTTTGACATCTTACATGCCTCCAAATTGTACAATAATACTCCACATGTGGTTGTGGATAAAAATGTTTTTCTGTCTTATGAGGTTACAAAACAATAATTCAAAGTTCATTTATATGAGAAAACTTTTTCATATCGATTGTAACAAAAAATCCCAGATAAGATATTGAAGCATTAAATTTTATTTATAATTTGAAACAAATTTAATATCTAAACAGTGAAAAAATATTCCAACAAAAAGTGGGGTAGTAGCGCCAGCATAAACTGATATAATTTTAATAGACGTATCTGCAACATTAATTTGGTACATAGAGATGTACCCTAAGTGGGTGAGCTTTTATTTTTTTCAATCATTTAAGAACGAAGGCACTTTTGAATTTAAAATTATTCCTTGGAATCATAACTATGATATCAATCTATATAATAATGTAATGGTAATATACTTTTTCCTTCGAAAACTTATATTTATAGCAGGATAAATATGCGATACAACTCGGCGAAGTTATCTAATAGATGAAGCAGTTTAATAATTTTCGTCGAATTTATCTCATAGATGAAGCAGTTTAGTAATTTTGAGTTGCTTTGGAAATCATAAGAAAATGGGTTTTTAGGAAAATAATAGTTTAAAAAAAAAAAAAAAAAAAACAAATGCTTTAGTAACGACAGCACTTCAAAAAAAATAAAAATTGGGGATGCTCTCCCTTTTACCCTTTTAGAAAGGAAATACACAAACTTTAACCCTCTGATTTTAATGAAAACAACATGTCTCACATTTTCGGCATTCTCTTGGGAAAGAAATTTGGACTTTGGGTACTTTTTTGTTCGGCGGTATATCGAAAACATTCAAAATGCTATAAAAATACTGCATTAAAAAAATATATTCTCCATATGGAGAAGTTAGATACACATAATTTCAGAGGTTTGGGAAGACCTCGCTTCCCACCAGTGGTGGGAGCATATGCCCCCAGATACATTTCTCTAAACTGAAACCAGAACGGGGTACTTGTATTCCGCGATGAATCGTTGATTGACGAATAATATTGATCGGATGTGCAGAACACCATGAGGTTAATTAAGTCAATGCGACAGGTACTCACGTTAAAAGCAAAAGGAGTTGCCTATATTTTAGCTTAGGGTTAGCAAGTTGTTAAAAAAAAAGTAGCAAAAAGGTCTTCGCGAAAAATTTTATGAAATCTAAAATAGAACTAATATTTAAAAAAACATTTCCGCTGAAATTTAATAAAAATATGTAAATTTGATAGCCATATTTTTCGGCCTATAAAGAAGCTAACGTTTTTGAAGTTTTTACAGCTTTAAAAAGAAAAGGTAAAAAAATATGTCCCATTAAAATTCCCTCAAAAATAAGGCAAGATTAGTTAACCGTCATCGGCATGACAAGACCCCGTAGAAAATGTCGATAGTGAAACTGTACTGATTTACTATTGACTTTGTCACCATTACTACTGACTAATTATGCCCCAGCCAACGCTTTCTGCTGCAGACATTTAACATGTGCGTGTCATTGCGAATCTACACAACTGTTCACTAGGTGTTGACATTGGAACCAGAGATTTACTAAAACATTTAAGTCATACACTTTTGAAACTTTTTACTAGATTTCCACACTAGGAAGGAAAGTTTAAACAGGTACATTTATTTTGTTTAATTAGATATTTTATTAATAATTTTATTTATATAAATTTCATTAAATTAAAAAAAATTTTCGTGCAAATTTAATTTTGGAGTAGATAAATCTTTAAAAGACTGCACAAAATCATCTACATGCTCCGTAAAATCTTCATCAGGCTACACAAAATCTCTAGAGTTGCAATTTTCACTAAAAATTATTGCCTCTTTCTTGTTATTATTATTTTAATACAAAATTGTTTTTTTTTCACAAGTTCTTTGTAATTTCTTTTGCTCATTATATATTTTGTTCAAATATGTATATTTACCTTTTAAATTTATGTTTCTTTATATTTTTATTAAAAACTTTAATTTAGCATGCAGCTATGCACATGTATTTTCAACAAAATAAAACAATAAAAAAATCAAAAAACAAGCACAGCTTTGCAGCTGCAAAAAAGGAATGTGAAAAGTATAGACGCTTTGTGTACATGTCACCAAAAAGTCATCCAAAATAGTCGACAAATGTGGTGACTTGTAGACACTTGACCCCAGGCTTCCTACAGGGGAGTTAATTTCATTCAAATTCACTTGTTTGAAAGTTGTAAAGAAGAACTGCTTTAGAACAGGAAAATGAAAACTAAATGTTATTTTAGAACCAATAAAAAATTGATTCCTTAAAAATCGCTTAATTTTTTTTTTTTTTTTGCTGGGTTTTAAGATAATTATGTCACTAAAATTAACTTCAATTGCAATTAAAATCCACTGCGTTAGCATTTAAAATAAATTAATATTGCTGTCACAACCAATGAGGTTTATATAAAGTCTTAAAGAATCAAGGGGGGCAGGGGTCCCGGGGGCCCTCCCAATATGATCACAAAAATATAATTTTTTAGTATATATACAAAAGGATTTTTTGCGATTTCAATTGATTTTCTTTGCAAGGCCAATTGATTTAATTACAAGTTCAAGTAAGTTTTAGCAGATTTCAGGGAAATTTGCTCAAATTTGTACAGAAAGAAGAAAAATTTGCTTTAAAATCTAGAAAATTTGCTCAATATTCCCGTAATTACCGAACGTTTGTAATCTGCAAAAAATTTTATTTGGCTTACGATGAAATCCCTATACGAAATAGTTGTGTTCACACACATTATATTATTTGGATAAAAACAACAAAAAATATACTTTAGCTACCTCGCAGAGGTACTTAATAGAATTATATAAATTGAACATTTTCTTTTTAAACTATAAATTCTTGACATTCCAGAATTATTATAAAAACATATGTATTAAAATTTAAAATATTTAGTAAACAAATTAAAATATTGTTATATGTATTACCTATTATTATACTTTTGAGTGCACTGCATCTTTTCTTAATAATATATGTCAGTAGTTTTAAATATTTCATTTTCCAGTTGTAAAATTGTATAAGTCCTTATATCTACACGACGCATGCTGCACTCACTCTATCCAATGATTTTAGTTTTTTTAAGTAGATATATCTGCTTAAAGATTATGAATTTATTAAAATGCTGCCAAGTTTTGGAAATTCTTGGCTTTTGTTTTTTAAATGTAAACAAAAATATTTTTCATATATATATTTGAAATTTTTGTATTAATAATTTGATAAAACAATAGCTCACAAATGAATTATGTGTTTGTTAGTAAAGGTAGGGCAAATAATATTACATAATTGCTCTATTTCGCGCTCCAGCGAAGTCCATGTATAAAAACAACTTTCCTACAAAGGCGGCCCCAAATGTTGAAATTGTATTTGTTTACAAAAATAACGAAAAAAGAAAAACTAGTTTTCTATAAAATGAAAATATTTAAGTCAGTGTTGTCATAATACACATTTAAAATGGTTAGCGCATTACACAGAACGTTGCGGCTACCATCCCCAGCGACGGCAATATCAATTTATACTTTTGGTGTTTCCGAAGCACTTAACCTCTACTGAACTAAAATAAGAACAGGCCTATGAACTAAAAATCTTCAACGATTTCGCCAACTCTCCATCATATACCATCTATTCCTTTTACAAAGAAAGCAGCACATTAGTTTCTAGGAAGAATTTCCTGAGTGTTGCCTCCCTTAAAAAAAATTGCACAAAAAATGACAGTTGAAATTGAAAAAAAAAATCGAAATAAAAGAACACAAATTAAATTCAAAAAATGACAAATAAAATTAAAAAATTTGGAATTGATACTAAAAAAAAAACAAATTTAAATTAAAAAATACCAAATGCATTGAAAAAAATATTGAAATTTAACAAATATTTGCACGCGGCTTTCCCACGTCCACATGATATCAGTGTAGTTAACGGTGTATCGCGGCTCAAAGTTGGTTATTTTTTTAAAATGGAAAACGTGTTTTTTAAATTTTCGCAAATAAATACGTTTTGAATTTTTACAATATTTCTGTAAAGAAACAAACCACTTATTTACGAAACAATTATCCAAAAGTAGATCTAAGCTTTCATATGAGATACGATTTGTAAAAATAATTACTCACAAGTAAGATAAGTTTAAATATGAGATATTTATCCAAATTTGAGCCGCTGAAAGTATTCAACGTTTAGCATCGATAATCCATGCATTTTGAAATACCAAAATAGTTCAGATATCACAGGATTGTGGAATATCTATATCCTTTGGTTCTTAAAGAGCATATTATATTTTTTAATTACAATTTTTTTTTTTAATTTTAAAAGTTGTTTTTTATTAGAAATAATATTTTTTTAATTTAAAAAGTGACTAATTTACAATTGCTATTTTTTAAATGAAAATGCTTTTTTTTGAATAAATGTTCTAATTAAAATTACTTATTAATTACCTATCAATTAAGTAATTGATATTTTAAATTCGATGAGGAGAAATGATGTATGGTACCCTACGGGAAGTAAAGGGTCGATTGATCCAAGGTGATAAATCTGTGATAGATAAATGAGGGATATGTCACAAAACTGGTGTAAAATATAATTCAGTGTCTGAAAAGTGGTAATTGCTGTAAAATTACCAGTGCCCCAACTATCAAAATGTTGGCAGAACCTTGACTAGTTATTTGTAAATATATCATGAAACTAGAGAGAAATGAACATAACACAAATGTCGACTAAAGAAATGAGGACTATTATAGTTGAAATAATGACAGAACACGGAACTGGTTCAACAAATTTTGCCGATTTCGAAATTAACATTTCGAAATAACACCGGGTGGGATTTTCGAAATGTTAATTTCGGCCTCCAAGTTGGGGCAGACTTGCCTACACAGACTTTTAACCCCACCGATAATTTGAAAATTTTGAATTCATTTTTTGCTTGATTAAATAGCAAACAATTTTTTCTTCTTCAATTCTGGTAAAATTTGAAAAATATTTACATTCTGCGATGTTTTTTTTTTTTTTTGAGAAAATAGTTTAAAGTCGCAAAATATAATAAATTGTTAAAACTGGACTTATGGAATCTTTCAGAAACATGTTCTTAATATGAGACACGCGGAAGAAATATTGACAGGTTACATGCTAACTAATTTTCGTTTGCTCTGTGACATGTTCATTTGCAACAGTCAAGTGATATATCACAAATTCATTCATTCCCTACAAGTTCTGCAACATAACACATTGTGATTGATATATAACCAGTTTTTGATTAATTACTTGTCCTCAATTCTGTGGTATGTACATTTGAGTCAGTCACGTAACGTTTCATTTTGCACTATTTCTGATACACATCATGTAGTGTCTAACATGAGACTATTTACGTGAAGGATAATTCTATCCTTTTCTGTTGCGCATTCACTTACACCAATGCAGTGATATGGTTAGGGTACCAAGGTCAGCGATATGTCACAAGTAGCTTAAAAGGTAGAAATTTCCACCTCCTATGACAAGCCCATGTTAAAGTTACCTGTTAATTTCATATAAGAGAACCAACTCGAGGACCGGTTTCTGCCACGAAGTTCCGGTTACGTGATTAACTCTGTGGCTGGTCCATTTCCCGTAGGGTATAGTCAGAGTTACCAGGACGTGTAGGAACGCAAAAATGCCGTCAAAATTTACCAACAGATAATTCAACGGAAAATTACAGAGCAGTCATATTTTATCTATATTTAGATAAAATAATCTTAAGTATAACAAATATAAACTAATATAATAAACAACACTCAAATATGTTGTGAAAGAAAATACATTAGTATGCCAGATTCCCAATTGGTTCTCAGAAATGGAAACATTAAGATTTGGAATGGCAACCCTGTCAATTTTGTGCTTCGAAAATCGAAGATGATTGCCAAAGGGTGATTCTATAAATAGATGGAAAAAGCTTATTTGTACGGGTAGTCATTCACTAATGAAAAATATAATTTCACATAGTCATTTTCCTTAGAGTGTGTGATATAAATGCCCGTTCAAAACCATGAGTTATTTGTGTTGGGTGGTTCAGAAGGAGGCTGAAGATGACCTGGTCGCTCGGGTAGAAAGTGTGCACTCCCTCAAGCGCTGATCCTTACAATTTTTTTTCATTTATTCGTTAGTATCATTAAAACAATTATGATCTTGAGCCTGATAAAATTAAAAAATATATAATTATAACAAATATATTTTCCAGTCATGAAAATGTGGTAAAGAATTTATAGAATATTGTACCAAGCCGAAAATTTTGTAGCCTCATAGGATTTTCTCAAAATGATCTAAAAGCGAAGGAAAACTTTACAACACAAAAGGAATCTAAACGTACTTTAGAAATATATCGTGAAGATGTACACAGTTTTATGTTCAAAAATTGTCGAATCAATTTTTAATTTCATTATTAAATACGTACATTAGTTCCCAATATGATAAATAAGTTTTAAATAAAAAATTTATATAAGTTTAAAAGCTGTTAATTTTGTTTATAATTCCTATTTGAAAAATTAAGTTTTTAAAATTACCTGCTTTTTAAACAAAATTTATAGAAAATATATTTTGAGATTATCAGCCCACGAATAACTATATATATTTAAGTAGCTATTTAAGTTTTAAATTTTTATAATGCATCAGGTAAGCAAATGTACAAACTTTGTGTGTTTTTTCTGCAGCAAATATATACAACTACTTACAAAATGAGTTTTGACAGCAAACTATATGTAGTAGACCTTATTATTTAGATTTTTGTAATGAGCTCTCATTACTGACATTTTACTGGGTACATTAATATTACTGATTTTAATAAATATGTCTAATGATATTAAGTTTAAATTAAACTTCTACCGAAAAACTTATAAAAATCTATTAAAAAAACATATTTAAATTTTTTATTCCAAAAAAGCTTAACAGGTTTAACTTTGGATAAATATTATTATGTTCGTTTAAGGTACTTTACTTGTAGACAACATGGGTCATTTGGACTGGTTTTAATATAACTAGCATTTCTAAAATGCCGGTACATCTAGTGTTAATCTTAGTTTTTTATTTATTTTTTTAGCTTGTTTTTTAAATTTACAATTAAAGAAAGAAATTCTTTAACTAATTTCTTACAAATTCTTAATCTTCATGTCCCATATAGCACAAATATCACCTTTAACTTGTGCAAATAATAAAGTATGAACCAATTTGCAAAAAAAGAAACACATGTACTAGAACCAACAAGGCATATGTTTTATTTTATATGTTTATATAAAAAAAATAAAAAAAAGTACGTGACGTATACAGGTTGGTTGAAAAGTTCCTGCGCTCGAAATGAAAGAATACTGTTTTTGTTACGAAATATATTTTTTTATTCAATATAATCTCCTAGAAGCTCAATACACTTGTTCCATTGATCTTCCAATAATTGTATCCCATCCTTATAATGGTTTTCCGGAAGCTCTGCAAAATAACCGTCTACGGCTGCTATTGCCTCTTCATTCGACGAAAAATGCTTTCCACGAAGGAATTGTTTGAGATTTCTGAAGAGATAGTGGTCACTGGGAGCCAAATCTGGTGAATACGGTGGATGTTCAAGCAATTCGTACTTTAATTCTTTGAATTTAGCCATCGTCAAAACACTTTTGTGAGCAGGTGCATTGTCTTGATGAAAAATGATTTTTTTCTTCTATAAACCAGGTCTTTTCTCACGAATTTTTTCAACCAGCTGATCCAAAGGCTGCAATAATATTCAGAGTTGATTGTTTTACCTTTCTGAAGATAATCAATCAACAAAAATCCTTTTGCATCCCAAAAAACTGACGCCATAACCTTCTTTGCTGATCGTTGTGACTTCACCTGCTTTGGGGCTGAACAACCAGCTTCAGTCCACTCTAAACGTTCTTGTTTCAATTTAGGATCATGGCGGTAGATCCAAGTCTCATCCATAGTTATAAAACGTCGCAAGAAGCTGAGAAATTTGTTTTCGATCCAGTTTTTGTTGAATTGTTAATGTGTGCGGCACTAACTTTCCAAACAGTTTTTTCATACGTAATTCTTCATGTAAAATATGGAGTACTCGTTCGTCTAAGATGCCTATGGCATTAGGAATTTCACGCTTAGTCAAACTTGGATCTTCACTAACCATATTATGTACCTGCTCAATGATTTCTGCTGTGGTTGCAGTTTTTGGTCGTCCTTCGCGTGGATCGTCTTCAAGGCTGGTCGTACCACGTTTAAATTCAACAGCCCAAAATTTAACGGTGCGTTTTGAAGGTGAGGACTCCTTATACATTTCTAACAATTGTTCATAAATTTCCTTTGCTTTTAAACCCTTCAAAACAAAGAATCTAATGACTGCACGATATTCAATTTTTTCCATATTAAAAAAAATCAATGACACGTCAACTTCAAATGGCTTGTAAACAAAGAAAGAATTGACAGTTATACCAACTTGAGAAAAAAAAATTTAGAGCTAGCAGTGCCATCTCTTGGTGAGCGCAGGAACTTTTCAACCAACCTGTACGTTATATATGTATGTTTATCATAAACTAACACTACAGCATAAAAGAAATTATAACAGAAACCTTTGAATTATCATATCTGGCTTTCAATGTATTGCTTTATATTACATGTGGGTGTGTGTGTGTGTATGCGTATAGGTGTAAATGGATTTAAAAAAAAATATTATAAAAAAGCAACTGTTGCTTAATGTGTTTAGCATTCATGAAAAATATTTCACTTACGAGGCTATTCATACTAATTGCCCCTCTACAGAATAAAGTTATCGGTTGCGGGAGAACTGTTTTTCCATAATAACCTATTCTATTATGGGTTCTAATATCGATGATTATAATAAAAATTGTTCCAAAAGCAACCACTGGTTCCCAGCTAACCCGAGTAAAAAAAGTTGATCTGACGCAATATTTAATCATATCCAATTTTATATTCTTTAATATCTGCTATAATATCTAGCTAATCTTATTTGATCCGAAAAATGACAGATCAAATTTGATCCAGCAATATATTTGGGAAATTAAAAGGATATAAATTGATTCGAAAAATATCAGATCAAATTAGATGCAGCAATATATTTGGGGATTAAGTAAAATCCAAATTGATCCAAAAAAGGGTAGCTCAAATTGTACCAGATTATATTCAACAATATATTGTATGGAATCAAGTTTATACAAAAATATCTAAAACAAATGTTTTGTAAAAAAAAATTAAATAAAAAAATTGAGCATTTAAACCCGGACTGCCAGAGTTGTATCCGAACTCTTAACTCACTTCGCCACACACTGCTATACATAACAGCTGACTTTAAAGGGCTTTATTGTTCGTGTAATTGTGTTATTCAAAATTAAAACTTCGGGACATAATGCATATATAATTATAAATTTCAGAATTTTGGAAAGAATTTAAACTGATGGAATTTATGAGACTACATTATTCCTTTACTTATCTGATTATATATAATTATATTTAGTTATACATAATTATTTATAATCATATCTTTTGATAATATTTAAACTCACAAAAATATATATAACTATAGAAAACAACTATCATATGTACACTCAGAATATTATATTTACCCACAAAACGCAAACTTCTGGTTTATTTGTTTCCGTAACAGTTAATACAAATTTAAATTTTGTTTGCTGTCTGTTTCAAAAAGAAAAAAAAACAATATTCAAATAATTTCAATTTTTTTATTTATATAAACAGTTTGTTTATATACAAAATTATTTCAATTCAAATTACAAGAACTTCATAAGCACATATAATAAAATAAAAAATCTGTTATTACGGAATTGGTAGGTAAACTTTTAACATTTATTTTTAACTGATTAATTTATTGGTTTTTACTGATATGTCAGTTGTTTAAACAACATTTAAAAATATATATCAAAAACCACTTGTTTTTAAATAAAACAAAAAAAATATCGGATTTGGGTAATTTTTTTCATTTGGTGTTGGTATAAACTAGTTTTCTGAATTTTGGATAATTTTTTGTTCAATTTTTTTTTATATTCGTATTCTGCTTTTTGGATTATTTTTCAATTTGTATTTGGGCCATTTTTCTTCACCAATATTTTGGAAAAATTATAGTGCTATTTCGTGTTTTATTCGTATCTAAAGGACAATAAAGACTTGACATTGCTATGATATATATTTTTATTAGCTGGGCAGTTGCTATGGAAAGCTTCATATGTAGTTTCAAATAGTAAACTTATTTCATATGGTTTTTCTTTTTGCTTTCATTTCCATTTGGTTTTTCGAGTTCAAATGCGCCAGTACATAGGGATCTTTTGTGGTGGTTGTTATTGGTGAACTACGTGAATTTCTTGTTAATTGAAGTTGCCTTTTTAGGTACTGATATCTTTTTAAAAAATTTTTTTTATTCAAACACCAAAAAATTTAATTAAAACTATTTGTAAGTAAATGCATATAATGTGAGAGAATGTTGTTTATATAGTTGTGGCTAAAATATTAGCAATGTCAATGTAACTGGTCCAGCTTTGGAAAATACTATACCAAATAAGTGGTTTATAGTTGATGAATCATAAATATATTTTTGCGATTTAATATAAATTTATCTTTCCGTTTCTAACTATCGAAATAATCTTATAAAAATCTAAGACTATTTAGAGCAGTAAATTTGTTAAAACTACAATGGCGCAGTGAAAATTTAATTAAAAAAGTTATAGCACTTTAGTATAAGTTCATAGTAGCATATACACTCAGAGAAAAAGGTTATATTAATGAAACACTTTATAAATATAAAGAACAACTTCACAGATTTAATAACCTAAACATTAAATTCGGTTGTACTGAATCTTTTTCATACTCTCAACAGTATTTTTGTTATAGATAAAATCAGAAAAAATATAATTAAGAAAATATTTTTAATGAAAAAGAATTTTGTGGTGAAAAAATTCTGCGTTGTGAAACAATTATTCTAATATAAACAAATTTTTTTTGAGTTAAAAAAATTTGTTGTAGTAATTTTTGGGGTTGTAGGTGTTTTGCGTTGAATCACAATATTATTCGTCTCTAGGCATCTTGTAAAAAAAAAAATATGAGAAATTGTTCACCAGACTCTAATATGAAATTGTATTTAAATACACAAATTTGTATGACAAGTCAAGATGTACCTTCATATGGCCATTCATAACTTTTTACCGCTGTCCCAATTGTTATAATTTTTAATACCAAAATGCTCTGGAGCATGGCAAATAATCTAAATGAAAACAAGCAATGCGGCACGCAATTTTGGACCGTTTTCGCAATAGTACTAAACCGAATGGTTCCTAAATTATATAGATATAAAGCCAAGGTTTTCTACGAGAAAATATAGATTCCTATGTGAAAATCTTAATGCACGAGCTTGTATATGATCATACAAGGGTATGTACGGTCATATACGTCCATAATTGGTTCAATATATGACCATACACGATCTCATATATGACCGTATATATTGGGATTCGAAATTTGAGGGTATATGGTTGTATATGGTTGTATATAGTCACATATGATAATATATGAGCATATATAATCATATATAAACATGTACGCTCAAATTTTGGACCCGAAGATGTATGGTCATATATAAGATCATGTATGGTCATATATCGAAGCATACATGGACGTATATGATTATGTAAGCTCATGTATGATCATATATAAATAAGCCCATGTATTATCATGAATGTTCATATATATTTTGATTTTTACATGGGTTGGACTGATAGTTTCCTCTTAAGAATATAATTAGGTCCCTTGACTGAATTATATTTAAAATAGGAGGCAAAACAGTAAGTCCTTATAAAAACATAAAAAGTACATATTTTTTTGGGTTGATTCTTTTTTATTTTCACCATAGTCTCCACTTAGCTCGACGCCCTTCAACCTGTGATTTTTCTAATTTTTAAAGTCCTCTGCAAATTATGATTTCTGAACGTCCTCAAAATAGGCTTATATTGCATAGATGGCCTCCTCATTCAACACGAACCTATTTCCGCCGAAGCATATCTTACAATTTGGAAACAGTACAAGTCGTTGGAAGCCAAATATGGAGAATAAGATGGATGCGGCATCAATTTCAACCTCAACTCGTGTATTGGATGGGAAACCAAACTAAACATTATCTTGATGGAAGGTCAATTTTTTTTTCTAAATGGGTGCATTTTTCTTGATTTCTTCACTTAATTGTTCCAATAATGATGAATAATATTTTAAATGTAGATAATTTCATACATATACCAAAAAGCCGTTGCCATAAACTTACAAGCAGATTTAATTTTTTTTTGCTTTCGTAGTGACTCTTGTTTCATTTATGGTCTATAATGGGTGTATTCATCTATGTACAGATATGTATTGGAGAAAAAACTAATCTGGATTTTAACGGAAAAGTTTTAAACGACCAACTGAATTAATCATACGATTGTATTTATTTTCGATAGTGACCAAATTCGGCCTATTGATTTTTCATTGCCAATTTTTAGGGTAAAATTGTAATCACTGAACCATTTGTTATTCCCGTGTCCTCAACTAGTTCATGAACTTTAATTCGTCGATCAGTCAAAAAAATTTAAGAGTTGATTTGCAAACTTACCACTTAATTCATAAATTCCTAGGCCAATTTTCCCTACTTAAAGAGGCTGAATTGTAGCCATTTGTACAAATTTCCCGTAGTTATATGTTTTCTAATAAACTTTGGCATGCTAAATATACATCTATAATGTCTTTATAAAAATCTAAAAATATTTTAATCTCATTATTTTCCTTTTTGATAGTCATACTCCAGTTATTTATTCATCTAATAAATAATTCATCGATCTTTAAGCAAAACCATTGAGCCATTTAATATTAGCATCCGTAACACAAACCCACATACAAAGCAAAATATAAACATATACTTAGAAATGACACCCTTATTGAATCAATAAGAAACAATATAAAAACACAACATTGAATGAGTTGATCCATTGTCCTTAACAGGAAGTGTTCAAGTGTAACATATCAAATAATTTTCCCAAATATTGATGACCATTTCGATGTTAAACAAACGACCAAAGAAAAAAAAAATCAACAAAAAACTACAAAACAATGCCACAAAACAACTGTCCACAACATCAACCAAAAAATAGAAGGAATATAAACGAAAACATATAAATGTAAGGGAATTCCTTTTTTTTAATATACAAAACATATGTCATCTTTCTGTGGGAGGGATACTGACCAAAAAACAAAAAAAAAAAAGAATCGTAAAACCATAACGAACAAATAAACCATGAAATTTGAAATGTCTTGTTAAGTGTTACCAAAGAATTTTAGATTACTGTTAAAAAACCATCAAAGATAAAAAAATTAAGGAATCGGCTAAACCGAAATTCTATAACACTACAAAGTGTTTATATTGGGTGTTTTTCTAGAGGTTGAGAATTTTATTTAAAATAAAACACCAACTTACGAAGTTATAAAACCTTTTTTTTCAATTGAAAGTATATTTAATGACAATTAATTATTTAAATACTTAAGTCTCATCATGAAAATTCATTCTCTTGTTCAGACCAATTTATGAGCAAAAGTGGTGTAAATTTTAATGTTTTTTAGACTGTAAATAGCTTTTCGGGAAAAGTCGCCTAAAAGCCGAATAGCTACCACTTACGAAAAATACCCTTGATTAAATATAAATTAATATAATAATTTATTAAATTTGAAAAATATTTTCTTTAATGAAAATAAAGATGCAAAAATTGCTAAACATTTAAAAGAATAGGGTTTCTACAAATTTTGCTGTCTTATCCTCATTTAAAGTAGGAGTGGAACAACGCTTAGGTCATTACCTAGAGGACACTTTAGAGTATCTTCTTCCGTTTTTTATTTGTATAACAACAGATTTTCGTTCAGTTTGTAACACATCGATGAAAGCGGCGATGCTCATTTTTATACAATTTGTTTGTTATACAGTTTGTTATTAAAAATAGGAAAAATCGGTATAGCGATAAAATATTATATTTTTTAGCAGAAAAAGTTTTTTACCTCAAATTTTTTCCCACCTTAAATTTTTTTTCATTTCAAATTTTTTCACCACAAAATTTTTTTTTCACCTCAAAATTTTTTATTCACATCCAAAAACATTATTCACCACAAAAAATTTTTCATCGCGATAATTTTTTCTCAATTTATTTATTTTTTTTTAATCTGTAACGAAAATGCTTTGGAGGGTACAAACAAATGCTGACTTCAATGTTTTTACTTGCATTCAGAAAAAATGGTTAAATCTTAAATTTTAATAAAAAATTGTCCAACTTTGGTGACAACTAGAAAACATATTTCTTATGAAACGAAAAATATAAATATTGCAATTGTTCAGTAAGAAAATTTTGAATGTAGTACATTTTTCACAAAAAAAAAATGAATAAAATGCACCTTTACAATTTTCAAAAAACATAACATTTCCAGCCTGAAAGAAATATTGCATTAAATTATTCTTTTTAAATTAACATAATGATTTTAAATTTCATAATAATCCAATCAGCCATTAAAAAAGGGCTAAATAATTTCGAAAATATTTTTATTCTACCCCACTGCATGTTTTCCTAATGATTTTTGTGACCACCGAATAGAGTCCGTTGCCACAATTTTATAAATACGGTCGCCAAAATCGCATTTGTGTTTTTTTTTTTTTTTGGCAATTATTGATTCGAAATGTATAACAAATACAATGAATAGCTTAATCTGCCGTCTATTATATAGTAAATAATACACAAAATAAAAAAAATGAGGAATTTATCTTTCGAAGCTACAAAGAAAATTCCAAATAGTCTTACAACAAAATAAAACATCTCGCCTAACAAAAAACTAAACTAAAATTTATCCAATTTATAAACTTAAACTAAACCTTAGAACGAATATTGATATAATAATACCTTGTGTACAGTATCTTTCATATGTATAAGGTAAATCGTTTTTTACAAATTTACTCTTTAAGTACTAACCAGTCGCTGAGAGGTTTTCGCAATATAAGCTCAACTTTGCGTAAGCTATTAATTGATTTAACTGGCAGGACTGCCAAGTTGTTCCAAAAAGTACCTAAGAAGAGCTTCGCGAAAAATTCTAAAAATACAATAGCAAAATATAAAGAAAAATTACTAAGACTAATTTATAAAAAAATATAAAAATCAGAAAAATATATAAAATAATAATCTGGTATACTTCTTCATATAAAGTACAAAATTTTTTTAAATTTTTACAACAGCAAATTCAAAAAAGCGAAAAGTATCGAAAAAAGTTGCCAATAAAAAGCTCAATAATACCACACTGGGTTGCTTTGATTTAAATAAATTAAAAACAATTTCTGACCACCTTCTTGAACCCTTAAAATTCCGAGGTGGCCCAAAAGCACAAACAGTACGATCTTAGATTTTCTTTTTTTTTTATCACATATTCAAATTTCAACAAGATCGGACTTTTTAGGTTGGGGTACTTTTCTTGTTAGTGCTGACTATAAGCTAGCCCTTAATAACTTAGACCATAGTATGAGTATAAGACCATAGTATGAGTATAAGACCATAGTATGAAACCTGAGACCATAGTATGAGTACAAGCTTAGAATTTGCCCATCACATTAGGTTTTCAAGATATCTTAGGCTAAAGTTTGAAGAAACCCTTTCTTTCACCATATTTGAGACTTTATAGCAGCGCGAATACAGCTTTATTTATAAAATATATGTCGTCTAAAAGTCCTACTAATTGTCTTTAAAATAAAGGTTTAACCTCTCTTATATCTTGTTCCTTCTTTGATATATCTTAACCTAAAATTAAAAAAAACACAGTTTTTTGGTATATTCATGGTATTTTCGCTATGAATGCAAAAACTTAAATTTTTCGCTACATACCTAAAGTTTTAAAAACGGGATTTTTTGCTACATTCACCATTTAATTTAGAGCGAATTTACCCATAAAATGATTTTGTAATTATTTATATACATACATATCTCTTCTTTTTGATGAGACATCGTATCTGCCAGGATCACAAAAAAAAATTACATAATTTATGTTTTCTTAAGATGTTTTTCATATTATTATTTTACAAATAAAGGAATAAATGTAGCGAAAACCCTCGTTTTTTCAAACTTTAGTTTCAGATATCACAGAGAAGGAACAATATATAACAGAGGCTAAACCTTCATTGCATTAATCGAAAGATTGTGAAAAGAGCGACTGGCTCACTTAGAGTAAATTTCGCAAATCGATTGACTTTATTAATATGAATCACACTGTAAGTACACTGAAATAATTGTATTTCGTTAGTAAATTGATTATCCGATATGGACTAGCAAGTCTTTGGCAGCCGAACTGGGATCCCAGGTGTGGTTCACTGACGATTATAAACAGAACAATTTTCAACGTGTCCTTCCGATGGGCAAGTACCCGTTTATATTGCAGGCGAAGATCTTTGCAATCTATGTATGTTCGTCTAATTCTCTGAGAAGGGGCACAAGCGGGCCATTTATTTATGTTCTTTATATCAGAGGTATATAAGAGAATATCTTAGAATGTGGAGGAAATCAAACTCTAGTGGAAACTCCAGGAGACTTATTTTCCTGACTAGAAGTTTTATGTGAGATGTTCCTTGTTTGATTGAAGATCATAAACATAATATTAACTAATAGAATAACTACAACTTTTGTAACAGTAGTCAAATGGAATGCATTTTCTGGTGAGCTAAGACCTTCATAAGAATTCTTCGCGTCATTGGATGTTTCTATTTGCATTTGAAACAGATAAAACAAACACATGTCTTTCAATATCATCTGGTGACTGATTGGGCATAAGTTAAATGTTACTAAACATAGACGGAGAGTAACTAAGCAAAATAATTTAACGTGAATTAGTTGTCATATCGATTTTTTGCTTAAGAGTTGAGAATTAAATAAGAGATATTTACAATTGATACTATATGTTGCGAAAACTATAATTTTATTCTTCGTTTAGAAAGAAAAATTTTCATTATTTTAAACCGAACTAAGAAAATCTTACATAATTTTAATTTGTTCTTGTTCATTATTACAATGAAATCATTACTTTATTATTTAAACTGTATAAAAAGTTAGTTCTCTCAGTGTTTCGATTAAGTAACAACATATGTTTGAATATGTGAATGTATGTACATATGAAGCTGATTGAGTGACAGCCGAAGCTGTGTTATTGTTCTTAGTTTATTTTTTGTTTATTATTATTTAGTAACAATAGAAAGAAAAAGAAGATCCTTGTAGATTTTATTTTTTATGTTTTTATTATTTTTCATGTTGCTGTTAAGTGATTTGTTTCGCATAAACAATACACGTACAACAGCAGCAACAATATCAAAGTATTCAATTCAATCATATGACATGAAAATATAATTTTGTAACATACAAATGCTTTTATCGAACAAAAATGGTTTTCTATTCTGTTAAAAACAAAATATGACAACCAAAGGAATGATAAAAAATAATAATGGTTGATGGCTTTTACTAAACATAGTATAATGCCAACACCTTGCTAAGATACTTTTATTTTCCTTGAATGATTTTTTATTACATTTTTTTTTACTACAAAAAAAAAATAAAAATAAAACAACTTAATTCTAAGAGAAATATGATTAAGAACCATTCATAAACAAAAATTTAATCGACAGCCCTTTGGGGCAGAGGACATATCGTCATTAATTTAATATGAGCTAGCATTTATAAAACATTTCATGGGTTTAACAATTAATGTTTATGAAAAAACTTTTTTGTTGAAAAATGTGGGAATTGTAAAAAAAAATGTAATTGCTTTTTATCATACTGAAAACAATGTTCTTGAAATTACGCTACGCAAAAACACAAAAAGTAACGGTAATATGAGAGCAGTTCAAAAATATTTTTAGTCTAACAATTTTTTAATATAATCTCCTGAAGCTTCAAAACACTTAGTCCAATAATTTTTAGCAATTATATCCCTTGATTAAAATAATTTTCCTGAAGCTCTGCAAAATAATCAGCAAAAAGTAAAAAAAGAAGTAAAGCAGCTGCAATTGTATCTGTATTTCAGGTAAAAAGCTTGCCATCAAGGTATTTTTTCAGATTTGGAAACAGGTAGAAGTCACAGTAACCTAAATCTGGAGAATAAGGTGGGGTGGTCAAGCAATTCGTACTTCAATTCGTTGATTTTTGCTATTGTTAAAACACTCATATGTGCTGATGCGTTGTCTTGATGAAAAATTATTTTTTTGTTTTTTGTAATCCAGGTGGTTTATCTAGAATTTTCACATTAAATTGATCGAAAAACTTACAACAATATTTCAAATTTATTGTTTCACCATTTTGAAGATATTCCGTCGACAAAATACCTTTTTAATCCCAGAAAACCGTTGATATAGCCTTATCAGTTATTGGTTAATTTTTGCCTTCTCTGTTGCACTTCCACCAGCTTCAGTCCATTCAGCATTTAGGTGTGGTTGTCACGATCAAGTTATTGGTTTATATATAGGCTCTAACCATCAATATGGTCGGTTCCATCAAATATCATTATTTCGTATTGTCTTGTTTTCAGTTCAGTCACCCATGTAAAAATGATAATATATGACCATTTCAGCTAGGGGGTTTTATTTTAGAAAATGCCTTATAAAGGGTGGTTAAATATTAAGGGCCGATGTTAAAACGTCAAGTTTTTTCTGCATTTCATTTGACATATCTCAATATCAGACTAATTCAATTTGAACCATGGAAAGATACACAATCGAGCAACGCGTTAAAGTTATTCAGGCTTATTATGAAAATAGGCGTTCAAATCAAAATGCACTTTGTGATTTTTTTGACGGCTATTCAATTTGTGGCTTCAAGAATTCCGAGATCATAACGGAATTCTTGAAGCCAGAAATTGAGAATATGGATGTGCAGGATATGTGGTTTCAACAGGACGGTGCCACTTGACGCACAGCTAACGAAACAATGGCTCTTTTGCGCGACAAATTCAATGGCCGTGTTATCCCACGTGGTGGCGATGTCAATTGGCCGCCAAGATCATGTGATTTGACACCGTTGGACTTCTTTCTTTGCGGTTATTTAAAAAAATGGTGTACGTCAATAAGCCAGCAACAATTCAAGAGCCAAAGGATGAGATAATTCGGCATATTTTATTATTATGCCTCAGCGTCATCGAAAATTTGGACCATCGGATGGAGGTGTGCCGCCGAGGTCGCGGCGGTCATTTGGCCTATAATTTGTTCCATACATAATTGAACCATACCATATTATCATAATAAAAAGAAATTACAATAATTTCCTAAATAAATTGTGTTTCATTCAAAATTAACATCGGCCCTTAAAATTTAACCACCCTTTACATATAACATTATAATTTACACTAATCAATTCATTGTCGAAAAAATTAATTATAAAAATATTTTATTAAAAGATTTTATATTTTTTACTTCTTTTTAATAAAAAATATAATTAAGTTTTTTTTAAAAAATATGTTTATTAATTCATTTCTTGTAAAACAACGACTTTATTGTGAAAAAGTATTTCGAATATTAACAAAATAATTTTTCATTAAAAAGTATGTAGAATATTGTAATATAAACAACTCTTATAGAATATTTTTGTAACTGCTAATGACAAATTTTAAAAAAGGCTCCAACAATGGAATTTGTAAATACAAAAAGTTTTTGTAATATTTTTGTAATTTTTATATGAAAAATAACATTTTGATCTTTTTCTTAACCTTTTTCTTTTATTGATAACTAATTTATTTTTTTGAGTTTAGGTTCGTTTTAAAAAAATATATATTATTTATTTTTCAATATTTCGCTACTCCATTGTGTTATATCTTCATTATTATTTCCTTTAGATACTACACAATGGAGTTGCGAAATATTGAAAAATAAATAATATATTTTTGTTTAAAACGAACCTTAAGCTCAAAAAAATAAATTAGTTATCAATAAAAAATTACAATTCACAAACATTTCAAACAAAAATTTGTTAGAAATTTTAACAAATATTTGTAATTACTTTTGATACTTTTTTTTGTGTAGAGTTATTTTGTACGAAAAGCTTTTGAATACTAGATTTTTAGAAAAAGTAAAATTCTCATATTCTGCAAACAAAATAAATAAAAATTCATATATTCTAAAAAAAAACTTTAGATTCTAAGGACTTTCTTTGGATAACAAATTCTGAGATTCATCGTAAAATATACTGGTGAATTCCACGTGTGACTTACACGACACGAGGCAAAACTTTTGTCATTTTTGATAAAATTGCTGGTACAATCATAATTTTTTTAATTTTTTCGTTTTAAGAAATAACATCTACACGAACATACGTATTAATTCATGCACTTTGATTTTTGATTTGCGATTACATATTTTTAATTTTAATATAATTAATTAGTTGTGACTTACACGACATCAAATCCATTGATTTCAGGGTAATCAAAGATAGTTTAAAAATTCTGTTAATTGTGTAGTCCGATTACTTTTAAACTGCACCAAAAGTATTTGAGAAATACAAACAACGACAAAATGGCTTCAACTTAGTGAAATTTATTTATTTTATTTTTCACAAAAAATAGTTTTTTTCGCGTGACTTACACGACATACAATTTGTGACTTACACGACACTAAATAATATGAAGAGTGATTAATTTAATTTTTGGAATTACAAATAAATTTATTTTAGCGCTTCAATTCTTTTTTGAAGATGTGCAGTTACATTAAAATGAGTTATCCTCGTCATCTTCAATATTCTTTCCAGTTATAAAAAATTAATAATATGAAAATTTGACTTTGTTGTGTACTTTTGTATGGAATTCACCTACTTAGATTCTAAGCACATTATCTAAAAGATAAATTCTAAAACTTTAAGTACTAACTTAAAAAAATCTTAAAATTGCCCTTAGAATCTACGAATTTTTCTATTAGAAAAGTCCACAGAATGTTTTTTTTACAAAACAGTCCTTAGAATTTAAGAAAATCCCATAGAATCAAAGAATTTTTCTTAAAAAATTCCTTAATATTAATTGTTTTCCTTTAGGAAAAACATTTCTTAAAGAAATATTCTTAAATTTAAAAAAACTTTTTCATAGATTCGAATCATGTTATAATTTTAGGTATTTTATTATCATAATATGACAAATATATTATACGAGCAGTACGACTATTGTTGGCGCAATCATACAATAATTCCAGAACTATAAGATGCACTTCAAATGTGATAGCCCCAACCATGTTTTTTATCTGTGTGTAGTTCTGAATCCATGTTTCATCTACTAATATAAAATGGCGCTTAAATTTCATTTATTTCGCTTAAATCGATCCAAACAAGCTTGAGAAATTTTTATTCGAATCTATGACTTCTGCTGTTGTTGCAGTTTTTGGACGTCTACTTCGTGGTTCATCTTCAATACTTGTACGACCTCGTTTTAATTCAGCAATACGCTAAGTGACCCATCTCTGTGTTAGGCCCTCTGTGACCTAGTTTCAACACTTCGCTGATGTGTGATGTGTCATGTTTGCACCGGTCAAGGGACACGTATTGCAACTTCTACTTACCCCGTTTTTCCCACAGGATAGTGATTCTATATGTTTTAAAAAAAGCTTTCTTTTACTTGAAACGAAAACACTATAAAAGATTTTATTGGTCCTTAGGATACCTTCCTACAAAGCTTTTGTGTTCTTGTAATTGTAAAATTTTAAATAAAACAGTGTGTAAGTATTTGAATTTGTTTTTATTTTACATGATATAAGAATTGTCTAGGGATAACTTAACAATTCCTTAAGGAATTGCAATAGGAAAAAAGAAGACTACCAAATGATGCAAAAATAGAAAATAATATTTGAAAATGTTACATTCCTTTTTACTTTATATTGATGTAAGCGAATAAAAAGAACTATGTAGATGTGTATGTAAAGTAGGTACAAATTTGAAAATTGATTGCATTCCTTGTAAAAACATTTCTTTAGATGACTTTGGCAAATGCAAATATGAATGAATGAATGAATTTATATTTTTCTTTTTTTGGTCCCATATTACTACTTCTACTATTTACGACAACTATCGATTTTAACACTAAAGCGAGCAGAAACAATTCAACAAATAAAATATAGTCTTAGATAGACATCAATAGTGCATTCAAAGATGCAAACTTATTACCATACAATATATTAATGCATATCTGCATATTGAAGGAATTGTAGAGAAAAAAAAGAATGAATCAAACAATCAACTCTGCAAATAAACAGATGCTTCTATTCAACTTACAAGTAGATGCAAATTAGGGTGACAATTTTCAGTAAGTTTGATATTTATAGAAAACAGAATATTCACAATTTTAAGGAGTTGAATGAATAAATGATACCACCCTAATGTTTTTTTTTTTGTATTTGATCATAAAAATGCCTTCTTGCCTTAATGCTAATGCTGACACACACAGGAATGATGCTATTTTCTATTCAAATAATATGGATATGCAAAAAAAAAAAAAATGTTTGATTGCTCGATGCAACCAACAATCCAACCCATCTTTATAACTCCTTGAAGTATGTATTAGCATTTTGTACATTCCTTTTGTGTGAACATTAGAAATGTGTTGATTAGACAGAAAAAGAAATAAGGAAGGGTAAATACATTCATTCTTTATCATACGCTGTGGAAATTATAAAAAAACTGTTTTACAAACGAATGTAAATAAAAAATTTTCTTGGCATCAATAAATATTTGGAAAATGCATTAAATGAGCATTTTATACAAAAAAAATAAATAAGATAAGGGGCATTAAATAATCGGAATGTACAAAAAGGGATAGATAATTTGTTTTTGTAAATATTTGGGTGTAGAATAATATTTTTCTATTTTCGATTTCTTACAATAATGAATAAGAAATAATTGGAAATTAGGAAAAGTTTAAAGGATAGTCGCATAAATTTTTTTCAATTTCCAATCAAAAAGATATTGAAAATAATTTATAAAAAATTATTTCGTAAGTCTTTATGTGTTTTATTTTAAATATATTTCTACACCTCTCAAAAACACACCATTTATAAAGTAGTATACACTCATAATATTATATCGTTAAAAACAACTTAAAATACATATTAAATTAATCGAAAATACAATCAAAAAGAGGACTACTGATTTTTTATCATATTCAGTTCATTCTATTGTTTATTTTCAATCATTTTTTAATAATCGACAAAAGTAGTAAAAACAATAGAATGTTGTTTAAAATAACCATCAATTTTTTACTGACAAAAAATTAGAGAAAACTTCTTTTGTGGTTTGTTTTTCAAATTGAAAGTTTTTTTATTTGTATGTAATTACAAAATACAGTACAACACCAAGATGTACATATTTTTATTGGCTTTGTGTGTATTTATATTTGAATAATTTCTTGTAATTTTTATTGAAATAATTTTGTATATATACAAACTATTTTGGTAAAAAAAAAACAAAAAAGAATTATATTAATTTGAATTTTTAGAAACAGAAAACAAAAAAATTTAACATTTAACAGGAAATATCATCTCCTACTGAATGTCTGTAAATTTTTATAGTTTGTTTTTTGAATGGCTGGTTCACATAGTTAAAAAATATATTTCTACATATGAATTTCAACTGATTCTTCATTTAAAAACAAACTTTACGTACTACTTTTTAAATAAACTACAGTCGGTAACGGAAAATATATTGTGAAATTAAAAATTAAAATCATATTTAAATTTTGTATATAATATTCTATCTCTCTGTTTTAATTATATATTTTATAGATTATCAGGTTCTAGAGCTGACCCTCACAAATTTAGTGTTTACTATTCAAAAAAACATTTAATTATAATCTCGAATCTGATTATCTATAATATATATTATTCTAAATTATGTTTTGGAAAGGTTTTATTAATACGAAAAAACATGTCATTAATATTGATTTTTATACCTTGCGAGATAATGAATTGTTTTTGAGTTGGTTGGGTCTCATACCAATATTTTTGTTACACAGAAAACTAAAAATGCGAGCTCACCATACATTTACACCATTGATAATGTGAGATATTTACAGAGGATTTTCAAACCATATTTACATCAACAAAATTTTTTTTCTACTTTTAAAACAAGTGCGTGTAAATGTTTACACTCAGAATATCATGTAGTTTAATAAAAAAAGTTGTTAGTTTAGTTTAAAATATAGGAATATACATTAATTTTTCAAAGATTATTTTAATTTTTTTATACATTTCTTCAAAAAAAATTTACAGTCGGAGCGCCCCGGTAGGTTAGTTGGTAGCGTGTTAGCTCACCAGTGCGGGGGTCGTGGGTTCGATTCCCACCAGAGGCTCTGGTCTGTTTACGCTACAACGAGCCGATGGCCTTTGTTGTTAGTGATTGGTTAGGGTGATAGGATATAATTTGTAAGAATATGATTAATATAAATAAAAAGAAAACTTACTGTCTTTTACCGATTTTTTCAGTTTGATACATACAAAATTATTTTAACTCAAGTTCCAAAATTTTCATAAACACACACATTTATGGTCATTTACACAAAAACGAAAACAATTTCTAATAAATCAGTTATTTTTTACGGAATTGGTAGGCACAATTTTAACATTGATTTTTGACTGATTAGTCTTTTTTTCTAATTGATGTGTTTAAAAAACATTGTAATATAAATAACCAATATCATTTTATTAAAAATAAAAGTAAATAGACCGGTTTTTAAATGAAATGTCATTTCTTTTAAATGGTATTTTCTGTTATTTTAACTTACAAACTATTTTAAGTGTTTAAATGTAAAAATGGTTACTGCGTTAAAAATAAAATTAATAGATATCAGGGGATCACGATGGCAATGCGTAATAACTGAGCAAAAGTTTTTATTACTGTCAGTTCATATTTCATTTCGCATATGTTACTTATAATTTTTGTTTTCTTATTCCATTTCCAATTACTTGGTAATATAAAGTTTTGTTGGAAAGATAACAAAGTTTCTACAAAACATGTTTTAAAATAACAAAAAATTATACGGCTAAAATTTGTCGCTAAATTTTTAATTATTAAAATATTATTTAGAAAACTATATATTAATTTTTAACTTAGTTATAAGAAATATTGTTTACTGACCATAGTGTATATAAACAATTATATAAGGAAATATTTTTTACTTATGTATATATCGTTTTGGAAACGTAACTTAAGGAAATGTATTCCTATTAATTTATTAACAAAAAGAAAACAGGCAAAGGGAGATAAATATAAATGTTTCATACATGGCTACTGTTCTTTTCAATATTCTCTGAATTAAAAAAAAAACATCCCAATGCGGTATTTACAATCTACCTTGTAAAGAACAAGTCCTTTCATTGTTACGTAAAAATTATAAAAAAAAATATTTTATTTTTAAAAGCACTCTTGTACTACAATTTCAAACAAAGTAGTGTTTTGCCTGGTATGTTGTGAATACCGCTAATATACCAAATTGTATGAGTTGACTAAAAAGTCAATAAAAATATAAAATACTTATGAGTGTATCCATACCAACAGTCCACCTATAAAAACTATATCGTATGAAGGTCAAACGAATATATTTATTCGATTGAATATTCTATACAACTTCTAACATTTGATCTAAAACATCGTACGTATAATCATTATCGTAACTATTTATCATATCTAGTGTTGTGCTAATTGATTATATATAGCATTTAAATTGAATACTTGAGATAGACAATATTTAACAAATATTTTCACGAATTAATACGCTGTAACTTTCTGACTTGAAAGAAAAACATTTAGACTTTTTATACCCTCCACCATATATGGTGAGGGTATATATCAGTTTGTCATTCCCTTTGTAATATGTCGAAATATAGGTTTAAGACCCCATAAAGTATATATATTCGTGATCCTTATGCAATTTTAAGTCGATTTAGCGATGTCCGTCTGTCTGTCTGTCTGTTGTAATCACGATCACGACGCGAAGACGCAAGCGGGGGTGCCTATTTTTACCCAGATTATTGAACATCCTCCCGAGCATTTTGGTATTTAAAATGATCAAAATCGGTCAAGCGGTTCAAAAGTTATGAGTGAAAATGTGAAGGTACCTCTAAATTTTCCATACAAATTTGTACAATTTTTCTGTATCTATTTTTTTTTCTGTTAAGTAAGTAAAAATGTTATTAAGTCTTCTTATTGTTAAGTTAACGTAAAAATGAACAATGTTAAAGTCGCTTACAGAGCAGACCTCTGTAAATAACATTGCTAAATAACAAAAGTTCGTTACATAAATTGACAAAACATATTCATATTACAGTTCATGCAAAATTTAGTATATACGTATATCATCTTCATCCCCTTTGGTGGAGGGTAATTAAAGATTCGGCACAGCCGAATTTAGCCCTGTTTTACTTGTCTATTAACAAAAAGAGGAAAAAATAGTACTATTTATAAAAAGTATTTTCCATAAAAGAGTACTTTTTATAAAACATACTTTTTATAAAAGATACTCTTTAAAACAGGTACTTTTATAGCATGTACTTTTGATAAAAGGTACTTTTAGAAAAGGTACTTTTTAGAAAAGGTACTTTTTAGAAAAGGTACTTTTTAGAAAAGGTACTTTTTAGAAAAGGTACTTTTTAGAAAAGGTACTTTTTAGAAAAGGTACTTTTTAGAAAAGGTTCTTTTAAGAAAAGGTACTTTTTAGAAAAGGTACTTTTAGAAGAGATACTATATAGAAAAGGTACTTTTTAAAAAAAGTTCTTTTTAGAAAAGGTACTTTTAGAAAAGATACTTTTTTGGAAAAAGGTACTTTTTGGAAAAGATACTTTTTAAAAAAGGTACTTTTTAGTTAAGGTTATTTTATGAAAATGTACTTTTAGTAAGGGTACTTTTTATAAAAGTAACTTTTTATAAAGGAACTTTTAATAAAGGTACTTAACAGATATGGTACTCTTTATTCATAATTCCATCAAATTATTAAAAAATATATGCTGAAAATAAACCTAAAATTTTGCAATATGTTCCACTTATTGTACGTGTGACATTGATGCGGCATATTTTTTCTGTAGCGGGGTAGTTGGTATTGAAAGCCATATACAAATATGTATAAAGTGGCAGTATACGAATACAATATTGAGTGAATATGAATTCAAATTCAATATTAAAAGCCATTGAAAATTTAATAAATCCAACCTTTATTTGTAAATACATGTAAACAAAAAAAATAAATAACAATACAATAACAAAATATTATTGAATAAAACGCTACAGAGCCTTCGGCACAATTTGTATTTTTCCTGCAGTTTTCCATTTTTTTTTTTTTTGATATAAAACTATACAAAACAAAGGTCCTTTTAATATATGAAGTATGTGCAAATAAATCATTATGGGGCAACAACAATTAATAATTTTTTCTAAATTTTAATTTTTTTTAAATGTTGTCATCACAAGAAATTTATTATTTTTATTTAATCACATTTTCCCAAACTTGATTATTATGATGAAGAATTGATTACAAAAGATAAATGAAACAGTTTCATCAATGTGATGAAACTTATTTCCCTGAGATTGTGACACTTTTTAATTAAAGCTGATACATATTTTTATACCCTCCACCATATATGGTGAGGGTATATATCAGTTTGTCATTCCGTTTGTAACATGTCGAAATATAGGTTTTAGACCCCATAGAGTATATACATATGTATATTCGTGATCCTTATGAAATTTTAAGTCGATTTAGCGATGTCCGTCTGTCTTTCCGTAGGGGGTGCCTATTTTTATTCAGATTATTGAACATCCTCCCGAGAAGTTTGGTATTGAAAATGAGCAAAATCGGTTAAGCGGTTCAAAAGTTATAAGTGAAAATGTGAAGGTACCTCTAAATTTTCCATACAAATTTGTACAATTTTTCTGTATCTATTTTTTTTTTTCTGTTAAGTAAGTAAGTAAAAATTTATTAAGTCTTCTTATTGTTCGATTACATTGATTGTCTTACATCCTATGAGAATAATAACATTCTTAGAGCTATATGTATCTTACTCTAATACCTAAGTTAACGTAAAAAGCAACATACAAAATTAAAAATTTGAAAAGGCTTGCTTTCGGCCTTTAAAGTCGCTAACAGAGCAGACGTCTTTAAATTACATTACTAAAACTAAATAACAAAAGTTCTGTTACATAAATTGACAAAACATATTCATATTACATACAGTTCATGCAAAATTAGTATATACGTATATCATCTTCAGCCCCTATGATTGCCGGAGGCTGGGCTCATATAGAATGAGGTAAGATCCAGAGGAGCTGGATCGTCGTCAATACGTCCATTGATTATACCGACAGGAGAAAAATATGTAGATCCAGCCCAGATTGTGTTATTCTCGCTTTCGTATTTTTGGCTGACAAGCATATTATCGTATAGCACAAGTTTTCAACAAATCCGGCTTGCAACGACATGAAGTACCTACAGAAGGGTAGAACATCGCCATTTTCATAGACGTAACTATTTGAAAATCGTTTTATGAAATTTTCATAATTTTTTTCGATGCATTTTATTAGGATTTTCCGTTCAAATATCTTCAATTCTTTGGCTACTATAGGAGATATAGTAAACCAGATTGGATTTTTGTGTTAAGCTTTGTTGGTTTTTCGTTTGATTCCATAAAGTTTATTTTTTGTAACAAAAGACATTTATTTCTAAAGAAAGGGCAAAATACATTAATTGCTTTAGTGCCGCTACTTTTGAATAAATGGCGCTGAATTAACTAAAACAATACCCTGCCCAATGGCTAGGTCCAAAGAAAATTATATATAAAGAAAAAGCAAAATGCATAAATACTTCAGTGCCGCTACTTTTAAATAGGTGGCGCAGAATCACATTAAAACTATACCCTGCCTCATGGCGATATAGCCTTGGATTAGGCCTTCAGTTAATTTATTTACCAAAAATATTAAATTAAGTACACACTTTAAATTCTAATCCATTCAGATGTTACTAGTATACTTATTACATAATTTTAAAGTAAATTTTTCAAATGTTTGACGTAATAAAATTATAGAGGGAACTAGTATTTTTTTATTCCATTTGTATTTTTGAGAATTGACGGATTGGAAAATGTATATTTATGTTAATATTTTCTTTTGTAAAAAAATACACATGAATAAAGTTCAATATTGTACTCTTAAACATCTAAATGAATATTGATTTAAAAAATTAAGGTACAATATGCACATAAAACATATATTTTTCATAGTTTTTTGGCAAATATTCATTTATGTTACGAAGAAAAGAGCAAATCAATAATACTCTACTGCATGTTGTAGCACAATATGGCTAATGGAGACTAGCTCTGCAGCAAAATATGCCTAATGGAGAGAATGCACCTTCTGATGGGCCATCTATTGACAAATAGTTACAACTCATGTTCTTTCTTTAACAAATTAATTTATTTGCTGTATTCTCTCCATTAGACAAAATTTTAATTTTTTTAAAGAAAGAACATTCGTTGCAACTATTTATCAATACGTGGCGCATCAGAAAGTGCATTCTCTCCATTAGGCATATTCAGCTGCAGAGCTAGTCCCCATTAGCCGGAACAAAATTGAGTATTTGACAAAAACTTTGCTTTAAAATGTGTTTTTTGTGCAGTCCATGGTTAAAAAAGTAGTGAAAATGTAAAGGTGCCTCTAAATTGCCCATACAAATTTAGTACAATTTCATAGTAGCGACTGGTACATAACATATTTTCTCATATTTTTTCACCAGTCGCTTAGCAGTAACTATTTTGTATTCACCTCAAACATTTTTTCACCACTAAAATTTTTTTTCACCACAAAAAATATTTTCACCCCAAAATTTTTTTTTCATCTCTAAATTTTTTTTCACCAAAAAAGTTCTTCACCTCAAAAAAATTTTTCACCAACATGATTTTACTTCAAAAGTTTTTTGATATTATTTGTATCAAAAACAGTAGAAAACATCTTTTTAGATTCGGCACAGCCTTATCACATATTCAGATTTCAGGAAAATCAAAGAGTTTGACCACTTTTCTTGTAAATTTATTTGTATCGACCAGCTTTCGAAATGTTGTCTCGTCCATAGTGCAAAGGTTCGATGCATACTCGTATAAAAAATATATAAACTGAATAATAGAAAATAATCCTTGGCAATAATAAATGAAATCAATTGTGATTATTACAACAACATAAACTTGCATAAAGCATTAACTATAGCTGCCTGTATGACATGCAGTCAGTGATTCACCTAGGAATTGCAAAAGAGCGTACTACACAAAAGCTATTAGGGTGGCAATTTCAAAGTTTTTGGAATTCGTCACTAGTTACTGTAGAACTTCAATGCTTTTAAGAAAAATTTCCTTAATTTCATTACTCTAAAAAAAAGTATGTTTTAGGAATTGATCGTCGTTAATAATATTCCATCAAAAAATACTTCTTACTCAGAAGTAGTTTCGTAAGGCATGATTGAGTAAGAGAGGGCTTACTATATGAAAAGTGCTTTTATGTTACATTGTTTTTGATCCCGGTGTCCCATTTCCAAGATACCAGCGATGCAATGAAAACAGTCATTTTGTACAAAATCCAAAATGCTATAAAATAATGTGTATTAGAAAGAGCTTCAATCATGGCTCCGACTTTGCAGTAAATAATAATTGAGCTATTTAAAGGCATAGCTTTTAGTAAGTTTAAAGTCTTTTTTAGTTTTGATCAGAAAAAGGTTTTAAATTTACTTTAAACTCTATGTTTATTATTTAATTTTACACAAACGACAAGTTTCTTTTTTAATCCTAAAAACGAACGAGCAATCGATTTGTGATATTTTATTGGCCACAAAAACAAAACATAAAATTATTATGCTTCTACTTAAGAAGCATAGACTTCTTACAAAATCAAGGTTACATTTTTAGCCAACTTAAAGCTAGTTCAAACCTAAAAGCTACATTCAAGAAATATTGGAAAGTTATTATTACAGTGTAGGATAGACAGTACGTTATTCTCTCCACAAAGTATAAATTGAAATATTTCAAAAATTTATTAAACAAACATTTTATTACCTGTGTGAAAATTTTTTTTTGCAAATTTTCTGAATCTGAACTTTTCGATTTTAAAATAATGGTGACATACAATATATGAATATGTGTCACTTTAGTAATAATAATATCTCTACATTTGCTTAGCTGGTGTTCAATCATATTTATTTAATAGTAACAAAAAAGGCAAACACCAGTTACTCAATAGTAATACACTAGAGCCCAGACTTGCGTCGTTAATGTGGACCGGAGAAACGCGACGCAAATCGAATCACCTTTTTCTATATAAATGCACTGAAATTTAATTTATTGGGGAAAATATTCAAAAAAAAGCAAAAAATTTTTTATTTTTGATAAAAAACAAGTATGAATACATTTTTATTTATTTCATTTACTTCAAGAAATGTTTATAATTATTATAAAGAAATAACAAAACAATAAATTAAGAAAAAACATAACAAAAATTAAATTCATTTACATATGTATGTATATTCATGAAAAGTAGATGCATTAAAAAATTGAACATAATTTATTTAGCTTACATTGAGCTCTCTTCAGATGATAAATCTAAATCAACAACACTTATATCCATTGGATGGGATGGTCTTACTGTTTTTTTAACAAAAATGTCTAAAGTTTGTTGAGTTTTTAAAGATTTTTTTTTGTTGATATATTTCTTTGTAGCAACTAATGGCTTGATCAACGGATGCTGCTACGCCCGTGCTACGGTTTTCGTCAGGATCGTTTTCAGAAAATATATCCATTGCATGGGAAATTAATTATTAATATTGGCGATTGTTAATTTTTTTTCTTCTAATCTATCATCACTTATTATGACATCTTCTTCTGAAACATGCTGAACATCAATGGCTAATAAATTTTCATTATCAAGCTCCTCATCGTGAGACAGAAAAAATTCATTAATATCACCTTCCTCCATTCCGTCAAATTCTGCTTCTCTAGCTAAACTAGCCAACTCATTACTAACGTTTGGAACATCATCGACACCACCTTCGTCTCCATTAATAAGTTCTGGCCATAATTGCCGCCAACTCCCTTTCATGGAGGATGCCTTAACTTCTTCCCAAGATAAATGTATATTTTCAATAGCTTTCACTATGTTGTAGATTTTCCAGAAGTCTTTCATAGAGAGTTTATCATTTTTGTCTGTTGAATCAAGAAGTTGCCGGAAAGTTCGGCGTAAGTAGTACATTTTAAAGTTTGAAATTACGCTCTGGTCCATAGGTTGAATAAGTGATGTTGTGTTAGGCGGCATAAAAACAACTTTTACATGCTCCGATAAGTCATCTGAAAAAATTGGATGTCCTGGTGCGTTATCGACTAACAAAAGCATTTTGAACTCAATTTGTTGAGAGGAACAATAGCGTTTAAACTCAGGAACGGCACAATTTTCTAACCAATCTTTAAACAGGGTTGCGGTCATCCAAGCCTTTTTATTAGAGCGCCAGTGTACCGGGAGGTCTCTTTTATTTTTACTTTTCATTGCCCTTGGATTTTCTGATTGGTATATCAAAAAAGGTTTAAATTTAAAATCTCCTTCTGCCTTTCCGCCCAAAAGAAGTGTTAGCCGATCCTTCGCGACTTTATATCCAGGGTATGCTTTCTCATTTTTTGACAAGTAAGTTCTTGATGGTAACCGTTTCCAAAAAAGACCTGTTTCGTCGGCATTCAAAATCTGCTTAGCAGAATATCCTCCTTTTTCAATTATGGCTTTCAGCTCAAGCTTAAACTTTTCTGAAGCTACTGAATCTGCACTGGCTGACTCCCCTTTTAATGCCACATTATGTAAATTTGCCCGTGTTTTAAAGCGGTTAAACCAACCGTTGCTTGCTTCGAAATTATCAGAATTTCCGTTACTACTAGATGCAGTATTTTTCTTAAGGTCGGAGTAAATAGAAAGAGCTTTAGTTTTTATTACGTCCTTGCTCAGTGGCATTCTTCGCTTATTTTGATCATGTATCCAAATTGAAAGAAGGGACTCCATCTTAACCAATAAGGGATTTCTTGCTATAGTATCTTGCTTAGATTGGAGTGGTGTGACAATTTCAGCTAATTGATTTATTTTATCACTTTCTCTGTTGCAAATTGTTCTTACTGTTGTAGGTGCTAGTCCAAGAGCTCTTCCTATATTAACAGCCTTTTCACCCAATTTAAAACGTTTTATTACGTCCAATTTTAATTCCAAACTTATTACTTTTCTTTTACTTTGACTCATTTTTTACGTCCTTAAGGTATTTTGGCGAATCACACACTAAATTCTTACCATAAACAGACAGTTTTTCTTAGCACCACTTATAAGGGAATTCCCCTTATTTCAAGCAATTTGAAAACTTCTTAACGTACAGGTGACAATCAGTGTTGCCAGAAGTTGTAAAAATGATAAAACACAGAAAAGATGCTAAATCAGGCACTACAAATGCTAAAAATGGTAATCCACAATGCTGCAGTAAAAAATTTAACCGTTTTTAGCGACGCAAATCGAAATCAAACGACGCAAATCGGAAACAAAACGACGCAAATCGAAATCAAAACGATGCAAATCGAATCGACGCAAATCGGGGTCAAAACGACACAACTCGGACCGACGCAACTTGAAATTGCAACGACGCAAATCGAATTTTTCCAGTTTTTAAAAAGCGACGCAAAAGGAAACGACGCAAATCGGGACAACGCAAGTCGGGGCTCTAGTGTATTACTAAACACGTCAGTCAGTCACGTCAGCATAATATGCATATGAATGTAAAAGGCTGGATATTTTAAACACACATAATATTACGTCTGTGAAAAAATTCTAAAACTGCTGTTAACAAAATTAAACTTATTTGTAATTCCTTCTTTGTAAAAATATTACTTCAAAGAAACAGATTTAAATTGAATTCCTTTAACATAATACAAAACAAATAAAAAATATTGTAATTGGTCAAGTCCGACCATGAGATACCGTAAAATATATTATTGATTAGGTCATATTACGGAATGTCATCAAATTTTTTTTCGAAAAGAGAGCTAAACATTATTATAAAAACGGAAAAATTAAGGAGGCACAAAAAATAGAAAAAATACTAAATGAAATTACAAAAGTGTATTTTAGCAAATATCGGGTGTTCGATTTGTATAAGGACTGGGTCCTTAACACCCAGAAAACTGATTTATGCTGGTAATCAAATTTAATGCCAACCGAATGGTTCAGTTTTATCCCTATACTTTCTCTCCTATTCATAAAAAAGTATTATAACCCTTTCCGGATATTTTACAAAAATTATACTTGGTGTAGGGTATCATACAGTTATGTCGTCTTTAATCCTTTTACTAGTTTCGTTTGTTTTTATCGTATTAGAAAAGCTTCTTTCATCTGGAGAAACTGTTACCCGAAAGCAATATTTCTGAAAATAAATCCGCGATATTTTGATAAATTATTTTTATCACCAAATTATTATCAATCCACGACATATTATAGAAAAATTTTAATTTTATAATGACGACAAAATATATATATAAATATATATATATATTGACGCAATATCTTCTTGCTGACATATTTTCCAAATGTATGCAGGGATATACTTATATTACCCACATTAAGTGTATGTAGAAGCTGTTTTAAAAAATGAAACTGAAAACATTTTAAATCTTAAGTAAATTTATTAAATTATAATCTTATACCTTAAGAATTTATTGTACACAGAGAAAGTAAACAAGATGCAACAATAAATTTTTTTAGGTTGTTGTAATCATCATTAATTCGTTTTTGACAATAGATAATTGAAGCGGAGCCGCGAATAACATCCCAGCAAAAAATATGGTAGTCATTCTGTGACTATAACTTCTTTCATTGCTTCCTAAACTTCAGTAAACATTCTTTTATGAATGCACTTCCAAAAGCATTCATGTGTTCATATTTCAAATGCAGTGATCTGGATATAAACCCGATGCATATCTTAAAATATCACTCTTCATTACTTCTAAAGCATATAGTATATCGTTTTTTTTTTTTGAATCTTAAGCACTTATTCACATTGAGAAAATAGTTCTGATGAACTTTTTTAATTTTTTTATTAAATCATTTTTTATATTTTAGTTTAAAATTTTATGAGGGTTAGAATTTATGCAGTTTTGCAATTTTTATAAATGTTTTGAAATATCAAGAAAATCAGATTTTTTGGACCTTTAATTGAAACTAGCTGGCCTGTGATTTACATTTTTCAGCCGCAAATATTTATGACGATGCAATCTGTGCATTTTTGCATTATGTATATTATTTAACTCTACATCATTCCCAGTTTTAATTCAGAATTTACCAAAAAAAATTTTAAATTCCCATCTAAAAATCGAAATATATATGAGCATACATGATCATACATGGGCCTGTATATGATCATACATGGGCATACATGGTCATATATGTCCATACATTGTTCAATATATGACCATACATGATCTCATATATGATCATATATCTTCGGATCCGAAATTTGAGGGTATATGGACGTATATGATCATATACGAGCATACATGAATAATATATGAGCATGTATGATAATATATGCACATATATCACCATATACCCTCAAATTTCGGATCCGAAGATATATCGTCATATATGAGATCATGTATGGACGTATATGACCATGTATGCCCATGTATGATCATATACAGGTCCATGTATGATCATGTATGCTCATATATATTTCGATTTTTAGATGGGTTGTCTAAAAATTATTTCAAATTGCCCAAAAATGTTTAAAAATTCCGCAAAAATTATTTGAAATTGTTCAAAAATATTTTAAAATTGTCTAAAAATGTTTCCAAATTGTACAACCAGTTTTTAAATTATCCAAAAATATTTAAAAATTTGTCTAGAAATTCATTAAAATTTTTGAAAAATGTTATTTATTTGTTTTAATAGAGAGTATTTCTCTAACAGGGCATACATTTCGCTTCTTTAAACTTATTTTTCTGCATTCTTATGAATTAAATTTTCATCAAAGCTTAAATATTACAAAGTATATGAACATTTTCCTCTCATGCATCAGAATACCTAATCATTGTATTATCATTGCTTCCTTAGAGTAAAGTATGAGTAATGCTAGTAGCTACATTTGAATACTTCCATCCTATGACACGCTAATGTTAAATTCATCGATAAAACCATTAGAAAAAAAGTGATGCCTTTGCCATAGTAGTGATGCTTTTGTTGCTTCTTTGGCAGCTCCATTTTTGCTGGGATTTTAAGCGACAATTGTTAAAAAACCTGTTTTTTCCAGACTACCGTTAGAATAACTCTCTTTTATGACTTAAAAATGAAATTAGGCAAAACTATGTAGGGTTTCGTTATCAAAATGCAATCTAAAAGTGTCAGTGGGATACACCTACAAGTTCTAAAACATTTTTTTTCGATTTCTCAACAATTTCAATTTTGTCACACAACGTTATTCGCGGCTCTGCTTCAATTATTTTTTACAAATGAAAGTTGAGATTGGAAATATAATACATATGTTGCCACAACATTATTCTCTCAGTGTATTTATATTAAGTCTCCTCTATTGATAAGGGTTTATTTTACAAATAAAAAATGCATATGTGCGGAAATTGTTTAAGATTTTTACAAAAAAGGAAATATATAATTTGTTTCCGTTTTATTTTTATATTTTCCTTTCCACATACCACAATGACAATGAATATAATACAAAATTTATTAAATTTAAAGAAAAGAAACAGAATTATTCTTATGTATTCAAAAATAATCCTAACAACAAAAGCAATTTGTGTGGTCATAAATTGATTACACATAAGTGAAAATTTCTAAATTTTATATTAAATAAATTTATGTGGCGTGGTTTTTCAAATAAAAAAAAAGTAAATTTGCAGCATAAAAACTATTACAAAAAAAATCATAATTCCACTTATGCAAAATCTTTTAAAGTTAGATAGAGTTTGATGAAACTAATATAAATTAAAAGGTTTTTTTTGTATTTTATGCAATATTATTTTCAATAAGAATATTTTTGTATAAATATGCGAATAAATATTTCTTCTAAATATTTAGACAAAAATAAACATATATCATTTGTAATTTTTTTTATCTCCCCCTTCACGTACAATCTGATATTTGTTTTCCCTTTCTTAGCGATTCATTTTTTATTTTTTGTTGTTGCCTTAATCTATTATACCTCTTTGTTTCCTTTTCCCCAGGTCTCTTTTTTGGGCAAAATAAAAAAAAAATTAGACCATTTTTTATTTGTTTCATTTTATTTATGATCTAAGTACAACACATTTTTACTTCAGCACCTCCTACACATAAGGGAATTTTTTGATATTTGGTTTTATAAAAAAAATCAACTTAAAAGATATCATTATACACATCAGTAATTTAAAATATGCAAGATAATTAAAGTAAAACAAAAAAAACATTAAAAATGCTCAGGATGAACTCATTTAAAGAGTCAGTTATGTTATAAATGGTTTATGAAATAAAAATCAGTGCTTTTAAACCATATAGCGGCCAGGATAATTCTTTAATTTGACGCTGTATTTTGGTGAAGGAGGAAATTATCGTATCCAAATCCAGTGAAAAATAATATTTTTTATGTTTTTGGTTGGTAAAAGAAAAACGGTAAAATTAAAAAAATCGTCAAAATTTATAAAGTTTTTTAACAAATTACAAGATAAAAGAATAGTCTCTGGAATAAAAAAATATCTTCAAAATAAAAAAAAATCGCAAAATTTAAAAAAAAATTATCCAAATTAAAAAAGAAAGAAATCGTTTAAATATGGAAAAATCGTCAAACTTTGCAAAATTAACCAAAGTTCAAAAGATTTATAATATTGCGGAAAAGAGTCCCTTAATTTGGCACAAAATCTCTTAAATTTAAAAAAAATATCGCCAAAATTTAATAACATGTTTAAAATTTATAATGAATTTTTTTTTTAAATTTAAAAATAGATAAAACTGAAATTAAAAAAAAACATATAAATTGTGAAGTATTATTCGACTTTAAACTTTTTTAAATGTAATGTTGACATAAGTGTTGTAAATCTTCAATATATATTCTTAATTGTTTTCAAATTATTTGTTTACATAAACCATCTTAATGAATATGCATTCAAAAAACGAATTATCGATGATATATATAGAATAATAAAAAATATTTTATATTAAAAACTATAGGACCTCCAGCTCAATCATTTAATAAATTCATTGAAAAAAAATTAAGAATTGAAATTTCTCTCTTTTAAAAAAATTGTTAAAATTAAGAAATCGTTAATATTTAAAAAAATCGTTTAAACAAAAAAAAATTTTTTTTTGTTTTTTTTTTATTTATTTTGAAAATTTCGGGGCAACAATACCTATATATTTTGGATAGGATAGGAAAAGAGTCTCTTAATTTGGCACAAAATCTCTTAAATTGAAAAAAAATATCGCCAAAATTTAATAAAATGTTCAAAATTTATAAAAAATCAATTTAATGATTTTTTTTTTTAATTTAAAAATAGATAAAACTGAAATTAAAAAAAAACATATAAATTGTGAAGTGTTATTCGACTTTTAAAATTAATAAAACTTAAAACTTTTTTAAATGTAATGTTGACATGAGTGGTGTAAATCTTCAATATATTCTTAATTGTTTTTAAATTATTTGTTTACATAAACCATCTTAATGAATACGCATTAAAAAAACGAATTATCGATGATATATATATAGAATAATAAAAAATATTTTATATTAAAAACTATAGGACCTCCAGCTCAATCATTTAATAAATTCATTGAAAAAAATTAAGAATTGAAATTTCTCTCTTTTAAAAAAATTGTTAAAATTATGAAATCGTTAATATTTAAAAAAATCGTTTAAACAAAAAAAAAAATTTTTTTTGTTTTTTTTTTTTAATTTATGTTCAAAATTTCTCTGTTTCCAAAAGTTCTGTTAGTTGTGAAAATTTAAATATTTTTAATTGAAATTTTTTAATTTCTGCAACACATTTTTCTTAGTCCATAAGATCCCAGCAAAAAAATGGTAGTCATTCTGTGACTTTAACTTCTTTCATTGCTTCCTAAACTTCAGTTAGCATTCTTTTATGAATTCATGTGTTCATATTTCAAATGCAATAATCTGGATATAAACTCGATGCATATCTTAAAAAATCACTCTTCACTACTTCTAAAGCATAAGTTATAGTATATCGTATTTTTTTGAATCTTAAGCATTTATTTAAATTGAGAAAATAGTTCTGATGAACTTTTTTAATATTTTTATTAAATCATTTTTTATATTTTAGTTTAAAATTTCATGAGGGTTAGAATTTATGCAGTTTTGCAATTTTTTAAAAGATTTGAAAAATCAAAAAACCAGATTTTTTTGACCTTTAATTGAAACTAGCTGCCTTGTCATTTGCATTTTCAGCCTCAAATATCTATGACGACGTAATCTGTGAACTTTTGCATTATGCATTTTATTTAACACTACATCATTTCCAGTTTTAATTCAGAATTTTCCAAAATAATTTTAAAATTGTGTAAAAATTATTTCAAATTGCCCAAAAATGTTTTAAAATTGTGCAAAAATTATTTAAAATTGTGCAAAAATATTTTAAAATTGTCTAAAAATGATTCCAAATTGTACAACCAGTTTTTAAATTATCCAAAAATATTTTAAAATTTGTCTAAAAATTTATTAAAATTTTTGAAAAATGTTTCAATAATGCTTTTCCACATTTAGAGTAAGAGTATTTGTATATCAATGCAATATCAATGCATAAGTTTCGCTTCCTTAAACTTATTTTTCTGCATTCTTGTGAATTAAATTTCCATCAAAGCTTAAATATTACGAAGTATATGAACATTTTCCACTCATGCATCAGAATACCTAATCATTGTATAATCATTGCTTCCTTAGAGAAAAGTATGAGTAATGCTAGTAGCTACATTGGAATACTTCCATCATATGACACGCTTATGTTAAATTCATCAATGAAACCATCAGAAAAGAAGTGATGCCTTTGCCATAGTAGTGATGCTTTTATTGCTTCTTTGGCAGCTTCATTTTTGCTGGGATATGATTACATATATTGTAATTATGTATAATATAACATAATTATAAATAATCAGAAAAGTACAGGAAAAATTTAGTTTCATTATTTCAATATCTAACATATTTTCCAAATTCCGGAATATATATAATTATTTATAAGTCCCGAAGATATAATTTATACGAACAATATAGTATTATAAAGTCAGCCATTATATATAACAGATTGAGGCTGACTGATATAAGCGGTCGACTACAACTCTGGTAGATCGAGTTCAAATCCTGGCAGACTTTGTTTTTTTTAATATTAATTTTTTTTTATTTTTAATATATTTCTTTTTTGTTTTTAATTTATTTTTATACATTTTTAAAAACTAGATTCCGTATAATGTATTTTTGAATCTAATCTGATACAATTCAATCTGATATTTTTCGGATCAATTTAGATCTCACTAAATCCCGAAATATTTTTCTCGATCTAATTTTATCTACTATTTTTCGAATTAATTAAGATCTTATATGCACTCCAAATATATTGCTGTATCTAATTCAATCCAACATTTTTCGGATCTGATCTGCTAGATATTACAGTATTTTGTAACAGAAATTCGATTCATCAATTTCGATTTACTCGTAGAAGCACAAATCCCCATATGTTAGCAACCCTTCACCATAAATAATGTTTCTTCTGTCAAACTTTAAAGAACATTTTCAAAGTTGCCAGTATGCAGCTTCCAGTCGGTGCTGCCACATTCTAGTTATTTTTACCCGCACATATAAATACGCAAGCAATGTGGCATGGCAGTTAGTTGATAATTAAACGCTAAAGAAGCATTCACGATTAACTGAATTGTGTATTCTGTGCAAGTGTAAACTTAATTGAGTTTAAATAAAGTCTCTTGTGTAATCGTTTTAAGTTTGTATTTAAATAAAGACTAGCTATAAAAGAATTTCAACGGTGTTTATTATTTAAAATAAGAGCTAGATTTATTTAAAGGAAGTATGAGTAAATCAACGATTTTGAAAGGTAAAATCGTAAAAATATATTAGAGAATATCGAACTGAATATGATTAAATATTGCGCCAGATAAATTTTGTCTGTGGCAATGACGAAATGGTAATTTACTTAGATTGTTTGTTATTCCCTCGTCTTTCATATCAAAAATGTTTCCCATCGGTCTAGCGTTTCAAAAGTTCAAGTAAAATGTGAGGACACCTCGAAATATTTAATTTTAGTTTTGTCCAAAAATGCAACATTTTGCGAATATCTTTAAAATCACAAATCTGTAATAAATATTTTTTTAAAGTTCTGCTTTTTTAACCTACAAAATCTTAAAATTATGGGTTTTTAAAAATTAAAAATAAATTTAATCATAAATCAAAGCTAATGATGCTAAAATGTTACATAAACGTTTAACAAAAACTCCACTTCCCCCAGAGCATTATTTACGTTTGATTTGTAGACAAATGGATATAGGTTTGTAAGTGTGCAAGTGTACCTAACTCTAGTTAAGAATTACAATGGATTGAAGAATATATTTGTGGTAAAATCAAACCAATGGGATTTTTCATTTTCTTCTTGCAAAATGATACAGCGTCTTTTGAAAGTAAAGATTTTGTTTTATAAAAGTCTAAGACATTGAGCCTTAAAAAACTGAGGATGGATGATTAAGAATAATAGAAAAACAAATGGTAAATGATGTAGGGCTTTTAGGCCAAACATTGTACAACAATAATGTATCAAATGATATAGAAATAAAATAAAATAAAAAACACAAGTGGAGGATATAATGATGATGCTGATGACTACTGTCAGTCATTTATAACAATTGTTGTGACTTATGATGTTAAGTGTTGAAAATGAGTAGATTGTGAATTCAATGAAATCCATTTTGGTTGATTGTTGGCTAAATGTTTTTAGGGGGAAAAAGTATTAAAAAAAAACAAAAAGTACTTTTTCAACTAAAAATGATTAAAGTAAAGATAGTATCAGTTGGACTATGAATTTTAATGGATTTTTCTATTATATTTTTGTTGTATCTATTTATTTTTGTTATAAATAAAATACTAAATAAATCCGTTAAACAAAATATAGTAATAAATTTATTCATAAGTCTTAAAATATTTATATTCATATGCCTTTTTTCTTCTCTTTCCTTCGTATGTATTTTGTATAATATTTATACAAGTTTATATATGCTAAATATGTTTTATTATGAGCCTTCTGAGAGTTATAAAATTTCATGGTTTTAGCTTATAATATATATATGAAAAAATATGTGTGAAAGAATAAATTTATGAACCTGGCAAGTCATTTATACTTCGATAAAAGCATTTATGCAAATCTTTTCCTTTTTTTTGTACTGAACAAAATAACACACACAAATATGCTTCAAAAAAAGGTCATATTAACCATTCAACATAATGCCAACTTACCTTAGTTTATTATAACAACAAAAACACATCTGAAAATAAAAAGAAAAATTAATATTTAAAAAATATTTATATGATTATAATAAAATGAAGGAAGTTTTTTTTTTTTTTGGAAAAAATCTACTACAGAATAGTACACTTTGCTGCTAAAGTAATCTTTAATTATTTAAAACGTTAAATTTAACATATCAAATTTTTAGTTGTTACAATTAAAATAATTAAACTAAACACGTTTTTGAGGTAAAAAAAATAATTGTTAGAATGTTAATTGTTAGAAAAAATTTGGTAAAAAATGTAGCTAATTGTTTTATTCAACAGGTGCAACTAGAAAATTGTGCTAATAAGCAGCATCAATTTAGAAAAATAGTAGAAGAATTTTGAATGTTGTTCTTTAACTGCTTCAAGGTGTGGGGCTTGATCGTGTACACCATTGACTTCAATGCTCAGTGAACAAAATTCGAGACAGTCTAATCGGGAGATCTGGGTGGCCAAAAAAAATCACCGAAATGCGAGAATACAGGCGCTGGGAAGGCATCCTTCAAAATACGCATTGTGTCGCCTGCAGTACGAAAAGTCGTCCTCTTGTAGCCACATGTCCTTCAAATTCAGATCGGCAACTTCCGCTATGAAAAAATTAAGTCAGTTGCCGTTCACTGTAATAGCTTTACCGTCAGATACTTCGAAAATATAAAGTCTAATAACTTTGTCGACGTAACTGCATACCACACGGGGACTTTGGGAGGATGTAACCAAAAATTAAGCATGGATTTGTCTTTCAACATAACCGCTTATTGACGTAGCCGCTGTGATAATGATAATGAGTCTAGTCGCTTATAATCAATTTTGATGGAAAACAACCCACTTCATTGCTGAGTTCCAAAATTTTACGACTTAGACGTATAGCGAATTATTGTAATTCACTATAAAATTCGCACGTGACTTCTTCACCAATGTCAAATGGAATTTGCAAAAATGCCGTTACTTTCAAATGAATAATACTTATTTTTCCAACTTGTATATTTTAATGATCTTTTGAAGTTTTTAATCATAACTTTTATATTCCTGAACTAATTTTAATCGTTTTCAATAGCAAACTGCTCAAGGAAATGACAAATATTTTGGTCGTCCACAAAAATTGCATGAATCATAAATTTAACGATAAACAGTTAGCGTTATTTTAAGTCATTTGTTTTATTTTAATATAAAATAATTATAACAATTATTAATTGTCTTGATGATGCCATTTCTAATCGGAATATTTCTGCGTAACCAACTTTATTTTGAAAATGGATAAAGAGAAACCTCCCTGGATGTTCGTGAACTTGAAATTGGTTAAATGATAAAAATAATACTGTAAAATTCATAATTCATGAGTATAAAAAGTTTTCAAATTTACAAAATCGTTCCAAATCTGGAATGCCACACAAACTAAATGGCACTGAAGTAAGATGCATTGTACGAAAAGTGAAACAAAATCCAACTAAAAGTTATGTGAAAATATCAAAAAATATTTCAGAATGATCAGATGTCAAGAAGAAAATTGTAAATATCGAAAATCATTCAACAGTGACGTGGGTATTTTCCTAAAAAGTATCCAAGTAAAACCTATACATGATGGTACAATGTGGTCTTTAGCGATGAGAGAAAATTTCAAATTTTTGATAAGGAAAAACCATTAAAAATTTCCCAGCAAAACTTTGGTAATGGGTGCGATATTCTCATGCGTTACCTTGTAATGATAGCTCGTTAACTTTTTCATTATTTGCAAGCATAAAGTAATAAGTTACTCATTATTGATTACGTAATATATGATTTATTAATGTTAAGTAATAATTGAAATATTTAAAAAAAAACTATTTTTAGATACATTACTTTGTGTTTTTTTGTAAGCAAAAGGGTAATGTATATTTGTTTTGATAGCACTAGCGAAAAAACGAAGCGCAACAATTCATTTAAGTTTAAAGCAATCAAATACTATATGCGTCGATAGCTCAGTGGGTAGAGTTCTTGGCTGGCAACCAGATTTCCCTGGTTCGATTCCCATCTTGACCACATAATTTTTAATTACAAACATTTTAAATAAAATATTTGTAATAATTTTTTAAATAAAAATTTCTCTTTTTTAAAAATCTATTTTTAGACACATTACATTTTCCATTCTCGTAACTATATAAGTAACCCTTTATGTTATCACCTCTAAAGTAATGGGTATATGCATTACTTTGAGGCTCATCGCCTGTAAAATTCATCGATGAAGTAAGGTGTAAAGTAATCCATCGGCCCCTATGGCTATACATTACTTTACCCATTATTTGGTAATGTGTGGTTTTGCTGGGTTACAGACAAAAATTAGAATTTGCCAGCCAAATGTAATATCCAGTCAAAAACGGTGATGATTTGGTCATGGCATGGGCGTAAATGTCTAAGTAATTTAAACTAAGTTACTAGACCACTTCTTCTAAGTTGCTTACACCACTGTCCGTCATTTACCCCTATGTTATGACCAAACCATCATCATTTTTATCTGTGGATATTATATTTGGCTAGGCAAAGCAATTTTTGTTTTACCGTACTCCCACAGTCTCTCAACTAAAAAACCATTAAACATTTGTGGAGCATCTGGATTAGAAAATAAGATGAGAGAGAGTTATGGCAAAAAAAAATATTTATCGAAGTAACCAGAAACCTACACCCAGAGAAAACCAAAAATCAATTCTATTATGCAATTAGACGCTGCTACAAATGAATACTTTTTATACTTTTAAAGCGACCTAGTAGATCATAATTCAATTTTTAAAAGTTCGGAAACACCCTAAAATTACGGAGTTATTCCGAATAAACCATTTTCGGTTCGGTTCGAGTACTTATGAACACGTAACTCATTTGATTTTTAGCCGATATTTATTTTTTTTAAATGATTTCAGAAATAAGGAAAATGTGCCTTTCCAAATATATGCACCCTTTGGTATGTATATAAAATTTTTGTAGTGCTATTCCTAATTATATCTGATTTTAATTTAATTTTTTCTAGTTTCTTCGAATTTGGCGCCATTTTTTAAATTCGTTTATTTAGAAACATACCCTTATGTATATATTTCATTAAAGCCAATTTAGTTTTGAGTTAAACCAGCTTTCAATAAATAAAATCGAATAAAAATTAAAAAGTTAAAAAGGTTTTTTAAAAGTTGAAAGATTAGCTTTTACAAATATTGATCAAGAATTACTTTGCTGGTCCTCTTACACTGGTACATCAAGTCATCTGTTTCTCGCTTAAGTGACCAGCAGTAATTTGAAATCATTCTTACTTTGCTTTTCCTTCGAAGCGTCTTTCGATATGCAAAATGTCTTGGTGAAATCGTTCGCCTTGCTCATCACTAAATTGTCCTAAGACGTTTAAAAATTGAAAACCGGATTAAAATCAATTGAGTTACGTGTTTATAAGTTCTCGAACATATCCGAAAATAGTATTTTCGGAATAACTCCGAAATTTGAGGTGTAAAACTGATTTGAGATCTACTCGACAAGGCCTACAACTTACTCTAGGTCACTTTCCAAGTATATTTTCACTGTAGCACCGTGTTATTGGTATTACCAATCATCTTTACCGTAAATATAAAATTCGTTTAGTAATTGTGTGCGGTGCGAAAAAATTTTAAAATGTTTTTTTTTTTAATAAAATTTTGTGGAACGTAATAATATAAATATTAAATTGTACAACTTAATATTGGCTTTCATAACTAAAATTATAATTTAATATGAAGACAGTTGTCGTAACCGCCAGAATTCGATTGGCAACAAATTCGGTGGACAAAACTGAAATTGTTTTCTGGGTGTAGTGGAATCGATGCCCAGAAGTTTGCAAGCTGTAATCAGAGTACTTGGAATGCAAACAAAATACTAAATAATTTAAAATTCTTTTGTTGTCTTACCGTACAATTTTTGTTTTCGATGTATATTTTTTGTTATAGTAAAGAATTTTGTTATTGTTTTTTTATAAAATGCAGAAAAGAGAAAATATATTTATCAATTAACATACAATGTTAAATAAAATCATAAAGCAAATTTATAAAATAAAGTTTAAAACATAAAAGACTAACGTGTACAGTATTTTCTTTAAAAGTTAGCAACCTGGCTTTAATATTGATAAAGTGATCACTTTCTCAACAGAATGAGAAACTGATGAACAACACTAAATAGTCTGAAAATTAAAAATGGATTAAGAAAACATTAGGGCTGTAGGGAAATTACAAAATACATATAAATTTTCGGGAAGTGCCCACTGGAATTATTATTTCAAATGGCACTACGCACCGCGAACATAGTAGGTCTTTTGTGCTGCCCAGGATCACCCTAAAGGTTCAAGCTATTGATGAAGCCAAGAACCTTGCCGGGTGAAGTGTTCCAAATGTCGGAAGGCGACAAGAAACGGTCACCCAAAAACTTGATCCTTCTGACACAAAGCCCAGGACAATCGCAGAGGACATGCTCTGACGTCTCCGATTCCAACCCGCAAAATCTGCACAGTTCAGTGTCCGATTGACCCTTCTTGTGCTTATGGTACCTAAGGTTGCAATGTTCAGTAAAGTATCCAGTCAGGGTCCCTAGGTCCCTTCGACCAAGGGCCATCTGTGAACCATAACTGGGCCCCAACTTCAGCTTCCCAAGTCCGGTTGGTCCACATGCTCCTATCAAAAGACATAGCGTCAAAATACCTGACCAAAATCTGTTCCGGCAGCATCTTATCTGTGACCTTCCTGATTGGGTCGTCCATAAGAATCTTGGCGATCCTCATGTGACCCCTTAGGTCGCCGCCTCTCATGCTACCGAATTCCCTAAGTCTAGTTGAGCCCATGACGGCCGCCTCCATTACAGTGATATGCAACAGAGGAATTCCCAGCATGGCCCCGATGGCATCCGTAGGACACGTCCCGCTGGCGCCCGTTATACCAATGCACGCCAGACGGTAGATCCTCCTAAGAGCACTCATCGTTTTCGAATGCTCGACCTTAGGCCACCATGCGATGGCCGCATAGGTGATCATAGGTCTGACAATAGTAATGAATGACCAATACACCATCCGCGGACTCAGACCCCATGTCTTCCCAAAGAGCCTTTGGCAGGCATAAAGAGCTCTGGTGGCCTTTTTGGACAGCGAGTCAATATGATCATTCCAGGTTAAAGATTTGTCAAGAGTAACCCCCAAATACCTAACCTTATCAGAGTAATCTATCACCATGCCCCCCACAACGGGCCTTTATAGATTAACCTTCCTTCTATTTGTAAATGGTACCAGTATCGTCTTCGACGGGTTGATGGATAAGCCCTTTCCCTGGCACCATGAAAGAGTAAAGTTCAGAGCCTCTTGCATGCGCTCTGAGATCGTCCTGGCTATAAAACACCCCCCTGAGGACACCCTCTGGTCGCATTCACAGTCCTGAGTGCAGACCCTATACCAACGGTGATTACCCTGGACCTTAGCATCTCTAGAGTCCAATCCACAATGATTGGAGAGATACACTTACGCAGCATGGCCCCTTTAATCGCATCGTAGGACGTGTTGTCAAAAGCGCCCTGTATATCTCTTAAGGCACAAAGGGCAATGTGCTTTGCCCCTAGTGCCCTCTCAACCATATCGACAACGTGATGAACAGCTGTGTTGGTAGACTTTCCCCGCTGATACGCGAACTGAAGACCGTGTATCGGTCTCCGTGCGAGGTAAGTGTCCCTAATATAGCGATCCAAGACTTTCTCCATAGTCTTAAGGAGAAACGAGCTGAGGCTAATTGGTCTATACGATTTAGGCAACTGTTCGGACTTTCTCCCTGCCTTTGGTATGAAGACCACTTTCACCTCTCTCCAAGGTGATGGTACATGACCAAATAGCAGACTGGATCTAAATATCCTAACCAGCCTTGGGATAATTGCGTACAACCCCTGCTGCAAAAGGCATGGATAGACCCCGTCCGGACCTGGAGATTTGTATGGAGATCCCACTGGAATTTGTTTTATATTTGTTTTAAAAATAAAATAAAAAAATTTGTGTAAAATTGGACCAATTAACATTTATTTCGGAAAATTTTTAAAATTTTATTGGCTTTTATGGTGTATTTTTAAGAAAAAATTTTGTCAAATTTTTGGACGACAACATAACTATGTTGGTTTAGTTTGAAGCATACTTAGGATTTTTTTTTCATTTCAATAGCATTAGTGTAATAATGCTAACACCAAAAAATTTCATTTTAATTTAATGATGATGAAATTTTCTGGCATTAACATTTGACATAACAATTCTAATGAAATCTTATTAATGCTTCAAAAACTATTTACAACTGATCAAAAAAAGCATTTACTTTCCAAAAGTGGTGATATTTAAATTGCCTAACATAGGAAATCCCTCTCAACCCCGTCCTTTTTGTAATATCGGATCCATAGAATTTTTATAAAACATTCACAGGGTGTAAATTTATTTGTTTTTATCAATTTATGTGCAAATACAAATAAATTCCCTCGTTCTATTCCATTTCGTTCGTAAAAAAAACCGGTTTTTCAAAAATGGATCCCTCGGGTATGTGGAATAGGCTCCACTCCCCGCATAGGTCTTACCTGAGAATTACAATGTAGATAAATTCAAGTATAATGTCCACAAACACTACTTCATCTTTCCTCGTCCTCATAACCTATTTTCCTAATATCAACACAATGTTCTACATTTATAGGAGGCATCCATTGAGTGTTGGTTTAAAGTATGTTCAAAAATATGTTTCCATACTTTATCAGCATCTTGTAGATAATATATACATAACAATATGTATACAAATTAAATATTTGTGGTTTTGTATGGCCATTACACGTGGAAGAAAAAAAATGTATCATAACATAAGCGAGTAAGTGAAAAAAGATCGACCACGAAATTTCATACATTCCTGTTTTTTTCTGTATTTTGCAAATAGAAAATTGACTTTTATAAAACCAAATATAATAAAGATATAAAAACCATCAACAAAACCATATAAAAAAAGTCCATGTAAAAAAAAAAACAAACTGTTAAAAATTGCTTTTTTATTACCATAAACTCATAGTCTACTTTCAGGATATTTTTTTTATGTATAAATTCACATTCATTCACTTGAATTTGCATATGTTTGTTATATATTTATATGCATAAATATACTATATGAGAGTGTGTATTTATATATGTGTGTAATACATATTATTACATTTGTATTCATATGTGAATGTTTATTTTGTTTTTTTTTTTTTTTTTTTGCCTCACAGTTAATGTGTCCCCAATGATTGCCATTCTCTGTGTCACTTTTTTAGGGCAGCCCTCCTTTTGCTGCCAACCAGCCAGTTCTTTAACTGTTTTTTGTTTGTCTGTCTGACATATGTTTGTATTAAAATATGTTATTTTTGTCAGTCTTTTATATGTATTTGTTGGTATGCAGATAAATCAATTTAGTTTAATTTTTATTTTATTTCTTTAGAGCATTATTATGCCAACACATACCACCACGTATGTACATAATTTTTAATATTACATTTTTTATATCATTTTAAAAGGCAAATAAAATATATTAAATTTAAAGTAGAAAATTTATATTATACGGATTTTTCAGTATTGTGAAGTTTCCGCAAAATCTTAATTTTATTTCAGATAAACACAATTCTTGTAACTGTGTTGGTATTATATAAAGTAAATTTGTAATGAAGCTCTTTATTGCTGATTGTATAAACGTTATGTGAAATTTTCCTTGATCGGTTGAAGATGATGAAAATTATTTTTGATTCGAAATTATAATTTTTGTAATAATGGTACCCAGAAAAAGTTCTTAAATACCAGCCGAATGGAATGGATTTTCTGGTCAGCTACGTTCTTCATCAACATTCATTTAACTCACAATTTTAAGGGAAAAAGCTGATGACACCTAAAAAATTTATAATCTTGAACAGAAACAAAACATATCACTTTATAAAAAATCGAATTTAAAAAAAAATAACTTATTTGGAGAAAAAGTTAAAATCCAAATGGCGCCAAAGTCACTTTTTACCAAAAAATAATAAAATTCCTTGAAATTAAGAAAAAAATTTTACTAGGGATTTGGTAAAAAATTTTTAATTTATAAAATGAGAACTAAATTTTTATTAGATAACAGTAAAATTTCCTCCTAATTAGTTCATACATAATCCAAAATTTTACTGTTAGTTAGGAAATGTCTCCTTGGTTTTAAGATTTTTTTTATTAAAGTTGATATGATAATTTTTTAATAAAAGGTAGGACTAACTCCTTAAAATAAGAAAATACTTTCTAGCAAAAATAATAAATAAATAATAAATAAATAATAAATAAATAATAATTAATAAATAATAAATAAATAAATAAATAAATAAATAAATTAATTAATAAATAAATAAATAAATAAATAAATAAATTAATAAATAAATAAATAAATTAATAAATAAATAAATAAATAAATAAATAAATAAATAAATAAATAAATAAATAAATAAATAAATAAATAAATAAACAAATAAATAAATAAATAATAATAACTAAATAAATAATAAATAAATAATAAAATAAATAAACTTTCTAGCATTAACTTAAACATCACTTCTCACAAAAAGTATCACAAAATTTAAAGTAATTAAAAATAATTGTTAAAATTAAAACTCGATTTCTAACAATTTTTTGTTTGAAATATTTGTAAATTGTCACTTTTCATATAAAAATTCTTTGAAAATAAAAATTTAAGTAACAAAAAAATAACAAAAAGTATTTTGTATATACAAATTCCATTGTTGGTGCCTTTTTAAAAAATATTTTTTTTGTATTTACAAAAATGTTCTATGGACGATGTTCAATATTACAAACAGAATTTTGTTATTTTATTCTGTGTACAAACAGAATTTTGGAATTTTATTCTGTGTACCTTTTGCTAACAAAATTTTAAAATATACTTAAGCTACATGAAGTTCAATATTTAAGACTTTTAACGTTATAGATGGGCACGTGGGCGATTATTCGCTCACGCTCACGCACGATCATGAATCAAAAATTACAATCATGAAGAATAATTTTTTTAATGAATACTTTAATTTGTTTCCTTTAAAATTAAGAAGATTAACTAGTTTGTTTTTAATTATTTTTTTTTAACATATTAAAAATTGAAAAATTAGAAAACTTTTACTTAAAAAAATATTTTTTTTAATTAAACAATGACAATTTTAAATTGTATTCGTTGTTATATTTTAGTAATTTTTCAATTCTGCCAATTTTTTATTTTAAGTGGTTTTTTTATATTAACTATTTTTTTATTTTGCACACCTTAAACATTCTATAGAATTGGCGATTTTTTTAGTTTTGACGATTTTTATAATTTTGGGGATTCTTCTTATTTTGAAAATTTTTTATTTGAGCGACTTTCCACTTTTCAAATTTTAGAACTCCTATTGTTAATTTTAGCGATTTTCTTTTTCTAGCTGGTTTTTAAATTTTGGCGATTTCAAAAGATTGTTTTTTTCAATTTCTACCTACAATGTCTAATTTTACTGTCATATTTTTTTTTATTTTTTCCAATTTAGTGTGTTCTTTCAGTTTGGAAATTTTTTAATTTTTTTTTAAATTTAAATTAAATTTTTTCCAAAATATTAAAAAGTTTACAGAACTGGAAAAAACTAAAAAAAGTAGAATTAATCATAGGTAGAAATTGAATAATTTAATAATTGACATTATTTCAATATTTTTTATGTATTTTCCAATATTAGCGTTTTTTTTTCAAATGTTAGCGATTATTCTTGCCCAGAAATTTTTTCTTGAATTTCGGTAATTTATTTTAAATGTATTTATTTTTTTTTTTTTTTTAATTTGGATAATTTTTTATATTAGCGCATTTTCAAATTTGGCGATTTTTCAATTTTAAAGATTTTTTCCATTTTAGCGACTTTTTGGTAATTTTTTAGTTTTAACATTATTTTTTAATTTTAACGTTTTTAGTTTTGGTGGTTTTTATTTATTCTGCGGAGTTCTTTTAAAATGTTAGGTTTCGTGCTCCCTCTATCGCTGATCCTAAAAATTGTTTCCATTTAATAAAATTAATTAGTGGTTAATATTCGTTAGTAACATTAAAAAATTATGATCTTGAGCCTGATAAAATTAAAAATATGTTAGGTTGTGTTTATATTCCCATGTAAAAATCGAAATATATATGAACATACATGATCATACATGGGCTTGTATATGATCATACATGAGCATACATGGTCATATACGTCCATACATGATCTCATATATGACTATACATGATCTCATATATGATCATATATCTTCGGATCCGAAATTTGAGGGTATATGGTGATATATGTGCATATATTATCATACATGCTAATATATTATTCATGTATGCTCGTATATGATCATATACGTCCATATACCCTCAAATTTCGGATCCGAAGATATATGATCATATATGAGATCATGTATGATCATATATTGAACAATGTATGGACGTATATGACCATGTATGCCCATGTATGATCATATACAGGCCCATGTATGATCATGTATGCTCATATATATTTTGATTTTTAGATGGGTTATGAAATTTTTTTAATTTTACCATATTAAATTTTTGCAATTCTTTTTTTTTAATTTTCTATGAATCTTTTCCAATATTTAACGAAGATTTACTCATAATCTAACGCACATTTGAAGTTGTCTTAATGTTTTGTTGACGTTTTTAAAGAGGCGTTGTGGTATAATGGTTAGCGAGTTGGACTGTTACAAAAAAGGTTTAGTGTTTGATTCCCAGCGCCGGTAACATCAATTTAGAAATATACTATGTATGAGTTTTTCTCTCAAATTCATATCGCAACGCCCTCCATTGGTGGTCCCAAAGCCCAACCAGAGTAAAACAACATAACAGGGCTATAAACTAAAAAGCTTTAACAATTCCGACAACTCTCCATCAGATAGCGTGCACCAACTGTTCTAAGATTAATCATCTGGCGCAATTATGGTGTTGCCTTATTTAGACCCCTTCAGCTTTCACCACCTTTCATCTATTTTACATTTCTGTAATCGTCTTTATTTCTGGGATGTGACTGACTAAACACTTTTTCGACCAACACTTTTGATGACAGTAGGTTGTTTATTTTCAACAGAAAAATAAGCGTATAAGTGTTATACAAATTAATATTACTCATACGTCCAGTAAGCTATTTAAATTAACTTTTTTATATCAATCAAATGTCAAACAAATATAAGAATTTTCTCGATGTAAATAAATAATGTAATTGAAATATAAGTGTTTTATACCAATTTAACAGAAAGTTAATTTTTTACATATTTGAATGTGAATGATTTTAAAACCAAATATCATGAATATTAATGTATATTAAATTTAATTTATTGGATTTCTTTTGATATTATTCAATGTTAGTGTTGATGATGAAAATTGGCAAAAAAAAAATATTTTATTCAAAATACTAACATATGTACATATTTTTTATTAATATAACTACTGTCATTTTCTAATTTTATTTTTACAAATGAACGAATAAATAAATATATTTAGAGGCGAATGAAAATTTTTATGTGCAGGTGTTCAAATAAAAATATTTAAATAAAATTATATAAAAATAAATACATTTACACGAATATATAATAACATTAAAATAACAACGAAAGAACGTACAACATTTTAACAAATCGTTTATTGACATTTGTTGACACATGCAACAAACACAGTCGTTACTTAAAAAAAAAACTCCAACAGCAAAATGTACAAGTGAAAAGTAGTCAAAATGTTTAACTGTTCAGCTGTGTAGTGAATATTAACGAAAAAAAATCATCGCTTGTTGAGTTGAAAAAAGGCACAAAGATTGCATTTATGTGAGAAGAACGTATATGTACGTCTTACGCAGCTGAGAGGTTAAAGATGTGCAAAAACAAAATAAAAGCAAATATTCTTATTGTCTATCAACACATCACGTCATTGTGCCATCTATCATGAGTGTTCAATGCTTTAGTAAAGAGGGCGGGGGAAAAAAATAAAACAAGAAAATATAATAGAATTTGTAAATTTCATATAAACAATAACAACAATAACAAGATTATTTTAAATCCGTGTTATAGACAAGAAAATGATGAAATAAAACCGAAAGGAATGAACAACTCGTAATAGAAAAATGTTGAAATCCTTAAGACATTTTTTGAATGTATACATTTCCAAACATAGTACATACTATTATTTGATGACAACTTCCTAATCTACTTTCTTATACATTTCTTAACATAAGGATACTCATTTTTTATATTGTTAGAGAGATGACAATAGCAACAACAAAGAACAAAAAATAAAAAATAAAAAATTGAAATTCAATGAATTGGAAAATGTTGTTTAGCTATTATACTATTTATTTATACTTTCTTCTTTGCATTAAATACACACATACATCCTTACACAACCACCCACACACACATATATTTATTATATAAGACGCATGTATGCATTGATGTGTAAATAAGTTTTATGTATAGGATTTTTCTCTTTTACTTATTTTTATATATTTAGCAGGTGCTTTTGATGAAATTCCCTACTATTATTTCAAGTATAAAATATTTGACATAATAATAAATTGTTTTTGACAAAATCACATTTATTTTGTTGTTGCATAAAATTCTTACACGTTTTTGAAGATATTGTATATTTAAAATTGTCTGTCTGTATTCAATTATAAAATTGATCATTTATATATTGCCAAATTTAAATCATTATCATATAATAACAATATAAGACTAGACACCTGCGACTAAGTTTATTTAAATTCTTTAAAATAAACAAACATAAATAGTTATTGTTTTTACCGATGATAGGATTATTTTTATTCAATGTTCATTGTTTATGTTGATTTAAAAATATACAAAAACGATCAACTTCAAAAAAAATCCAATTGAAATACGAATATATCTTTCAAAAAAATGTCTACCCAATTTCTTTTTTTCTTTATCTGACTATATTATATTGTATACTTTATCCAAAAAACGATTAAAGCTGGTTTTAACGGTCAAACTCGTTACAAGATTTCAGTTTTTCCCTGAACTTAAACAAAAACACAAGGTATGAAAGTTAAACCCTTTATGAATATTCTTGTTTTTACTAGATTTTATACGAGTATCTTAAATAAAAGCTGAATGCCTCATCTATTTAACACAAAAAAACGCACTGAAATAGGATAACTTCTTCAAAAGATATAGAATTGGGTCCGCCTAAAATGTGCCAATATGCGCTCTGTGGTTCAAGAATTGAATTCGTTGGCCATTTTGGCCTATTTTTTTGTTGTCGTTGATTTCCTAAATTGTACACTTACAATATTATTTCGTTAAAAACAACTTAAACTACATATTAAATTAATCGAAAATACAATCGAAAAGAGGACTACTGATTTTTCATTATATTTAGCCCATTTTGTTGTTTATTTTCAATCGTGTATATTTGAATAATTTGAATAATATAAACAAACTATTTTGGTAAAAAAACAAAAAAGAATTATATGAATTTAAATTTTCAGAAACAGAAAACATAAAATTTTATATTTAACTGAAAATATCAACTCCTACTGAATGTCTGTAAATTTTTATAGTTTATTTTTTGAATGACTGATTCAAATAGTTAAAAAATATATTTCTATGAACTTCAATTGATTCTTCATTTAAAAACAAACTTTACGTATTACTTTTTAAATAAACTACAGTCGGTAGCGGAAAATATATTGTGAGTGTACTGATTATCCATTATATTCAACCCATTTTGTTGTTTGTTTTCAATCATTGTTTAATAATCGACAAAAGTAAAAACAATAGAAAGTCGTTTAAAATAACCATCAAATTATTGCTGACAAAAAGTTAGAAAAAACTACTTTTGAGGTTTGTGTTACAAATTAAAAGTTTTTTGTTATTTGTATGTAATTACAAAACAGAACACAACACATGCAGACATATATATTTTTATTGGCTTTGTGTATATGTATATTTGAATAATATCTTGTAATTTTTATTGAAATAATTTTGTATATATAGAAACTATTTTGGTAAAAAAAACAATAAGGAATTATATGAATTTCTATTTTTTGAAGCAGAAAACATACAATTTTACATTTAACTGAAAATATCAACTGCTACTGCATGTCTGTAAATTTTTATAGATTGTTTTTTGAATGACTGATTCAAATAGTTAAAAAATATATTTCTATGAATTTTAATTTATTCTTCATTTAAAAACAAACTTAACGTATTACTTTTTAAATAAACTACAGTCGGTAACGGAAAATATTTTGTAAGTGTATTGCCATTTAATAGTAAACATATTAAAACTGAGGAAGGAAAACAAATTAGGTCAAAATATTTGTAATTGTGGGCGTGTCAAGCTGTTAAACACAAATTTTTAATATTATTTTAGAAAACATGTGATTTTTCATATTCGATCAGGAAAAAATTATAATTGCTCGCGCAAACTATCCTCGATAATGGGTTGAATTTAACTAGGTTTCACTGTGGTCCCAAATCCATTGTTTGGCATAAATTCGAATAATAGTGTTAGAGCTTTCAATTTTGGCACATTTAATAATCATGGCATATCCGAAAAATTGAAGAAACGACCAATGGGACCATGCCCACATCCCACTAGAGTGCCCTATGAATTATCGACTTTTAACTTCGAGTTTTGTTCCATTTAGTCTTAAATGAAGAAATTTGAAGAAAAAAAAATTGCCAAGACATTGACTCGAGCCGGCTCACGACCCACATTTGGAAGATTCCCAAAAAAATAATTTTAATTTTTATATATATTGAAATATAATATTTCTAAATAATTTTGGTATGTTTTTGAGTTATCTTATATGTGGATAAAAAATCATGATTATTAGTAAAATTCAATGAGTAATTACTCTAAAACCCTTAAAGCAATTATAAGATTTTAATATTTGCGTGATCACCGAGCCAAACTAAAAATATAATTTAATATGAAGACATTTGACGTAACCGCAAGAATTCAATTGGTAACAAATTCTGTGGCCACAATTGATACTGTTCTCTGGGTGTATAATTAACAGGAATTGTAAGTATTTTTTTTGGCATATATTTATCTTTTTGTTGGCCCTTTTTTGATCTACATTTTTATTCAGAACATGAACGCACTAAAATATAAATGCTTTGACTGACTTCCTCCAGCTACATTCTATGCCAAACACATCCCAGTCTGCAATTTCTTGAGTCAGTCCTTTATTTCGAATTTTTCTCAAGTCGTCTCCGAAAAAATTAATCTTATTCGAAACTTTATAGAGTCTAATTTTGTAACTATTTCGAGTTTAAAAATTAATCGAAAAAATGAACCAATTTCTATCCTTTTTTTAAATTTGGTTTTTAATTTTTTCAAAAATAATATTATGTGTTTTTCTTCGAAAAAATATGAGTCTGTAAAGCAATGGTTCCCAAATGGTGGCCTTCCAGGGGGTCCGCAAACTGTTCTGACAAAATTAAATTTTAGAACGAAATATAAAAAAAGAAATTAATAGCCCTCTTGATAAAGTATCCGACCTATTAAAATCATTTTAAAAAAATAATTAATCTGATAAAATTATGATAAAAATGTATTTGTAAAATTTAAATATTTGCTTTTAAGCATATAAGTAATTTAAAGAAAATATTACATCTCTTGCAATAAAAAAGAACTTTTGATAATTGTGTACTAAAATTGATAAAGTACCTTTCGATCAACACTGATATCACATATACCATGTTTACCATGTTTACCATCACTAGATAAATCAGCTGATTTTGTTTTTATTTTTATTTTATTTTTATTGTCGTTAGTCGTGTGTGTGTTTTTTAAACTAGTAATAAAGTCCAAAATATGTCAAAAATAAGAAAATAAGACGAGTTATATGAATTTCGAATTTACATTTGTAAAAAATTACGATATTGTAATGCCTGAGTGTGTAATTTGCTTCAAAACCCTTTCCAATGATGCTATAAAACCAGCAAAATTAGAGAGACATCTAATTACAAACCAACCACAATTTAAAAATAAAAATGCAGATTTGTTTGCTTCTAAAATCAGATCTCTGAATAAAGTAAGATTGGATTCCACAGGGGATTTAAATGTTGACCAGGAAAGGGCTATGGAAGCTTCCTATAAAATAGCAATGTTAATTGCTAAAAACAAAAAGCCACACACAAATGGAGAAGACTTGATCAAACCTTATATTGCCGCAGTTGGTAACGTAATGCTTGATACAGCCAATAAAAATAAGCTGATGAAAGTAGCTCTATGAAATAACACTGTCAAAAACAAGTAAAAAAGGCTGTGCCGAATCTTTGAATACCCTCCACCAAAGGGGATGAAGATGATATACGTATATACCAAATTTTGCATGAACTGTAATATGAATATGTTTTGTCAATTTATGTAACGAACTTTTGTTATTTAGTTTTAGCAATGTTATTTACAGAGGTCTGCTCTGTTAGCGACTTTAACATTGTGAATTTTTACGTTAACTTAGTTATCATAGTATGTAAGACAATAAATGTAATCATACTATAAGAAGACTTAATAACATTTTTACTTACTTAACAGAAAAAAAAAATAGATACAGAAAAATTTTACAAATTTGTATCGAAAGTTTAGAGGTACCTTCACATTTTCATTCATAACTTTTGAACCGCTTGACCGATTTTTCTCATTTTAAATACCAAACTGCTCGGGAGGATGTTCAATTATCTGGGTAAAAATAGGCACCCCCGCTTGCACAGACAGACAGACGGACAGACAGACGGACATCGCTAAATCGACTTAAAATTGCATAAGGATCACGAATATATATACTTTATGGGGTCTTAAACCTATATTTCGACATATTACGAACGGAATGACAAACTGATATATACCCTCACCATATATGGTGGAGGGTATAAAAAGAATTGATGATATGGCACAAAATATTAAGGAGCAGTTATTAGAAAAAATTAAGAATTCACCATTCATTGCGTTTCAATGTGATGAAACCCCAGACGTTTCTTATTCAAGCCAACTTTTATTTTATTGCAGATTTATTGCAGAAAATTAATTTTGTGAAGAGCTTTTTTTTTTATTAAAGCGTTGCCTACAACATCAAAAAGAACTGATATTTTTCAAACCCTTTCTGATTTTTAATGGAAAACATTATTTTCTGAAAAAAAAGTAGTGGCAATATGCACTGATGGTGCACCGTCAATGATGGGTTCTCGATCTGGGTTTTCAAAAGTAGCCAAAGATATGCATAAAGATAAGAACAAAGATATGTTGTGTTACACTGCATAATTCATCGACAAACACTTGCTGCTAAAATCCTTCCAGATGAACTGAAAAGTGTTCTACAGACTGCAATAGATGTCGTTAATTTTGTTAAGACCAGTGCATTGGGAACAAGAATTTTTGGAGTGCTATGTTATGTCAAGATCTCAATGCAGAGCAAACAAAATTATTTTTCCACACAGAGGTGCATTGGCTTTCAAAAGGAAATATGCTGCTTGAATTAAAGACTGAGGTTAAAATTTTTCTTTTGAAAGAAAAAAGCGGCAATATTTATGAAGGATTTACGGATATTTCAATTTTTGTTTAGTATTCCTGAAATGGGATAAATTCAATTATTATGAAATGTTTTGTTCCTTTTTGAATAAGTGTCTTTTTGAAATTTAAAAGTTTCTGTTATCTTTGTTTATTTTTGAATTATAAATGTTTTATTATTTATTTAAACAGATTTTTTTTTTTCTTTTTAACAAAACATTTTTTTTTTTATTTAGTTTTTTTAACGTTTTTTAATAATAAACAATTTTTTTTCATTATTTTCACATTTGTTTTATTAATTTTTTAAAATAAAAATATTTGGGGGACCGCGAGCTTGTAAAATTGTCTCAAAGGGGTCCGTGAAGTAAATTAAGGTGGGAACCTATGATGTAAAGTATGGAGATTTTGTATTAATAAAGTGATGTTGAGTTGACGTCTATAAAAGCCGTTAAAAATTTTCATAAAACATGATAGGTAAAAAAGAAAAAAATCTGGTAAAAGTAGATTGGAAACCAATCAAAAGGAAAGCCAAAGAAATTTTTTAAGAAGTTTATGGACATGATGCTGTTTCTCGTACAAATCAAGACAATATAGACTCCAATAGCACATATAAATCGTAAATATATTTAATTAACCATTAAATAATTAGATAATCATAATCGGGGTAATGAAAAACCGTCAGACGAAGCAGAAAAAAGAAAGTATTTTGTCAAAAAATTAAAAGTTATGTTTTTTACTTTGTATTTTTTAATAAATATGTTTTGTTACGAGTATTATGTTATTTACTTTAATGTTGAAAACATTTAAATTTGAATAATTTCTGTGTTTCTAAAAATATGTCGTATTTATTACAATGTTAGTGAACACATACTTTAACTACTAACCGAATTTTTAAAAATAAATGCATTATCTTTATTTAAGCTACATTTCTATCACATATTTAATCGATATCAACTCGATTTTGAGCCATTTCTCATACTGGGATAAAACTGAAAAGTATGTCCCTTTAAGAGACATACACTCACAGTATAATTTCCTTAAAAACAACTTAAAATACATATTAAATTAATCGAAAATACAATCAAAAAAAGGACTACTGATTTTTCATTTCATTCAGCCTATTTTGTTGTTTATTTTCAATCATTATCTTATAATCAACATAAGTAGTAAAAACAATAGAAAGTCGTTTAAAATAACCATCAAATTTTTACTGACAAAAAGTTAGAAAAAAACTACTTTTGTGGTTTGTTTTTCAAATTGAAAGTTTTTTTATTTGTATGTAATTACAAAACAGAACACAACACATGTAGACATATATATTTTTATTGGCTTTGTGTGTATGCATATTTGAATAATTTCTTGTAATTTTTATTGAAATAATTTTGTATATATACAATCTATTTTGGTAAAAAAACAAAAAAGAATTATATGAATTTTAATTTTTAGAAACAGAAAACATAAAATTTTACATTTAACAGAAAATATTAACTCCTACTGAATGTCTGTAAATTTTTATAGATTGTTTTTTGAACGACTGATTCAAATAGTTAAAAAATATATTTCTATGAATTTCAATTGATTCTTCATTTAAAAACAAACTTTACGTAACAGAAAATATATTGTGAGTGTATAGTATCAAAATAGGTACAACAAATCGGCAGAAAATAGAATCACTAAATACGATACGATATCGAACTCGATATTGAACAAATTTTACGAGAAAATGATTCGGACACATTTTGCTTACTGGAATCAAACCAATTAAACAGTCAAAATCATTAGATAATACTGATGCATACAAAGAGAAAACATATTCATTGTGCCAAACGAATTTGTTGTCAACTAAATGTTTGGTTGCAGGAACCGAATTATTCGGTTGTCTCAACTAATTATATCCCTAATCCGATTGAAATATATTATTTTAACCGAAATTCTTTTGTATTAACCGAATTTCGTTCGCCACAAATATGTCGGTGGCTCCAACCAAACCATTCGGTTGACGAAAAATTCGGTTGTGACAATGAATCTGATTTTCTCTGTTTTGATTACCACATACTATGCAGTTATCAGTTATAATTTGAATTTCGTACCTATAGGATCAATAATAATCAACACGGAGCTAAGAAGTTTAAAAAAAGAAGCATTTTTCAAATTTAATTTATCAAATGTGGGTTTTTAATAGAACCTTTTCAGTGAGTGTATTAAACTTTTAATAAATAAAATTAAAATTCTATGAAAAAGTACATTTATTTTAAATTAAAGGTTTCATGAAAGTATTAAAGCGAATAGTGTCTATGTAAATATTTATTAATATCATGAACATATTTTTTTTAAGTGTAGTAAAGCAATAAATTTAACCGATACCAGAAAAGACAATATATTTTTATTTTTCTTTAAATAAAATTACCCTTGTTTTTATGAAAACAGGGATTTAAGAAATATTTCTACTAAAAAACTACTTAACAGTAGAAATTAAAATTAAATATAAATGAACTTAATTGCTACAAAATATTTTTTTAAGAAATCCAAAAATGTATGCACAAAACAATTCACACCTTTTCGGGGTGTTAACATATCAACATTCATATGTTGGATTTTTTATTTACTAGAAATTTTGTTACAACTCCCATTAATTCGCACATCTTCCTGTTTTTCACCATGAGAATGTGTGAAAGTGTAAAAATGATATACAGCAATTTAGAAGGTATGAACCCAAAAAATTTTGAAAGTGTTAATACGTTTGGATGTGTGTGTGTGTGTCAGTATAATAATAAATGCAAATAAATAAAAGAGTAATTCCAAGAAATTTCAAAAAGGTCTTCAGATATATGTATGTTCATACATATCGTTGGAAATAAACACATTCCCGTTTATAAATAATTTTTGCATTAGATCCAATTATATTTGAGACTGAAATTTGTTCTGTATAATTGGATCAAATCAAATACGTGCATATGAAATTAGATATAAAAATATATAATTTGATTCGACTATATCGAAGTTTATCGGTTATTTACCTACATTCAATTAATACAATCTTATAGAAAAAACGCGCCCAAAATAACGACGTACGGCGGTGACTGCACAAACTGTCATATTTATTTCAGTGTAAATAGTGCCGTAGAGATTCTTTACTCTCCAGTGTCTCCTTCCCTTACTTATTTTTGGATTTTACATTTTTATTTTATCAAACCAAAAAAAAATAATTAATTTTTTTTAATAAAAAATTATAAACGAACATACTAAGATGGTTTATAGTACGTTGTTCATTAGTGAGTATAGAAAGAGAATATAAAAGCCATACAAAAAACTTTTAAAATGCGGAAACTCTGTTAAGAGAATTAGAAACAAAAAACAAGACAATATGAAAAATATATTTGAAAATAAAGTAGATACAACGCTCGAAGAGTTTTAATTGTCAATATGTATGGAAAAATACGGCACGTTGTTGTTTTGGGCCATCACATTGTCCCATTTCACACAAGAATTGCCGCAACAAAAGTTGCTATGTGTGCAATGTGACTAAGCAATATGAAATATTATTAGTTATAATATAAAACTATATATTCTACATACATAATTATTAAAATTGTGTCAGTCGATATGTTAATTTTAAATAGGGATGGATATTTTATTTATTCAAATATTCAAGAACCAAGCCCTCTGGGCCAAATATGGTTCGTATACTTCTAAAAAAAAAAACTATTTACAAAAAAAAAAATATATCTATATAAAATGCCTAAAACTAAAATAATAACCAAAATATAAAATAAAATTTAAAATTTAAGGTCCATAATGTAGCAATTAAGAAAAGATAAAATTAGAGTTATCATAAATTAGAGAGGGTGTAACATACCGAAATACTGCACTGAATTGCATTTAAACGTAGCCTTTGAAAATACGAAATTTTTAAGGTATCTAGGAAGCGAATCCCAATTTCTAGTTATCCTCACATTAAAGGATCTTTCATAAATGGATGAAGTTATACGATGAAAAACTATTTAAGGGTTTCTACTCGATCTTTTGAAATTAAAGTTTTCAACAATATAACTAGGACAATTCGTCTTAATCACCTTGTGAAATAACAATAAAATTATCAATTTTATTACATTTTCAAAAGAAATACCAACAAAATCTAATACAAAAGGAGTGACGTGTTCCCTTATTCTTAATCTATAAACATATCTTATGATAGGATTAAATGTAAGATGAAAGCGTCTAAGTAAAACACTATTAGTACCCGTGAACACCTCTAAGGCGTATAATAATTGTGACATAAGAATACCACTAGCAACACGTTTCCTCACATAAAGAGGCATACATAAATGTAGAGACCACAATCGCCTTAAGGTAGCATTCACACGAGCACAAACGTAATCAATATTTTAAATTCGATTATATTAGCTGAAATCTGTATAAATACAAAATAAATAAATAAATAAATAAATAAATCTGTATAAATACAAAATAAAATCAAATAAATTTCAATACACGAAACAGAGAAAATTTTAGAATTCCTAAATGCAGGTTAGAAAAAACCAAACAGCGAATTGATTACATTAGTGGAATTAAATTTATTAATTTGCCTACAGCTCTTAAAGTAATTGATCGAATTTCCATTTTTAAATCTTCTCGTAAAGAATATTTATTTAATACAATTGAAACGCTTTTGATGTAAATTATATAAAATACGTTTGTATTATTCATATATTAAAAGCTACTATTTTAATTCATATTTTATTTGTACATTTAATTTTTGAATTAAATTTGCCAACTTGCCTTAATAATGCCTTTCGGCGCTGAAGCCAAATTGAAATTTGTAAAGTAAATTTTGACCAAATAAAATAAACAACTATATATGTAGTTGAAAAAAAGTACTTAAAAAGTTAGAGCAATTTCAACATAAGATGATTCTCAGACTTTTTCTAAAAAATATCGAAGTTTGAGACGCAGTAAATAAACCAATTTTTTTTTTTGACACATGAGTTCTTAACTTATTTAATTTACGTTTTTAAAATTTACGCAATCATAGAGAATTTTTAAAAACATTGTGAATTTCTTAAGGATTTTTATATCCATTCATAGACGAAATTAAAAGAAATGAAACACTCAGGAAATTCTTCCTAGTGATTAATATGTTACTGTCTTGGGATAGGGAAAAGATCAAAGGTGAAGGACTGCAAATATGGCAACACCGTGATTGCGCGAGCTGATAATTCTTAGAACAGTTGTTGGCCGCCATCTGATAAAAAGTTGGCGGAATTGTTGAAGTTTTTTAGCTCATGGCTCTGATATGCTATATTACTTTGGTGGGGTTTAGTGCTATGGGAACTCCGTAGGAGGAAGTTTAGAGATAAAAACTCATACACATCTGTCTTAGCTGATGTAGCCGTCGCTGGATAACGAACCCGCGACCTTCTGTGTCAACGCGCCAACCATTACACTGCAACGCCTCAACTTTGAAAATTAATGGAAGTTAACGATATTAAAAGAATATATAATTTCCATGAGCCGAAAATTTTTGGAATGTCCCAAAACTGAAAATGAAATTCAAAACCCTCATTTAAATTTACATTTAGTTGAAAGATGCCTTAAAGTAAAACACACTACAAAAACAAAATAAAAAATCACCACAAACATATTCCTACTCATTTTTGATGTTGACTGCTACTTTTTTGCTCCCACTCCCAACCAACCTTACTTTAAAGTATGAAAAACAAGGTTGAAAAACCAAACCAGAAAAAATATTAAATATGAGCATATATATGTATATACATATAAACGTATCAACAAAATTATTAAAGGTAAACCCGACCACCACATCATATTCATGTTCAAATTCATATATTCATACAACAACTGGGTGTACAAAAATATGTAAATTTTTGTGTGTTTTATTACACATTTTTCTACACATATGAGGCTTTTCATAAATAATGTTTGTTCTATATTAACAAATAGAACAATGAAACAACTTTGTCACTTTATCGAAAAACTTAACGGAACAGGCGTATTTCTTTATATATATTATTTATTGGAATTTAATGGAAATTGGAAACATAAAGAAAATATTTTTCAAAAATTCAAAATTCGTTTTAAATTTTTAGTGTAATAGATAATTAAATTTAACTAAAATGGGTAAAAAAGCTCAAATTCGGCTGTGCTGAATTTTTAAATATCCTCCACCAATTGTAGAGTTGTAAAATATAGCCAAAACTAAAAAAAAATGGTTCCAAATGATAGCTAACACTTCAAAACAAGCAATTACAAACTTTCATGCCAATGCATATGTATGCAAGTGTAGGTTCTATGATGTAGCAAAGTTGACATTTGTATTAATTATTTTTCAAATTAATTACTTGTATTTTTCAACTACGAAAACAAGGTACGCTATAATTTTTAATGTAATGGATTATACATTTCGAGGTTCCCTACTTTTTTAAAGAAAAAACACAGAAAATTTAAATGTAATACGGAATGTTTATTATCATTTGAAGGAACATTCTTTGGGATTTATTTTTTGAAGATTATGTCTATCAAATGTTGGCCGTTGCTACGTCGCAGATGGTCCATTCGTTGAGACCAATTTTCGATGACTCGTTCGAGCATTTCGACTGGTAACTGGCGGATGACACGCGTCATGCTTTCCTCCAAGGCCTAAATCGAAGCGTGCTTGTTTGCATAAACTTTAGACTTTACATATCCCCACAGGAAAACCAAGAGACCTGTGCATCCATAGGGCTTCAAACTCTTTTAAACCACACTTCAGTGCGAATTTTGCAATCAATTTATGCAGATCTGAAGGACATTTCTGAAAAAAAAAAAAAATATTGAGTGGAAAGTGGGTTATGGATGGTTCAACCGGTCAACAAATCTTTAATCAAAAGCGGCAAAACGAAGAAAATTTAGAAAATGTGGATGAGAAAACTATGGTTACGTTTGTTCCCTTATATTTTATAACTGAACATACTAAACAGATAGTTTGAAAAAATCAGAGATCATCTTCGATCAGGTATTGTGGACCAGTGAAATTTAAGTTTACACAGGAAACCACAGAAAATGTTCAAAAGGAATACAAAGGTATGTGTGGCGAGATAAAAAAATTGTTGCCAACAGAAGTGGAGTGTAATGACTCCCTCAATTTTGAAGTTAGTTACAACCTTATGTGTACAATGGTTAATGGTAAAGAGGTTAATATATTAAGCGAACAAAAGTCGTCTAGGTCCTGTAACATATGCAACGGAAAGCCAAGTGATATGAACAATATTGTACTGAAAAAATCGTTAAAACCCAATGAAAGTAATTTCAAATTTGGATAAATAGCAATGATGAGTGCTAAGTCTTCATTGCTATTTATCGAAATAATTTAAAATTTTTGCAAAAACATTTAGAATTAACAAAATAATGTTCAAAAACTGAAGACCTATTTAAGGCTGTCCTTTGCATAAGAGGGTTAACAGGAGGTGGATGATAATGCCTAAAAGCTAGACGAGAAATAGTAACAAACTATGTGTTGTTTTGTTACAGACATTTTTTAGCCAAAGGTGTGATGTAACGAAATGGGCGTGGCACTTATTGTATCACGTATACGTCCCAAATTTTTTAGATTTATATGAAGAAATAAACAAGTTATGGGGTTTAAGCCGGATTTTACAACTGTGCAATGTCCTAAAAAATTTTCTCTACTCTTTTTAATACAAAAACCTTTTAGAAGTAAAGTTATGGATATGAAAAAACTTTTAAATTTCGTTTAAAATTTAAAAATTTGTGTTTCCCATAGTGTGGACTAATTTACGAGAGATAAAATTTTTGGAGTTAACAATAATAACGCGGAAAAATGGGGTGAAATAGGGAAAAAAGTTACACCTGAACAACGCAGCTTAAACCCAGCCGCTGATATATAAAAGAACTTATTAAAACTGAGAGTTCTAAAGGGCAAAGTTACCCCTTAAAGACCCGCCAACCGTGGATAGGTACGTAGTAAAAATGGGAGCTAAACAGTTTCCCCCTTAACACCCAGAGTATTTGTAAGAATTTTATTTTATTTGGAATAACCGATAATCCATTATTATACCAAAAATATATCATTGGGAATTAGAAAAAAGGAAAAAAAAGTAAAAAAGAATACTATTATCCAATTATTGGTATTTTCAATCAACTTTATGAATAAAATTCGTTTAGAAATTGTGTACAGTACAAGCAACCATTTATTTACTGAATGTTCTGGAAAATTAGTACAATCTATCAAATTTATTAAAAAATTGTCGATATTCAAAAGTGGTTACTACAAATACGGTTATCCTGATCAAAAATAATATTATTAAATTAGATTTTCAGTTGAACCAACCGAACTGTGGATTGTATTGATTATAGAAGCCACTAAAGATTGGTATTTGTAAACGAATTTTCTGCTTTATATATTTTCCTAAAAAAATATTTAAATTCAAAATTAGTCATCAAAACTGAGTTCAAATCCCCGTAAAGGCAAACATAAAAAAAAAATATTTTGTTTTAATTAAAATAAAATATTATAATGTTTATGTAACAAATACATCAAAGAAAATTAAATTGAATTGAATTGCAGTAAGCAAGAGTGTGAACTATGAATCTGAATGCCGAGGTTCGATACCGGAAATATCTAAAAATAAATTTTTTTTTAAATAAAATTTTTTGGAATATAAATATTAAATAAGACAACTTGCACAACTAAAAATATAATTTAATATGAAGATAGTTGTTGAAACCGCCAGAATTCGATTGGCAACAAATTCGGTGGCCTCAGCTGATACTGTTTTATGGGTGAATGGTTTACAAAACCCTGTTTTATTGGTGAACGGCTTACAAAACCCTTCTGGTATAAATCTGAAACTCAAGATATGTGTTCCCTAGAGTGTGGGCTAATTAACTGAATAAACTTATTTGGAATTTCGAATAACGGGAAAAATAGCCCCCCTTAAACACGCATCACAAACTTTCTGAGCAAACAACTTGAAGGTTGGCAAGTAGGTTCCTCCTCCCAAATGAGATTTTTTGATATTTTTACTAGGAGGGACAAAAATGAGGGAATTTCCCCTTAACTTTCGGCTTCAAATGCAGATTATTAGAAGGGATTTTTTGGCATTTTTACTGGGAAAATCAAAAGGGAGAATTTCCCGCTAAATATTGCCTCAAATGCTGATTTTTGTATGCAAAAATTGCTGTATTTGTTACAAATTTGTTGTTTTAATATAAATAATAGAAAGGTATATCGAGCAGAAGAAAATGTTTCAAAAATTTTAAATTTATTACAACAGTTTGATGAATTGACAAAGTAAATTTTATTTATTATAAAAAATTTAAAATTCCATAAATACTGAATTGTTTATGTTTCATAACTTTTAAGCGGCTCGCGATATTTCTGAAATTTCTACTATGTTTCTTATCTAGGTACACTTTTTCATTATGTTTGCCAAAAAAGATTTTTTTTTGAGTTTTAGCCCGCTCTTTTTGAAGGTATTAATTTTTGCTTAAAATTCGTGTGTTAAATTAATATTTGCAATATATTCCTCGTATACAGCTGTTTTTATTTTGTAGGCAAAAGAACTCTAAATCACCATTCCTAGCCGCCTTAAAGGTGGCCAAGAGGTTAAAGATTTACCAAAAATTTTTAATATTTTTTGTTCAAATAGATTTAAGAAATGTTTCATAAATATGTGAAAACATGTTATCATTTTTATGAAACAGCTTCTTCACATTTATGAAGTGTTACATTGGACGGAATTCTATGAACTTTTTTATATACATATATGATAAAACTATTTCCTTGAGTGTAGTTAAATCATGTTTAAATTTCTTATTTTTTATATAAACATTTTTAAATTAAGTATTAATCTTTTTAAAATATATATGATTATAATTGAAATAAACTTTTTTATTTTTAAATTAATATGTCAATATTTTAGATTTTGTTTCCGCATTTTAAAAATTATTAGAACCAAAAATATTTAAATTAAAAAGTAAGCAAATTTATTTTGATTTCTAAACAATTTTTATTTAATTTAATGTTGTTATGCTTGATTTTGAAAATGTTTTATTGCTTCGTTCACTTTTTGCAAAAATTTTAAATTTTTTATTATTTTGTTGACTAGACAGTTGGTATGGAGAGCCTTATATGTAAAACAAATGCACCTAACTACAGCACACAGTCAGCAAAATAGTTATAGCAGACAAAATAATATAATTTAGGAATTGTAATATTTTTGAGATCTTAGATCAAAAAGTATATAAGTTATAGATTTTCGAATAAAAAATTATGTTAATATTAGTAAAAAAAAGTTTGTTTCTCCTAATATTGTACGCTTTATATATTTCGCTGGCTGCTTACGTACTCTCATGATTTTAAAGTATGTACAGCTTTAGCTTTACAAATATGAATTACAATTTAAGTGGATTTTCATATATACAAATATACTTTTTTTATTTTATTTCTTTTTTTTTCATTTATTTTCTGGTATGAGGTAAACTAAATACATGATAACGTAAACGAAATTTTCACTTTCATGTACAAAAAAATGAAAAAATTTAGAAATATATTTACATATTATTTTTAAGGGCACAACTGAAAATTGTATGTAAATTAAATAAACAAAAATATTAAAATTATAAATCAATTTTTAAATAGGTTACCTGGAGATTTACAAAAATTTATATTTTTATTTAATAAATCACTTACAAACATTTATATAAATAAGGTCATATATGTGTTTTTCAATCAAATGTCAATGATGTTAGCAATGTTACCATGAGCTATTTGTTAAGTCATAGAAATAAATTTATAAAAAAAAAAAAAACAGAAAAGAAGGAAAATTTTGAAAACTTTATCATAAATCTGTCAAGTTGTTTAGATGTTAAAATCACAGAATATTATACATAACCTTGGAGTGTTGCACTTTTAGTTTTTGAGAAATTTCTTATTAAATATTAACAAAACTTTTACCTTTGCATGAAAATATAACGATCTGTAATGGATTAGGTGCTTAGAGTGCAAAATATATTTATTTTTATAAAGTGAAATCTCGAATTAATGGATAGCTATGATTGAAAAAAATACATTTAAGCGGGGCGGAAAATACCCTGAAATAAAAAATCGAAGAAAATATAAAAATAAAATACTAAAAATGAGCGCCGCGGTAGGCTAGTTGGTAGCGTGCTAGCTTATCAGTGCGGGGGTCGTGGGTTCGATTCCAACCAGAGGCTCTGGTCTGTTTTACAAGGAGTCGAAGGCCTTTGTTGCTAGTGCTCGGTTAGGGTATTAACATATAATTTGTAATTAGATGATTAATAAATAAAATAAATAAATAAATACTAAAAAAACTGATCCATAAAAAAAATCAATTTTCGAGTTCAGCTGACAAAAATAAATAAGAAGAAATTAATGCGTAAAAAATGTAAACATTTTATAACAAAGTGTAACGTCTTCTAACAAAAGTAAATGCAGTGAAAAAGTTTTAGGTTTATTGTAAAACCCAAATAAGTGGTTTTAATGAAAAATTTTGCTGAAGATTCATAACTATTTTTCGTTTTAAAATCATGTACATTATTTTAAAGCTATTAAATTCACTCTTTGCCCCCCTAAAGCTATCTCTATCCAAAAGCAACTTTTTCACTTTAATGATTTAATTTTCAATGTTTTATAAAGTATTTTAGGCATCTAAAATAATTAGTTGATTAAATTGCGGTGACACGATTTATTAATCGATTTTGTCTCAAGTGACTGTTATTATACATTTAAATTATTGTTCTACTTATACAAAAAGAGATTATAAAATCAATCTTAAAGCAAATTAATTTAAACGCCAAACAACTTTCTTTAATAGTTGTCATATACAAAAGAATAATGACGTTAATAAAGTTAAACTTTAATGAAATGCCAGCGTAAAAATGATAAAAAGGAATTAAGTATTATGTTAGGAACATCTTTCAAATGTTAATGCAACACAAGAAAAACAAAAAGAAAATCTTTGTTCTTTTAAATTGTATAACCACCGCAGAATTAACCATAATTAAAAAAAAAAAAAAGAAAATGTTTTAAAATTAAATGCAAAGACTAGACTTTGATAGTTATTCAAAAGAAAAAAATAGAAGGATTTAGTTAGCCGTACATTTGAGTAAAATGAAAAATTTTTTAAGAAAAAATAAAATAAACTCTTTAACATTCATGTTTTGAACCAGAGATAGGCATGAAAGTGAATTTTGACTTTCACTCACGCTCACGAAAGAAATCTTCGAATTACGCACAATCAATCACGAATATGCAAGTATTTTTCTACACAAGTTTATGTGAAAAAATTATAGTATCACTCACGTTCAAACGTGGATGATGGAAAATACTGTTCACGTGCCAATCTCTTATTTTAATTAATATCATGTAAGTAGGACTATAACAATTGTTGTAACTAGTACAAGTGGAAATACAAACACTCACTCAAGTGCAGTTTATGCTTCCAGTTTAACACACACATAATCGTGTATACATACACACACAAACACGTAAAATTACATTATATTCATTTAGTTTTATAAAGTTTTGTATAATTCTATTTTATAAAACATGCCGCTAAATGACTTGTTTCCGCTTCCTTAAACTGATAGATGACTTTATGACCGATGTTGAGTAAACTTCTTCACTACTTGTAGTTGTATTGTAGTAAGTCGTTAGTTAGTTACTTGGCTGGTTTATTTACAGCAGCTGCTTTTCTAATTTGTCTGTAAATTTTTGCATGTAAGTATGTGTGGGAATGTGAGTTTGTATATTTTTTACTTTGAAAATTCTTCTTGAAAAGTTATTGTTTGCTCTAAATTTGTTTTCATCATCATTATCATTATCTTTCTTTAGCTTACTTGAGGCTAATATTTTCATTTTACTTTTTCGCTTTTAAGCAACAACATTTTTGCGGGTGCTGTTTCATTTGTTGTTTTTTTTTTTTTTGTAATTAAACTCAATTATGCCGAAATAATAGCTTTTTGAGATTTTTTTTTTTTTTTGGAGGGGATTTTCTGCTGTTATTTTTATCTTGGTTTTTCTTTTAGCTTGTATATGGATTAAATTAGCTTATTCTACACAAGAAAATTTCGCTATGACATTAAAAATGTTGTCGATATCCAATTAAAAGAAATATAGTTTTGAAGGAAATTTCCTCAAAGTTTTAAATACAAAAAAAAAAATTTAAATAAAAGAATTTTTTAAACGTCTAAGAAAAATGTTTTACATTCACTTCCCCAGCACATTAATTGTATCACTGGTTCCACTTGAACTGTTGCCATGGAATCAAGTTCAGGGTTCTACAAAAGAAGAACTTGGTCCAGACCTAATTCTAAGAGAATTTCTTTTACTTTGGGGAAACAGATCCTCTAGCTATTTAGTATTCGCACTACCAGTTGAACAGTTTATAAAGCCAAGAATCCATCAAAACCACACATTACCAAACACGCATTACGACGCACTACAACGTATTACCCTACACCTTATTTCATTGGTGAATTTTACAGGCATTGAACCTCAAAGTAATGTATGCATACTTACCAATATGCTTACAAAAAAGTAAAAGTAATGGGTTACCTTTAGGCAGATAGGGGGTCAAAAAAAAATTGGTTATCCATATGATTACGAAGAGGTTAACAATAATTGGTTACGGATATACTGAAATGGATTAATTGATATACAAAATATTTATCAAATATTTTTATGCCACGTATGATTTGAGTAAATTTTTCAGCTTTTATGTTAAATTGTAATGCAGTATATAGGGTCCGCCATCTAACGTTTTTTTTTCAACTAGTGCTTATTTCGTGAATGGTAACACTTAGCTCATGTCTGATTTGACAGATAATTAGTTTTATCCATTATCTTGAAAATCATGGTAATGTTGCAGAATGTCATCTTTTCAATGTCATCTTTTCAGATGAAACTCATTTTGATCTTGGCGGGTATGTAAACAAGCAAAATTGTCCCATTTGGGGCACAGAAAACCCACACACATACATTCAAAAGCCGATGCACCCAAAACGAGTCACTATTTGGTGCGGATTTTGGTCCAGAGGCATAATTGGGCCATTTTTCTTCAAAAATGAGCAAGGAGTGGCCATTACAGTCAATGGCGATCGTTATCGGGCCATGTTGAACGAATTTTTGTTCACAAAAATTTAAAAGGAGGATATTGGCAACATTTGGTTTTAACGTGCCACACAGCTGAAGCTACACTCGATATTTTGCGCCCTGTTTTTGAAGGTCGCATTATCAGCCGCAGAGCTGATGTCGTTTGGCCACCTCGGAGCTGCGATTTGACACCGTTGGACTATTATTTGTGGGGTGCCGTCAAAGATAAGTGTTACGCCGACAAGCCGGACACAACTGACGCTTTAAAGGACAATATTCGTGAAGCCATTTGTGAAATACAGCTGCACACAATCGATAATGTGCTTAAAAATTGGACCGATCGTGTAGGCTACTGCATGGCCAGCCGAGGCAGCCATTTGAATGAAATTATTTTCCATTATTAGCCGGAAGGATTGTACTTTCAAATAAAAAAAAAATTTGAGAAAATACTAAGTAGTTTTTTTTTATAGCATTTTTAAAAAAAAAAAGTTATTTGGCGGACCCTATACATATATCCAACTATCGGTAACTCATTTTTTATGTTTTATATTTATGCTGAAGATAAGGAAAATGCATTACAATATAATGCTTTTTGTATCCAATTATCGGTATTTTAAAAAAACAATGATACAGATAAGGTAATGTATAAGTTTATCGCACCCATTACCAAAGTTTTCCTGGGAAATTGTAACACAACCGGTTTTTTGTAATTTAAAAATTTGATGAGATTTACTTTTGATGTTCAAAGAAATTTGTTGTATACACTTAAAATAGTTTGAAGTGAAAATAACAGAAAATGCTAATTAAAAGAAATTATATTTCATTTAAAAACCGGTCTAAATACTTTTCATTTAAATCAAATCGTTGTTGTTATTAATTTTTAAATATTGTTTAAACAACTGACACATCAGTAAAAACAAATTATTAATCAGTTAAAAATAAATGTTAAAATTTTACCTATCATTCCCTAAAAAATAACTGATTATTCATTTATTTGAAATTGTTTTTTTTTGTGTAAATGATATGTTCTTGTAATTTGAATTGATATAATTTTTTGTAAAAATAATCAATTAAAATAAAAAACATATTAGAATTTATAAATATACATATATTTTTTTTTGAAATACGAATTTCCGTTTTGTGGGTAAATTGTTACAAAATTTCATACAAATGAAAAAAAAAAATAAATTAAACTGAAAAAAATTGGCAAATGATATTAAATCATTTTGAACAAATGTATAAAAAAATTTAAAATAAATATTTCTTTGACAAATATTTTTATTAAACTACAAACAGTATACTACATAATATTCTGAGTGTACCAATAATGGTATTTATCAGGAAGTTTTTCTTCAAATATTTTATAAAAATATGTCATTTTTATGGGTTATTTAGCTCTTTTCTCAAGATATCACATAAAGAAGTCACATAAAACTATCGTTTTTATGGTTTAAATGTTTGGCTAAATTATAGGGGACTGTTTTGGTCTTTCTTGAAAAAATATTTAAATTACTTATACAAATTGCAGTTAAATAAAAAAATGTGGAGCGCCCCGGTAGGCTAGTTGGTAGCGTGCTAGCGTATCAGTGCGGGGGTCGTTGGTTCGATTCCCACCAAAGGCTCTGGTCTGTTTTCGCTACAACGAGCCGATAGCCTTCGTTGCTAGTGCTCGGTTAGGGTATTAAGATATAATTTGTAATTATATAGTTAATAAAATAAATAATAATAATAATAAAAAAATGTGCTACGAAAAACTTCATCAGAAAATTTCACTGTGAGTTGTCGAAGGCTGAATTTAGCTCAAAATAACTTTTGCACTGAATTTTGAGTATTAGTCAGTACATATTTGGTATATTTTTATTGGCATTAAAATTTAATTAGCATTAGTTCAGTAATCCTAAAAAATTTCATTGGAATTTAGTTTTAATGAAATTTTTTGTCATTAGCACTTATCATTCTAATGCTAATAAAATCGTACTAATACCTCAAAAACAAATTACAATTGATCAAATAATAAGCATTTGTTTATAAAATAAAACAAATTTTTAAGTTGCTTTACAAATAAAGCTGTAGTGATGTCTACCCGACATAACTTATTTGTATTTTCGTGGTATATTAATACACCGCTTAGTTTTCGAGATACTGGCCATTTTAAAAAATAGCAGTTTTATAAAATGACCAGTACCTTAAAAACTAAGCGATGTATTTACTTGTTTTTATCAATTTTCCAGTTCCCGATGCTTACTTCATTCGTTCCTCATTTCATTTCCTTGACTTCTACTTGAGCTAGTTATGAACCTGGATAGAGTGGAAATCAATATCTATATATTTAAAATATTTGTATTTTATTCGCTCATTTTTTGTATTGATAAAGAGCTCAAGCGAACATTTGATTTCAAAAATTTATCTCCATTTTTAACGACTTTTAAAATAAATTATCTGTAAATTTGCAATTATCTCTTTTTAATAGGTTAATTAATAATTGCAATGGAATTTAAAGAAATGAAATACTTAAAATCATTAAAAAAAAAATGCTAATGAAAATAATTCCTTTACAATTTATATCAATGCAATGCTAATGAAATCATCAAATAATTAGTCCACTCAAGTTATTCGAACTGTCATAAGATTTGATTGTACCCACACAACACTTGATTACGTTAACAATTTCTTTAATTAATTTATTAATAATGCATTATTTAAAAGAAATAATTAACGTCGATATATAAGCTTTTTGTATAACTATAAAATGGAGAAAACTCGCTAAAATAGAAAAGGGTGGGTAAATCGAAAATAAACTCACTTTCTTACGTTTCGTGTACTAGTTCCTCTTGTTCCTAGTTTCATTAAATTTTTTCCCTGGTATAGTGTTTCAAATATAAACTAAATACTTGCAAAAATAAATATTTATGTCTAATGCAATAAAAATACTATTAAATACTTCTTGGAATATTTAAATATAAAATAATGAGCTAATTAATTTTATATAAAAAACACTTTAAATAATTTGCTCTATAGAAAAGAAGATGTTGAATAAAGTTACTAAACTTTTTTTTTCAAATTGTCCTTTTCACCTAAGAAGAAACACAATTACTTTATAAAGTTAAATATTTATTTAAATGAAGAGGTATTAAAAATGCTAAAACTTTGTCCAAAGGTGTCAAAAAGCAAATTAAAGTATAATTTGGATAATAAAAAATCTTCAATATATTTGCACAGGCTAAAATAATAAAAAAAGGACTGATTTTAATCACTTATACTACCACAAAAAAATTGATAGACAGTTTCCTTTTAGAAGAAATTTAAATTAAAAAAAAAAAAAAAACTTTCTCAGAAATCATAATTTCTCTAAAAGAAATATCTTAAAATTCATGATTAGAACTCAGCAAAACAATATCAGGTAAGTCTTTAGAAATAATTAGGTTTTTTTCATTGACATTCTGGGGATTTTGTTTACTTTTTGTATGAATTTTTAATATTTTATTATTTTAGTCGAGAGAGTATTTTTGTTATAAGTGTAATAGCTATTTTTATACCATGGTCCACTATATAAAAGTTGTTATAAAAAAATTACTCTAAAACTAAAGTGAAAAATTAAAAAGTTCAAAAAACTTTAAACCAAGTCAAGATTATAATAATTCAAAAATTATAAATTCTACAAACAACAAAAAATAGTTTACAAAACAATAAAAAATCACAACATAAATTTAACAACACAGACCTTAATAAGACAACAGAAATCTAAGCCAACTTAGATATTACTTAAATCCTTTTTGCCACTTTTATTTGACCGTAAAATTTGTATAAATGTACATTTTTTTGTTTTGATTTTGAAGCTTTTTGTTTGTTAACAACATGGATTTTAAAGTTTAGTAAGTTGCCAACAAATCAGTATATAAGTAAGAGGAGAACGTGTTTTTTATTGTTAGAAAGAAGTCTTGTAAATGTTTGCACATTGACACATTTAATGTTGCATGCAGCAAATGTTTGCATACTTATACACAGCATCAGCAGGAACAATAACATCTCATAGTAATACAAAACTTTTGTAATAACTAGGGCTAGAAAATTCATAAATATGTTATCTTGTTTTAGTAAGTATATAAAATATGTACTGATAATTGAAAAATATGCATTTAAAATTTTCCAAATATGCATCAATGATTTATTTGTTTTCAATATCATCGACAGGAAGATATCAAAAAATGTGCTTAACACGATTTTATTTTTCAAAATATGCAAACAATGCATTAATATAAATACACAAATTTACAACAAAATGTGCATTAATACTCGTCATATCTATTAAACATTAAAATATGCATTTATAGCAAAATATGTATTTATATCGAAATATGCAATATAACATGGATTTATAACAAAATATGTATTCATATCAAAATATGCATTTATAGAAAAGTATGCATTTTTAGCAAAATATGCATTCATAACAACATATGCATTCTTAGCAAAATATGAATACATATTACAGCAGAATTCATTTATAGCAAAATATTACAAAATATGCATTGATATTAAAATATGTATCGTATTTATAGCAAAATATGCACTCATATCAAATATGAATTTATAACAAAATATTCAGAAATATCCATTTTTATCGAAATATGTATTTAGAGCACAATATTCATCATACGAATTGATACAAAATTTGCTACCGTATCTAAATATACATTCATATCAAAAAATGTGGATTAAAATACACATTTATAGCAAAATAACAATATATGAATTCTTAGCGAATAATGAAAAAATATGCACTCATATCAAAATATGCACACATAAAAATACAATTATTGTAAAATATGCATTCATAGCAAAATATGTGTTTATTGCCCAATATGCAATTATATAAAAGTATGCTTTTATAGTAAAATATGCAAATATAATTATTAAATTTTCAACCATATTAAAATATGCATTCATAGCAAAATAAGCATTCAAATATTCATTTATAATAATATGCATTCATATCAAAATATGTTTTGATAATAAAGTATGCAGAAATATGCACTTATATCAAAATATGCATTTAACAAAATATGCAGAAATATGCAATTACAATACAATATGTAAAAATATGTATTAACAAATCTGTACAGTTTTGTTGTTTCTCAAATATATTCAGTTATCCCGTTATCGATATCAAACATGCATTTACATGAACTTCCTAGCCCTAGTAATAACTATAGAATTGTATGTTTTGTTTATCCCTTCTTTTATGTAAGGATTTCGTTTGTCTTTCTCTAATATAACAAAAAAAAATTTTTGTTAACTGTGTGACAAAAACCAAAAACATACACTACTGGCAACATCAGCAACAACAGCAATAATAACAACAATATTGAAATGACTACAATATTATTTTTATTTTCAGTTAACAAGAGAATTTTTGTTAGTTTTATTTAGTTTATGCATTCATTTTGTTTCTAAAAGTAGTTTTGAATTGGTTCCATGTTGTATTTTTAGGATAACTTTTATGTTGTTGTACAATGTACATAAAAAGGACTAAAACAAAATAACATGTTTTCAGTAAAATTTATGCAAATCAAAAATGGGTTATCTCTGGTTACAAGATTTTTGATATGTTTTGCTAAAACAAAGATACTAATGCTAATAAACACATCGACATAACATAGTACATACAATTAACATATTGAAAGTATTCAGTTTATATCGTATGTGGGATTAATGAATTGAGTGGAGTAATTAATTAAATTGATATCAGTTGTAATAAAATTATTTTCATACTAATTTCTTAACTAATACAAATGATTTAAGGATTTGATTTTAATAATTAATGACAATTGTTTTAAATTTGACTACCATTAACAAAATGTTAGTTTAAAGAATAATTTACATTGACACGTTAGCTTTTCAAAAAACAAATTAATGAAGAAAAATTGCTGAAATCAGGATTGAAAAATACTCCCTTAATGCTCATTTTAAAGTTTAGATAGATTAATTTTAATTTCATTCTGGTTTGCAGCCAGCTAAAGTAGATCGAAATGGAATGAAAAACAAGACAAATTGGAACACTAACCACAGAGAAGGAAATGGAAATGTGCACGAAATTTGTATTCTCGGTGTATTTTCTACATTAATTCATTGCTACGGATTCACTCCAGATCTACCTCTTTTATTATTTTAACTTTGCCAATTATATCGCGTAGATTTCGAAATACTGGACATTCTAAAAAATGGAATGATTTGAAACAATGTTCCATTTCAAGCATTTTATGCCAGCTTTAAAAAAAGTTATGTATACAAATAAGTTTTTTAAATTTACTTATAAAATGGATAAAATTTTTAGTATTTTTAAGAAAATTTGGTAAATAAGTAAAACTGTTTTTTACACACTTTAAACACAATAAGATACACAAAGTTTAAAATTAATATATAATGCTTTAAATACCTTAACATTGTCATTACAAGCAGTGTTCAATTTCAAAAGCACATAAAAACTAAAAAAAAAAATAATAAAAACTTAAGATATCGTAACAATTGAAAACAAATCGTCAATATTAAAAATAATATCTTTAAGCTGAAAAAACGCTTAAATTATAAAAATAAATCGCTGCAATAAGAAAGATCGTCAAAACGTAGAAAAATCAAAAAAAAAAAATTAAATATGTATATTAAAATTAACAAATAAATCGCTCAAATTGAAAAAACTGTATAAATCGTTAAACCGCTTGAACTGAAAAAAAAATAAAAAATCACTAACATTAACAAATGGTGATTTACTTTATCCAATCAAGCCAAAATGTGGAAAGGGCGATTTATTTCAGCGGGTTTTTTAAATTTTGGAGCATTTTTATTTCCTTACATTTTTTGTAAATTTTTGCGATTTCTTTAAATTTTCCTCAATCTATGCATTTTAAGAGAAATTTTTATTATTTGTTAATGAATTTTTTTTTTTTTTGAAGCGTAATCCATATATGGCAATTTTGGCAATTTTTTTAATTTCGTCGACTTTTATTAATATTGGCGATTATTGCGATTATACCAATTTTACACTTTTTTGTTTTACCATTCTTATAATATTGACTATTTTACCAATTTTGTCGATTTGTATAATTTTGATGAAAGCATTTTTAGCGATTATGTTGTTTGGTGATTTTTAAATTAAATGACTTCTTTTTAATTTTGTAAAAACTAAAGCGTTGTGGATATCGGTAAGGATAACGCTATTTACAATTTTTTTGGTAACGCTATTTTAAGGGCAAAGCTATTTCATTTATTTCGGTATCGTTATTCTAAAAATAACGGTATTTTAGTTATTTCGGTAACGGCATTCTAAGGATAATGGTATTTCGATAAATTTGTTCACAAAAAACGTTCTAAAATTGTAAAATACTCAAAAGTTGTTTTTTTAATTTGAAATAATATTTTATAAATTTAGAATGTTACTAAAATTTCTATTTTTTAATAAAAATGCTGTTTTTTAAATAAATTTTCCGTTAATGTTTAAGCGGAATTAAATAAACGTCAGAATTAAGTACACGAGAACACACAACTTTACTCGGCAAAGTTTATTAAAGGAGTAAGTGAAATAATACAAAAGCAACTTAAAAGTAACCTTCAAATTGCATTTATGTTTGACATTAGTGACAAAGTGTTTGGATTGTAAAAGAGAATGATAATTACAGGGTGATTAATAACTAACATGTTCTAACTAAAAGAAGCAACCATTTATTTAGTACAATCTATCAAATTTATTAAAAAAATAGTCGATTTTCGATAGTGGTTACTAGTGGTTATCCTGATCAAATATACAATTAAATTAGGGTTTCTGTTGAAAAAACCGAATTCTAAATTGTATCGATTTTAGAAGCCATAAACTATTGGTATTTGTAAACAAATTTTCGGCTATATTATTGATTTTTTCTAAAAAATAATTTAAATTCGAAATTAGCCATCAAAATTTATAAGTGTCTGTGGGCTAGTGGGTAGAGCTAGCCTAGAACTCTTTATTTCCGTGTTCAAGTCCCGGTAAAGGCAAACATTTAAAAAAATATAAAAAAAATATATTTTTTTTAATTAAAATAAAGTAGTCAAATGTTTAAATAACATTTATATCAAAGAAAATTAAATTGTGGTGGAATTATGAATCTGAATGCCCACGTTCGATACCGGAAATATTTAGGTTTTGAAATTACAAGCTTTTAAAACAAAATTTATAGAAAATTTATTTTGCAAACCCTTCCAAACAAAATCCTGGGCACGCCACTGGCCTACACAATGCATATTTTATGTTATCAGAACAGCAAAAATTAATTAATTCAGGAAGAATTTATTTTTTAATTATATAATGATTCATATTTTTAATCCTATTGTTATCTCGAACGGTTAACGGTATTTTTAGGGTAACGTTAGTCAGTTTTTAATCAAGAACAGTATTTTACCGGAGCAGTCATCATAAATGTTTGTGTTTTTTTAAATTTTCGTGAATTTTATTTTGCAGAATTATTATATTTTAGCATTTTTTTTTTTAATTTTTTGCTATTATGTTCAATTTATGAATTTTTCAATTTTGGTAATTTTTATCAATTTTGGAGACTTTCCACTTTTCAATTTAAGCGTTTTTTTAAACTTTAGCGATTTTTGCAATTCCTGGGATTTTTTATAGATTCTGGTGTTTTGTTTCAAATTTGGCATTTTTTTTTTTTTACCAAGAGTTTTTTTTTCAATTTTAGCGAGTAATTTAAAATTTAAAGATTTCCTTTAATTACTAGTGATTTTCTCTAATTATAACGATTATTTTATTTTTCACTCCAACGATTTGTTTTTTTCAAGTTTTAAGGGAATTTTTATAAAAAAAATTTTAAAAATACATTTATCGTTTTTTAAAAATGAAGGTTTTTGTGCATTTTTATGTATTTTTGCTCCGAACAAAAAAAATAGTTATTTTTTTAATTATTTATAAAATTTGAATAGTTTTTACACACATTTAACGTAAATTTACACATTATGAGTGCACCAACTTCATTTTAAATTTAGCCAATTTAGAGTAGGAGTTCGGTTTCCTAGAATAATTACAATAAATTTTGAACATGAATTAATTGAAGTGTAACTTCACCGGCCAAACCTGTTGTCCGTTTTCATTTATGAAGATTTTTTGACAACAAAATCTTTTTTAATCTATTGCAATTAGTTTTATTTTATGTATTAGTGTAATTTTAATTATTCCTTTTAATACAATTTTTTCCCATTTACATTTGTTTTAACTAATGGTAATGCAATTTTAATTGTTATGAAAATCTCCCAAGTATGATGTATATAAACAGGATAAGCTTTATATAAAACTTGGCAATAAAATCTTTTTGTCTATTTGGAGATTTGTGTCATGAGTAATTAAAAACATAATAATAAACAAATAAAAAAAAATAAAACTTGTAAATTGCTATTGTAGTTGTCTTTGACAACCCATATCCTTAGGTTTAAAAATATAACAATCAAATTATATTTTAAAATAATAATTTAAAATATATTTAAAATACATTTTAAAATGTTGTTGATTCCTAAAGTTAATACTTATGAATATAACGAGTCAATTTGTTAAATAAAAGATATTTTTTTTTTTGCTAAATGTACAACATTTTATAGAAATCTTTAAAATCTTAAGCTTCAATCTAAAGAGAATTCGTTTATTAAGGCCGAGTTTTTCGGAAGTGAGTTAAACTACGTTTAGTTAAACCGAAAACGAATTTTGTCAGCCATTTCGGAGTTTATTAACATAAATTTGTCAAAATAACTTTTCTTTGCATAGAATTTTGATCTTTATTGAAATAAAACAAAATAAACCAAATTTAAAAAGCAGAATGCCAGTTATAAACTGAGTTTAAAGATAATCTACGTCCTAGAAACTCGGTATAAGTAATTTACAATCCGATCTAAATGTCAGACATTTAAAAAAACGTTTACATTTGTCCTGATTAATTTATTATTTAAAATCAGCGAAATCTATCCAGTGCACATTGGGGAGAAGAGTTATAAAACGAGGATTAATTCAAAAAATGAAATTAGTTTTTCGTATAAGTATTTGATACCATATAGAAGTAGATAAAATTCAACATAAATAACTGTAAAAATTATGGATCTATGTTGTTAAAATCAAGTTATTTTAATTGCGATTTGTTTTCATAGAAACCACTGTTTTTTTATTTTTTAAATAGATCCATTAACTTCAGGTTTTTGACTAATTTATTAATACATTTTTCTAAAGAAAAATATTGTGGAAATATTTTTAAACTTTTTTTAAATTTGTCAAAAAAATTATTTTTTTTTTAAGGAAAGGTTGATTTTCAAATTATTTGTGAGAATACTTGGGCAAAACTTTTTATATATTTTAAAAATATTGTATTTCAGCTTGCATATTCAAAAATAAAAACCTTGCCGTTTTTGCCCCATTTGAAAATATTTAAATTTTTGTTAACTTAAAATAGTTTTTTCTGTTTTATTTCGTTTAAGTAATTATTTTAGTTATTGTTATTGTTGTTGTAATTATGATTTTTGTAACATACAGTACAACAAGTAAAGAGTTTAACTCAGTTGATAAAATGATCGTAAAAGAAGTAAATGTAAATAATTTAAAGTTTTTTCATGGATGGATTAGATTTTTGATTGTCTGCTACATTTGTCGTATAAAATTACTATGAGAAAATGGCAGATAATAAAATATTGTTTCTGTTACAAAATCACGCATTCAAAAAGAACTCAGAGAGCAAACAGGACTTATTGTTGATCAACCAAAACCAGGTATTGGAAATTCTAACGATGGTAACGCTACCAGGCGAGATTTACATCAAAAAATTTCGCGACTCATTCGTTAAACTTTACACAAATTCTTGATTCATGGACCCGAAACAGTATCCCATGCTCTATAGCCAATAGGCCAACTTTCTGAATAGGCACAAGGAGCTCGTAATAAAGACTTTTAAAATTTTAGGGAACAATATGCTCGTAAATGCAGTTGCGAAAAATCGAATAAAGACATTTTTAATCGGTTTCTTATTACTTCAGATCCTTTATTTTAAAGCAAAAACAAACATTGTGATAAAAAACTACATAATTTAAATTTACCACAAACAACACTTGATTTGTTTATTCTGCCAAATATTTCCGAAGATGATGATAATAATGAAGATGATGATTATGATGAAGATAAAGATAATTATGAAGATGATTTTTAATTACATATTTTAGCAATGCATGTGCTTTGTTTCAAAAAAAATATTTGTATATATGTATATAATCAGAGGCTTTTTTAAACGTAATTTTTAAAATTGATTAAAAAAACAACAAATATTTGTAGAATATAATATATTTTTTAGAAATATAAATTCCAAAAAAAAAATTTAAAACTTATTTAAAAAATCAGATATTATTTTATTATTTGAAATTGTTTGAAAAAATTGCATAGTTTCTTTTTAGTTTTTAGGTTATTAAAAAAATAAAATTAAAATTCCACTCAAATTTTCCAACAAGTTTTTTTTTAGTACATAATCACTATACACAGGATGCAAAAAAAAATTTTGTGTCATAAATTACAGGCTTTCCTGAATTAATCCTTGTTTGTATGTTTCACCCCACTGTGCAGTAGTAAAAAATCTTAAGAGCAAAAATTTGAAGAGTTGTATTAAAATGTTTAGTAAAAGTAATAACCATTAGTTGTTTTTTTGTCAACGGGAGACCGCTGAGCTTAACGTACAAATACTTAACCGCTTAACCCTCTAACCGGCAAGCCCACTTCTAGACGGTGTTCATGAAATTGACTACACCTTTCCCAGTTGTATTTCAGAAATAGTCAATTGTATTTCAGAAATTGTCAATTGTATATTAGAATAGTCAATTGTATTTCAGAAATAGTCAATTGTATTTCAGAATCAGTCAATTGTATTTCATAATAGTCAATTGTATTTCAAAAATAGTCAATTGTGTTTCAGAAATAGTCAATTGTATTTCAAACTTAAAAAGAACAGTACACCCTACGCTTTTGAGATGTTATTTATCTTGTTTTTTAATAATTTTTGTATTTTCAAATGCTTTGTATTTTAACAAAAAAATCATATAATTATATGATTAAAAATATTTTTAAAACACTTCGTATATTTTAGGAAAGCTAAATATAAAATTCCAATATAGCAGAATTTTTAAACATCACTTCCAATTGAAAACCCTAATACATTTTACATAGTGAACCGAAACTCAAATATAAAAGATATTTGTGAAATGAAACAAATTTGTAATATGTATAAAATATGTAGTATATGTTTTTACAATGTAGGGTGTACTATTTTTTATTTCTGAAAAAGCTGGAAAATTGTTACTTAGGGGTCCTTAGATTCAAAAAATTTCGGAATTTGCTTAAAATTTTATTTTATCGCTGAATACGAATCTGGAATTAGAATTTTAGAATTCAAAATGGCGGGTCCAGTATATCTGGTTTAAGAAATAATAAATTGCGGATTTTTTTAAACTTATTTCCTTTTTAATTTTTTTAACACGTAAAATAAAATAATATTTTATATTTGCATTTTGATCAGTGAAAATTTTGTGTGTTAACTTGTATTTTAAAAGAAATTTTCCACCAAAATCGAAAATTTTTTTAAAGAAAAGTTCCTTAATGCATTGCATTATGTTACATTTTATGCAATCAAAAACTATTATCATTACTAACATCAATATGCACTTAAAATATAACTGATATATATTTTACATTATAGCATGCAATAAAGTAAATGACTTAAACAACTCACGTAACTTGCAGCAAAATCCCTGTGTAAAAAAGTATTTATGAAAGAAATTTTGTTGTAACTAATAATAATGTAATACTCGTATATGAAAAAATATTTGAAACATTATTCTGTGTAAAAACTTATAAAAACATACTATTAGCGACATCTTGTTTCCGCTATTAGGCTTTAAAAGTAAAAAATCACATAACACCACTATTGAAGCCTGTGATGGCTATATGCTATAATGTTGCTTACACTCAAAGAGAAATGCAAGGCGCAAACAACAATGAATATTTATACTAATGGCCTGCATGAAAGTAATTAAAACAGGTTTTATTCAAAACATTCACTACATAGTGTTATGAAATATTGCGAATGTTGATGTTATGATTCGCAAAGCGAAAAAAAAACAAATGAAACAAGATTAAAACAACATGCAGTCGCTTTACTTTATAATATAGAAACATGTAGAGTATATTGCGAAATTTTTCTTTACCTAAGATATAGTAAAATAAATTCATATGCAGTAAAATCTGGTTAAGACGAACTACAAGAGATCGTCCAATTTAGTATAAGCAAGGTTCATATTAACCAAGGTAAAATGTTTTTAATATTTTTTAACAACAACAATAGATAATATTTAACAACAACATCGCATCGCATCTCTGTTTATTGTACTAGCAAAAAGAAACAACCAACAGCTTTTGGATTAGATTTTATATATGAATAAATAGTTTCCAATAAGTTTTAAATTTGATATTAAGGACTTTTTCAAGAAATCTTCTTCGATCCTATGGAGTTTTTTTTTTTATAAAATATACTTTAATCAAATTTTCAAATAAAGTTCTTAGAAAAAGAAAATATTCTATGGACTTTTTATAATAGATAGATGCTTAGATTCTAAGGATATTTTCAAAATATTTTTAAAAATATTTTCACCAGCAGAAGTTCTTAGAATATAAATGTTTTTCATGATCAAAAGTATCAGAATCTAAAAATTTATTCAAAGAAAGGCCCTTAAATCTAATATGTGAATTATTATCTAAGAAACAGTGATTTTGTACACTGTGAGAATTTACTTTAAGGAAAAGTCCATAGAATCTAAAAATGTGTCTATCAGAAAAATTGCTAAAAATCTTGTATTTTGTATAAGAAACCTTTTCGTACAAAACAACTATAGTCCTACAGACTTTTTCTCAAAAAAATTATACACTCCGTCTCATAACTATAGCACGCTTTAAAATCTTTTTTTAACTGCTTATAAAAATTAATTTTAACACCCTGTATAAAACAACAAAACTAACAGAAAGTTTTCTTACTCTATTCTACTTCTTTTCACATAATTTTTTTTATTTAAATTCTGCTTATGGAAAAGAACCGTTAAATATTGTAAAGTGATTGCATACTTGCGCCTTTTTTCTTCGTTTCATAACTATAGCACACATTTGAAAAGATTACGTTAAGGTGAAAACAAGTGCATCAAAAAAAAATTTTTTTTGAATAATAATTTAAAAAACAAGTAAAACAGTGAAATGTTACGAGGTAAAAAATTGTCTGCTATAGAAAAAGGCAAAAATTCTCGGATTTGATGAAGCAGGCCTAAGAGTTAGCGATATATCAGAGAAAATTTGCCGAAGTAGGAAAGTTATTTCTAATTTTCTCTCAAATCCAATAGAATATGACACAAAAAGACGAGGTGAAGAAGAATTTTGCAAAAAGCAAGCAACTTTACACTAAGTTGCACCCAACTTGCTGCTACAGTTACAACAAAAGTTTCCAAATCGACGGTATGGAGACTTTTAAACGATGCACCGAACATCTGCCGACAAAAAATTAGAACAGCTCCGAGGTTACTGAAGCGTCATAAAATTGCCCGGCTTAATTTCGCTAAACTAAATATGCAAACAAATTGGTCTCAGGTATTGAAGGTACATATTTTGCTCCGTGTTCATTTATTAATATTTTTGTTTCTAAGATAATTTTTTTCTGATGAAAAAAAATGGAATCTAGATGGCCCTGATGGTCACAGACAATATTGGCGTGATTTCGAAAGAACCCCAAAATTTTTCTCAGAGAAATTTTGGTGGGGGTTCGTTGATGGTACGGGGTGCGTTTTCAGTGGATGGTGTGTTGGAACCGCAGGTTGTTTCATCAAAAATGAAAAGCGCCGATTACACCAAGGTGCTCCAGTGTAGTTTACTTCCATTTTTGAATCGCAATGTTGAAAAAAATACACATTTCAACAAGACAACGCATCAATACACTCAAGAAGAGAAACAAGGGAATGGCTTCAAACCAATAATATCTCCGTTCTGGAATGGCCAGCCTGTTCACCTGATATAAACCCTATTGAAAATATCTGGGGCATATTAACAAGAAAAGTTTTTGCCAATTACCATCAGTACAACTCAGTTCCAGAACTAAAAACAGCAATTTTTGAGGCCTGGGAAGGAATTAAAGTAACCACGTTAAAAACCCTAGGTCTGGAAAAATGGAAAACCGAATATTTGAGTGCATTCAGAATAACGGAGGTGTAACTCATTACTAATTTTCTTTTTAATAAAACCTAACAAAAAAAAACTTACATTTTAGAGTATTTACTAATGTGTGCTATAGTTATGAAACGAAGAAAAGAGGCGCAAGTATGCAATTACTTTACAATATTTAACGGTTCTTTTCCATAAGCAGAATTTAAATAAAAAAAATTATGTGAAAAGAAGTAGAATAGAGCAAGAAAACTTTCTGTTAATTTTGTTGTTTTATACAGGGTGTTTTAATTAATTTTTATAAGCAGTTAAAAAAAGATTTTAAAGTGTGCTATAGTTATGAGACGGAGTGTATTATTATTGTTTTGAGCACTTTTTGCACAAGAAAATCGTTATTTTACAGAAAATGGACTAAGAAAAATATTTTTTTAAAAAAATTTATAATTGTTTTTATCTAATGGAATTAAAAAATATAAAATTTGTATATAGATTCTTTTTAACTATGAATTTTTTCGACCATAAATTGATTAGTGTAAATTATAATGTTATATATAAGGCATTTTCGAAAAAATCCAGGTGAAAATGATCATATGTAATAATTTTTACATGGCTGACTTTACTGATACAATTTTTTATTGAAACAAGACAGTATTATGACTTTAAATGCATTCATATTTTTATTTAATTTATAATTATTCATTCATTTATAATTACTCATTGTTGTCAGCATTTTACAGTTTCATAATTATCATATTTTATTCATAGTCAGAATTTTTATTACTACAGTATGGTTACAGCCAAATATGTTATAAAATAAAAAGTAGCAATAGTGATGGTAGAGACCATGTTGATTGTTAAAACCTATTTATAAACTAATAACTTGAATCTGACAACCATACCCAAATGCAGCAAGCATAATGTAGTAGCAGTGATCATGTTGCGACCATGTTTTTTCTCAGAGTGTATATACAATTTTTGTAAAAAAAAATAGTTCGGTTGGACTGAGATTTCGTATTAACAGATGTTTCTCAGGTGGCAATTGTATTTTGACTGTTACAACCAACAATTCATTAAGTAAATTTAAATATGACTTCAAGATAATCTTGCAATTGAAATGCAGTTGTATTAACCGAATTTCGTTGGAAAAACCAATATTCAATTAAACCAATATCAATTAAATTAATTAGTTCTAACTATTAGATCAGGGTCGGCAGGCAACACAGCTAAAATACCATTATCGATCCTAAAACTAAATAACGTTACCGAAATAATCTAAAAAAGTATTACCCTTACCGATAACCTCATCGTTTTAATTACCAACCGTGTTCTAAATAAATATAAATTTGGAGAAAAATTTAAATATAAAAAAAGATGAAACTAAACAGAATGAATTTTAAAAAATTGCAAGAATTAAAAATACGCTAGAACTGGAAAAAATATCTACGAAATTGAAAATAAAAATCGTTAAAATTTAATAAAACGTTTGAATTTAAAAAACTTAAAAAACACCAAAACTAGTAATTAATTGTAAATTGAAATGATAATGCTAAATTAAAAAAAACGCTAAATTGAAAATAATCGCTAAAATTGAAAAATGACAAAAGTGAACAAATTGCTTAAGAAATTAATCATAACTGGGTTAACTGTGGACAACAAATGTCCACCGATATATTTAACGATTTAATTTTGTTTTTTGTCGGTAAATCCTTGTTTTTATTTTCGTTCTGCCAAAAACATAAATTGTTTGTATAAAATTTTGTATAGAAATTTTTTAAACTCTTTATAATTTTGGTGATTTTTTAACTATTAGCGATTTTTCAATACTTTTTAAAAATTTTGTAACTGGCTTTTTTTGTTTTTTTAAGTTTATTAATTCAAGCGATTTTTTCTGTTTAGTAATTTTAGCAGTACTTTAATTTTGAAAAAAAATTAAATTCTTTTTTTTTCAATTTTAGTATTTTTTTAATTTTGTATTAATTTTCTTAAATTTTAACGTTTATTAATTTTTGGTGATTTTTTTATTTTTTAGAACTCAGTTTGCAGCGATATTGATAGTTTTGTCGATTTTTTGATTTTTTTAATTTTTATGGTGTTAAATTGAAAAAATTGTTAAATCGAAATTTCCATGTTTGTGATTGTTAAATTAGGAAGTTTTGTTTTTTCCATTTTCTTTTTTTTTCTACTTTTAACGAGTTTGTTATTTCGGTTTGTTTTATTTAACAATTTTTTCCTAGTTTTTGGCGTTTTTTCAGTTTTTACATTTTAATTAAAGAGCTTTTTTTGTTGGTTTTGGCGATATTTTAATTTTAGCGATATTTTAATTTGGTATTTTCAGTTTTTCCAGTTTTAGCGATAATTACCAATTTTTATATTTTTTAATTATAGCGTTTTTTGCAATTCTTTGTGATATTTTTCGAAGTTGGCGCTTAAGCGAGTTAAGCGAGTTTTTTAATTCTAGGTTTTTTTTCTGTTTGAATTTTAGTAATATTTTTCATTTTTGTATTTCTTTTTTTTCAGTTTTACCGTTTATTCATTTTTGCTGATTTTTTTTTTATTTTAGAATTCAGTTTACAGCGATATTTATAGTTTTGGAAATTGCTTGAATTTTGCCGGTTTTTTATAACTTTTCTGATTGTTTTTTCTTAATTTTGTTTTTACAATTTCGTTTGTTTTTTAATTGAACGAGTTTGTTTATTCTAGGGGTTTATTTTAATCTAGAAACTTTTTTCTAGTGTTGGCCTTTTTTCAGTTTTGATAATTTTTTTACCTTTAAGCGTTTGTTAATTTTTATATTTTTTAATAAAAGCGTATTTTTTGTGGGGTTTGGCAATTTTTTTTTATTTATTTTAGCGATATTTTAATTTTAGTGATTTTTTTTCATTTCTTTTTTTTTGTTTTTGATTTTAAATTTTTAAAATTTTTTTTAGATTATTTTTAAATTGAAAATTCCGTTTTAGCGATAATTAAAAATTTTAATATTTTTTTAATTTTAACGATTTCTTACAATTATGTGAAATGTATTTTAAGGTTCAAAAATATTCTAAATATACTAAAATTTTCTGGTATGATGAACTAAATCGGTTTAATAGTTTAGATGCATTATGCAACAAAATTGATGGAATGATTTCAATGGTTCACCTCAAGAAAACGGCATTTATAAACTCTGACTTCATTCAGCCATGTGCATAGACATTTTTCTTATTCTTATAACAGACTTAAGCCCAAATTACTCTGACGTAAGCGTAAACGGACTGAAACAGCTGATCCGTTGAAGAGAATATTAAAATATGTTTTCGAACGTGTACATTTCGTAACTTTGCGGACTATTCTGTTAAAAAAAGATTTCCTATCCGTTTTTACGTGACAGTATAAAACAGCTGATTATTTTTTGTTTATGATGTGAAAAAAATAAAAAAACATAAAAAACATACAATGGATGATGAAAAGCTGATATTGTTGATCCTGGGTACTGATGTGCTGTACAATAAAAGAAGCCCATATTATAGATTATCAGACAAAAAAAAAATTGGAGTCCCAGGTAAGAAAAAATTATTTAAATAATTAAAAACTATGTATATGACAAATTAGTTTAAATCGATAGAGGAAATATGTTCCAAAAGGTGGACATCCCTTTGCTACCGATATGTAAGGAAAAACGTCAGGAAAGGCAGTGGTGCTGCTCTCGTAAAATTGAAAAATAAGAACTTTTAAACAAAATGAAACACAATATTCAATTAATTATTTTTTTATTTTAGAATACAGTCATCTAGAAATATTTTAAAAGAATTTTCTTTATCATCATCAAATTCAATCTTCATCTTCGGAAACTCAATCTCTACTACCATCACCCACCGCATTTTCACGAAATTCATCAAATATTTATACAATGTCACCCACCGAAATAATGCACATTGATACACCCACCGTTAAAACACATTGAACAAACATCTTAAAGAAATGATTTATATTTTTATATATTTACAACATTTATTTTAATTGAATTAATTTTTTTAAAATTTAAAATTAATTTTATTGGAAATAACCACAGAGTATAAAAAAGTTTTTTCGTTTGTTTACATTGTAATTGTCAAACCATATGACTCGTTTCGCTAGCAACAAGTTTCCCGTTTATGTTTTCGAAGCATTACGTTTACGCTCAAGTAATGAAGACTTTATAAATTGATTTTGTTGTTGTTTTACATGTTAATTTGATTTATAAGATTGTTATAAAAATCCCAAAAATGTATGCATTTGGACAATTCTCTTTAAATCAGGGACTCGAAATCACTGTTATTATTTTTTAAATATGCAATAGGTTAGGAAAAAATAACTGAAGAAAATTAGTCCTGTAATAATAATTATAAATTACCCAGAAAATTGTAGTCCTGCCATAAACATTATGAAAGATTTTAATTTTTTGGTCTTTGGTAACCACTATGAAAGATTTTTATTCTTATTCTATAACCATTATAAAAGATCTTTATTTTTTTTTTTTTTGTCTTCTATAAAGACGCTACAGTTCGTTACTTATAATGAAAATTTCTTTGAATACAAGAAGACTGAAAAAAGAAAAATCTTTCATAATTGTTATAGAAGACCACAAAAATTAAAATCGCTTGTAATGGTTATAGAAGACCAAAAAATATATAAAAGTCTTTTGTAATGTTACGGAAGACCAAAAAAAAAAAAAAAATCTTTTGTAATGGTTATGGAAGCCCAAAAAATCATAAACAAACTGTAATGGTTATCAAAGACCAATAAAATATTGGTTATTTGTAACTATTATTTAGAGAGTAGGTTTTAAAAATACGTGATAAATTATTTTTTCAGGATTTTTTCAAATATTGGTTATAATAGTTATGTCCCTGCTTTAAATTAATACCATTAGTGAACAATTTTAGTTGTATATCTAAAAACATTTTTTAAACTATAGTTTTCCTTTAACCACAATTTTTTTAGTGTATTATTATTTGTTACAACATATCGTTGTATAAAAAAAACACTCACTTGAGAAAAAGTTAAGTTTGTTTTTTCAACTTCTAGTCATGTTTGAATTACGTCATTTATGATGCTGATGATGATGGTATCAAATCAAATTGTTCGGAAGCTGTAAAACTGCTATTACACAGAAGTGTTTGAGTGTTGTGTGTATGAGTATGTGAGTGGTAAACTAACAAAAAAAAACCGCCAATATTAAACCAAGAAACTGGTGCACACAATTGAAGCATAAACATAAGTACTTGCACTTCATCACACTCTCATACTAATACACACAAGTGTAATCACACATACACTCACTTTCTGTCATCTAAAGCATTTTTTATGTGATTGTGTGTTTAAAAGGTAAGTAAAATTTGACGTCAATAGTCAAGTGCATTGAAATAAAAACTGGTTTTCGCTGTTATAAGTTTAAGATTCATTTTTTCCACATCCTACAGAAGGGTAAACTGAATGTATGTATAAGATATTATAATATATCGTATTTATAAATTATATATATTTTTTTATTTTCTAAATATTAGATTTTAGTAATTTATAATAATATGACAATTATCAGCTACTTGGTCAATCATTTGAAGTAAAATTATCATCGTCTTTGGTAATCCTTAAAATAAAATTTTAAAAATTTCATCGGGAATGATTTTTAAAAACTTTTGGTAGGAGTTTTTGAAAAAGAACGTAAGGGTTTTAATTCTGTTCTAAAAATTATAAAGGACAACTAACAATTTACCGCTTCATTTGTTTCTTCCAATTACAGTTACCACACCCCTGTACTTTATTGTTTTTTTCTTTTTTTTTTTTAATAAAACTGTAATTTTAAAAATGCCTTTATCCGGCTTCAGTTTAGGATTTTTTTTTTTTAATATCAGTACAAGTAGAATAAAAATGAAACAAAACTAAAACTTACGGAAATTGTGTCGTGTATCAATGCAAGCTTTTTATGTTTTCAATTTTGTTTTTATTCTTCACCGTTATTTTTTGTTAATATAAGTGTAACTGAACTTATTGTTCATAGTTGTGTGAGTATATTATATAAGTGTGGGAATTTACGCAATATATTTTTTTATAACTTTATGACATACAAGTTCCATTTTTTTTTTGCAAGGTATAGAAAGTTTTTGTATTTTACTGTACAAATTTTTATAAATTTTTAAAAAGTTTGCAATAGTTTTAGAAAAAGTATGCATGTATGTTAGGTACTGTAAAGATTTTTAGCTGTAAGTGTTGTAAAATGTTTATATATGTGTGTGTTTTATAAAATATTTTTCTGATTTTCTTATTCAAAGATTAAAAATAAAAATGAAACTTTGCGGTGGAACACAATGACATTATATGACATTAATATATGTAATTTATACACAGAGAAAAGATATTAGAATTGAGAAATAGTAGCTTCGAATTTATAAACAATCGTATGGATTGGTTTTGGTGACCAGATTTTTTTTTTGCAATTGAAACACAGTGGAGACAATAGTTTTATGACTGTAACATAAGAATTTTAGTTGTCTTATCTTTAATTTGGTAGTCAGAACAGAAAAAGTCGGTTCAAGCCACCGAATTATTCGTTTGACAACAAAATGGGTCAACTCAACAGAACGAATCTGTTTTATGGCTGCAATGTTTCTTCATTTTTAATCCACTGAATTATCTTTATCAACTAGTGAACAAATATAGCCCTTTAAAATCAGTGTGCTGCGTACGAAACAGTGTGTGCCATATGGGTTAAAAAGAAGATACTCCATTTAGTTACATTACTCGTTAAGAAAGGTTTTTTATTTTTTCCTTTTCTACCTCCGCACGCTAAGTGGATTCAAAGCAAAATTTAAAAGCATTAAATATGCGGCTGCACTAGGGTCCAAACCTCTTCGATATTCGAACAGGTAAGGATGAGTAGTACAGGTTTGTAATCACTCGAGAGAGAAAGAGAACGATAACCCCAATGTTTGGTCTATTAGAAGCAATGGCACCCATAGATTTCCAGAATTTCTCAGGATAACGGAATAGTTAATCTCCCAAAGCAATTAACCCTGGAGAAGAAAATATATGTACAGTAGCACATACTCCACTGCACCCTAATCCTCGGTATTCTAACAAAATCTACAGTTATCATACGCCAGCTTTCCCGCGCTCTGGGTAAAAACCGCAGTCAAGCTGTGCCCCCACTACAAGTCTATAATGTCTTCTGCTTAAGGATAGCTGAAGAGCCGCTGCCTAAGGATCATGCGATATACACTTTCTTTATGTCTTAACATCATCTCAGCCCTACTCATACGGTTTCCCAAACCGAAGTGGCACGCGAATGCATATTGCCATTTCGCCAGTCAATAAGACCACCCGTTTCTCAAATTCATCCACAATGCCAATATCGTCACTTTGGTACCAAGTCTATCTAAAGAGTCTTTGAACTCCTGGAAGACCGATACATCAGATTGAAGGAGGTTGCCTTTATCATTACTTCCAGATCTTTCTCCTAAAAAATGCTTCAGTCATACTACGCTACTCCATATCCAGTTTTTGAACCATCACTAAACAAATTAAAGAAAAATCATCAAAATATCTATAAAAAGCTTTATAGCTTTTCGTCTCATAAAACGTTTCACAGAATTAATAAAACATTTTCTAAAAATATTTCATAATATATAATATGTTTTATTATATTTATGAATTAATAAATTAGTATACAATAATTTTCATAAAGAATGGAGGTCACTAGGACATTAATGGTCAAGATTATAAACATTTTTAAAAAAACTGTTGCATTGAACAAATATTAAAGAAATTTTTCTCTAAATGTATGTATAATATAGTAACTGATAATATTGTATCCCAAATTACTCATGTAGACACAAATTCTATACACAAACTACCTAGTTGTCCACAAGAAAATTGAGTATTTCCTGAAGGCTCTTTACGGAAACAGATTATTCAGATAGGGATATAACACTACATCCAGTGACGCTATTGATATGCTAAGTGGTGGACCGGTAAGGCATAATTCAGCACCCTGACCGTACAGCGTTTTATTAACCCCATTGTGCGAGGGCGGATCAATAAGTCCGTGACTTTTTGAATGAAACACAGTTTTTTTTCCAAAAAAAAAAATATTTAGCTCAATATACTTAGACCAACGTTTCTCCAATTTTTGTATCCCTTCCTAAAAATAGGATTTTTCTTAAGGTTTGGAAATAGGAAATAGTCACTAGGGGCTAAATCCGGAGAATATGGCGGATGAAGTAGCAATTCGTAGCCAAATTCATTTAATTTTGCCAATACTTTGAAGTTGTCACACGATTACGTTTATGGTCAATTGAGAGAAAATGCGGCACCCATCTCGCAGACAGCTTTTTTAAATCCAACTGATCATTTAAATCGAAACCACACTGTCATATGAAATGCCTATGGCATCAACAATCTCACGCACTTTTACTCTTCGATCGGCCAACACCATATCGTGGATTTTTTCGACATTTTCAGGTGTATTGACCTCAATTGGCCGTCCAGAAAGTTCAGCGTCATTTGTACTTGTGCGACCACATTGAAAGTCAGTAAACCACTTTTTTTAACATTGAAATCGATAGTGCAGAATCCCCAAAGTATTTATCAAGCTTTTCGTTGGTTTGATTGACCGTTTTTTTTCGCAAAAAATAATGTTTTATGAGAACTGAAAATACACTTTTTTCCATTTTTTTCGAACAGCTGTTAAACGTAAATTAAATAACGGAACTTGCTCAAAATTTGACAGTAGTCTATTTACTTGATGGAAGCAGTGTTGCATTTCACATAGTCAGGGACTTATTGATCCTCCCACGTAGTATGTATCATGGGACTAATGTTATTCATGCTTCGACCTCAAGCACTTCGAAAAGTCTATTTACAACAAGTGCCCACAGTAGTGTATATAGAACTCCAAACTGGCGAGTTTCCCTGTACTCCACCTTCTCCAGTTTTGCGTTATCCAGCTCTGCAAATATTATTCTGCAACTTAAATAGCTACCAATCTAAACTTAAAACCTGCTTGGAAATCCCAGTCCTTGCCTCAATACCTAATATATCTGTTGTCACGATATTGAAAGTGACAGTGATTTCAAAGTAAATGCCTTGATCTGATGTAAATTGATACATGATCTGTGAGACAATTGAATAAAGCGCTGTCTCAACAGATTTGCCCTTATAAAAGCGTGCTGGTTGGTACAAAATAAAGTCTGTTCCATTCTCTCCTTAATATGGGAGTTCAAGAATAACTTCAATGTCTTCAAGAGGAATAACTGAGGCTCATGGGCCTATAATATAATGGGATACAATAGGTTGTTCCTACGTAATTTTTATACAAACGTCCAAGATGTAGGAAAATAATTTAGCCTTAGATCTCAACTATCCTAAAGATCTTAACCACCATAGAAGATGTTTGACATACTGCAGTTGACATGAAGACTCCATCCGAGACCGGTGACTTGTACGACTGAAACGAGTCGATAACCCATTATATTCTCTGGAAGATTATGCTGCCATCATCACCATTATCCGGATGATCAACCGTTTCCCGCAGAAAGCTCATAACAGCACAGCCTGAAAAGTGAGTATCCATTAGTACATACAGAGACTCCTCGCTACCATGGGCAGTACCGAGCTTTACTTTTCAAAGGACAATTAACTTCGGTTAGTTGTATCATAAGTAATATTAATGTCTTCGCGGTCTGTTCTAACTTTTCAGCCTTCGAGTACTTTCTTAATTTTAAAGAATTAGAAATAATACTTAATCAAAATTTTTCGCCATGAATATATTAATTGTCATTCAAAAAGTCAAATATTCCCATGACTTTATTTTTATCAAATGAATATATACATAGATATATTTTTTAATGCCTAAGGACAATAAAATTTTGAATAATTTTGAAAAAATAGATACAATTGTGCAAACTTATTTAATATGGATCGAATATAATGAAATTAATTTTACTTATTAGCTATTAATAAGAACAATAAATGAGAAATTAGGAAATCACCCTGAAATCTAGAAGCCTTTTCTTTATTATAGGGTCCGCCAAATAACTTTTTTTTTTTGAAAATGCTATAAAAAAAAAACTACTGAATAGTTTCTCAAATTCCTTTTTTTATTTGAAAGTACAATCCTTCCGGTTAATAATAGAAAAATTTCATTCAAATGGCTGCCTCGGCTGGCCATGCAGTAGCCTACACGGTCGGTCCAATTTTTAAGCACATTATCGATTGCGTGCAACTGTATTTCAACAATGGCTTCACGAATATTGTCCTTTAAAGCGTCAATTGTCTCTGGCTTGTCGGCGTAACACTTATCTTTGACGGCACCCCACAAATAATAGTTCAACGGTGTCAAATCGCAGCTCCAAGGTGGCCAAACGACATCAGCTCTACGGCTGATAATGCGATCTTCAAAAACAGGGCGCAAAACATCGAGTGTGTAGCTGCGGCTGTGTGGCACGTAGCGCCGTCCTGTTGAAACCAAATATTTCCAATATCCTCCTTTTCAATTTTTGTGAACAAAAATTCGTTCAACATGGCCCGATAACGATCGCCCTTGACTGTAACGGCCAGCCGAGGCAGCCTTTTGAATGAAATTATTTTCCATTATTAATTGGAAGGATTGTACTTTCAAATAAAAAAAGAAATTTGAGAAAATATTCAGTAGTTTTTTTATAGCATTTTCAAAAAAAAAAAGTTATTTGGCGGACCCTATATTTTTCTTTTTCTATAGGGTATCACAATGAATCCTATGAGTCTCCGAGTGGTAGTGTACTTCATTATGGTACACAAGCCTCATAATATATCTACCCTGCGGGAAAAAAGGGTTCAGTTGGGAATTGGGACCTGTCCCGAGATATGTGAAAACTGAACCGGTTCCGAAAATACATATCTCGATAAGGGTGAAAAGAGGACCGGTTCCTAAACTACCTATCACGTGACCGGTTTAAAGGTCATGACATGTCCTTTTAGACCAGTCCTTTAACATGTCACAGAGGGCAATTGACCCCCTCCTAGGACAAGCCCATGTTAAAGTGACCGGTACCGTGACCGGTTCTTATCACAATGAACCGGGTATTAATAAGAAGAAAATTTAAAAAAAAAATGTCATCATGATACATAAATCTCTTGCTTAAGACACACAAGTTTGTCTATCCTAATTTGGTGAAAAACTGAAAGTATTTACACCATTTATTTGACACTTTTAAATTAACTAAAATTCCTCAATACGTATGAGTAATATTAATTAATTTAAGGCAAATTATGAACTAATTTGCAATAATATGAATGTATTTATATGTTTTAAGACCATAAATCCTTTAATATACTTTTTGTTGTTACAAATTCAATTAAATATATTTCTTTGTATATTGAAAATACAACAATAAGCCACAAAACCAGTTATACCCGCCACACACTATTATACAACTAGTAAATTTTAATTTTGTTACAAAACTTTATATTTTTAACAAATAGTTTACAAATTGCAAAAGCATTAAATTAAATGCTTGTAATTAATTATGCGCACACATGAGTCAAATAAAAAAAAACTACACTCACACACACTCATACATGTAAGTTACTGTACTCGTATATGTATGGTGAAAAAAGAGAATTAATATAACAAAAACAAAAAAAAAAGTAAATAAAAATAAAACAACCACACTTAATGAAACAAACAAAAAAAAAAGATAATTTCTCCTAACTAGACCAAATACAACAAAGACGATGATGATGATGCTGTTGTTGATCACCTCTACTCATGTACATTAATGTGTTAAATATACACAACACTGTTATTAACACAGTATAGATCCGATTGTATAAAACTTTTGATTGTCATACTTATCACTACTTTGAAAAATTGTTGCAGTTCTTTTAACCGAGAATTCACTGTATTTGTATAAATTTGTTATGTGCAAGTATGCAATTTGTGAAGGAGATACAACAAAAAAATTGAAATAAATAACACGCTTTCATATAAACAAAATACAAACTACTAGAGATGGTACAAAGGTACTAACGTGTTCGAATATGTTGCAAAGAAAGTGTTTTTAACCCCAAATCCATGATATAACAAATAATTCAAAGAAGGTCGCGATTGGTCCATCGAAGATCTTTTTGCTTGGAATACTTTCATTGTAAATTTCCATCCCATGTAAAAATCGAAATATAAATATATGGACATACATGGTGTGGTTTATTATGATACAGGGGTATGCATGATCATAAAGGGTGTCCCAAGAAGAACGCAATTTTTAAATTTTAAATAAAACACAGATATTTAAAAAAAAATCGTGAAACTTTATTATATTGTAAAGTAGACAAAATGAGGTTATGTATGGAACAATATATCGTGCAGATGGCCGCCGCGGCTTTGCTGGCATGCACGCGATCTTTTAATGAAATTTTCAATGACCGTTTTGCATGAATGCTGCGGTATTTCATTAATGCAGCGTCCAATTTCCTCTTTTAAGGCTTGAGTCGTCGTCGGCTTATTCGCGTAAACCATCGACTTCAAAAAACCCCAAAGAAAAAAATCTAATGGTGTTAAATCGCACGATCTAGGCGGCCAATTCTGATCTCCAAAACGCGAAATAACACGACCGGGAAATGACTGATGCAGCAATTGAATTGTTTCCCTGGCTGTATGACATGTGGCGCCGTCTTGTTGGAACCACATGCCCTCCACATTCATTTCTTCAATTCTAGGCAAGAAAAAACTGGTTATCATTTCACGATACCGAACACCATTGACTGTTTGCGCTTGACCTGCCTCATTTTCATAAAAAAAGGTCCAATGATTCCTCCAGCCCAAAAACCACACCACACAGTGACACGTTGAGGATGCATTTGCTTCTCGTGAATCACTCGAGGATTTTCCTCACCCCAAATGCGACAATTCTGCCTATTCACGAAGCCGTCAAGATGAAAATGGGCCTGAAGATGATTTTATCGGCAAAATCAGCATTTTCATGTTGTCTCTCCAATACCCAATTAACGAACTCCCTTCGCTGTCCATGGTCAGCTGGCTTCAGTTCCTGAGTCCATTGAACTTTGTATGCATGAAGATGCAAATCTTTCGTCAAAATTCGCTGCAAAGTGGATTTGGAGACACCAATTTGCTGAGCTCGGTGTCGAATTGAGGTGGATGGAGTTTGAGCGACATCATCACGTACAGCTGCGACATTTTCGGTCGATCGACCTGGTCGATGGCGCGTTGTTGTCTTTACATCACTAACAGACCCAGTTTCGGCAAATTTATCCATTAATCTCTTTACAGTTGACTCTTTTGGAGCATTATTGTGACCCCAAATTGATCGCAATTTGCGAACTGTAGCCGCAAAACTTTCACCATTTTGGTAAAACAATTTCACAATGAGAATGCGTTGTTCATTCGTGTAGCGCTCCATTTTTACTAACCTCGTACCTTCTACTAGCAAACAATAACAATTGTTCAAATGTCAAACAATGACACTTCGAATGTTGCCAGATTTAAAAATTGCGTTCTTCTTGGGACACCCTTTATTTGTATATCTTAATATATGACCATACGTAATATAATATATTGCCATATATTAATGAATCCAAAATTATAGGGTATATGGCCGGATATGAACATGTATGATAATAATTTTTTTGATTTTGGGCAAACTAATATTTACTTCTAAAGGGTGGTTACATTTTAAGGGCTGATGTTGAATGTGAGCAACGCGTTAAAGTTATTCAGGCTTATTATGAAAATGGGCTTTCAAATCAAAATGCATATCGTGCACTTCGTGATATTTTCGGTTAATTTAATCGTCCAAATGTGTGTACAATCGGAAAAATCATGCAAACATTTGAGCAAACCGGATCTGCAGGATATGTGAAAACACTAGTGCATGCTCGTACAGCTCGTACTGCAGAAAATATTGCTGCTGTTTGCGATAGTGTGGCTGAAGAGCCGTCCACCTCAACTCGTCGTCGTGCTTAACAATTGCACCTCTCACGCTCATCGTTGATGAACATTATGCATAAAGAATTGCATTTACACGCTTACAAGGTGCACTTGACTCAAGAACGAAAGGCTCTTGACCATTAAAAACGTCGTCAATGATCAGAATGGTGGCAAGAAATGGCAACATTGGATGATCAATTTTCGAAGAAAATCATCTTCAGTGATGAGGCACATTTTCACCTTAGTGGATTCGTCAATAAGCGAATGGTAATCGAAGAGTGATTGTCGAAAAAGCAATGCAACCACAAAGAGTGACTGTTTGGTGCGGTTTATCGGTTTATGGGCTGAAGGCATCATCGGGCCGTATATTTTCCAAAGTGAGGCCGGAACAATGGCTCTTTTGTGTGACAAATTCAATAACCGTGTTATCTCACGTAGTGGCGATGTCAATTTGCCGTCAAGATCATCTGGTTTCTTCTTCTTTCTTTGGGGTTATTTGAAAGAAAAGGTGTACGTCGATAGGCCAGCAACAATTCAAGAGCTAAATGATGATATAATTCGGCACATTAACGGCATAGAACCTCAGTTTTGCCTCAGCTTCATCGAAAATTTGGACCATCGGATGGAGGTGTGCCGCCAAGGTCGCGGCGGCCATTTGGCCGATATTTTGTTCCATACATAATTCAACTATACCATATTATCATAATAAAAAGAAATGACAATAATTTCCTAAATAATTTGTGTTTTATTTAAAAGCAACATCGGCCATTAAAATTTAACCACCCTTTATATATAAAGGAATAGCGTAACTGACTGATTGACTGGCACTCAGCATCGCCCAGCTCAAACCGTTGAAGCTAGGAAACTAGGAAAATTTGGTGTATGGGAAGGCACCATCTCTGGCCTAGACATCTGCATAGACGGGATTTTTGGAAAATTCAAAACTCAAAAATGTTTTTTAAATTTTGCAGGGGGGAAAATTTCTCAGTTAATGGATTGTCCAAACCGATTTGACTAGAGACCTTATGATGCGTGCTAATGAAATGGGTAGCGAGCGGAATTGAAATACTGCACAGGGAGAACGAAATTTAATTGTACGTGGAAGGAGTGGAATTAAAGACTAGACAAGAGGAACGAAATGGAGTGAAACGGGAAATGAAAAACTAGACAAACGGAATGGAAAAGCTAGACAAACGGAACGCAATGGAATGGGGAACGAGTGGAATTGAAACACTAGACAAGGGCAACAAAATGGAATGAAATGGAAAACTGGTGAAATTGAGACACTAGACTAGATTTACAAAATTTTTATGGGGTGGGTAAATAACGGATAGTCACCCCATTTATCGTTCAGAACAAACTCCTTCTGCAAAAAAATAATAATATATGTTCCCTTAAGTACGGACCAAGTAACTTAACAGATGTTGTACGTTTTTGCACTATTTTCGAATAAAAACTTGGGTAAAATGGTGTTCATAAGAAAAAAATTCATCTCTGTTAAAAACAAACTGTAAACAATGTTGAAAAATTTATTGTTCTTTTCTAGCTTTTTCCATTTTATTTTTACCTCCATTCTCACCAACATATACAAACACGTTTAACAGTTTTTTTTCCCTGGCATCTTATTTTAAAACACATTTACGTTCTTTTAACGAAACTGTTTTTATTTTATATTGTGGTTATTTAGTTTTTTTCAAAGCTTTGATAATTGTTGCTGGTTAAACTGCACAATAACAATTGTCCTGTTTAAAAACAACAAATTGCAATTATTTAGTATTTAAACATGTGCTTCATTTATAGTGTACAATATATTAAAAATAAGGACATCTAAATAGATCAAGACCGAATATAAAGTGCTGTATTAATAATAGTTATAGAAGATAATAAAGTGGTTTATACTTGCTTATATTAAATGATTACTATCATAAATACACAGAAGGAAAAATGATAAGAGTCTATGTATTTTTGAAAGAGCTTTCATAGGATAATAATAATTTTCAATCAAAAGTTATAACATCTCTATTAAAAAACATTATCTGGCCCAATATTTAATTATATCCAATTTTATATACTAGCTGAATATCTAGCTGATCTTATTTGATCCGAAAAATGGCAGATCAAAATGTACCAGATTAGCTCATGCAATATATTTTATGGAATTTAGTTTATTAAAAAATATGTAAAAAAATAAAAAATAAATTAAAATTTAATACTTTAACAGAAATATTTTCCCAAGTCTGTTAAACATTAACTATATTTTAAATTATTGCAACTGAAAATTTAGCCTATTGATATCAGCAAAAAAAAAATTATTGTTGATTATTAGTGGACCAAAAATTATACAAATTATCAGTGTAGGTGGTTATTTGCATTCAACTTTATTTAACTTCAATATAACTAAAGGTATAATTTCTGTAATGTATTTTTTTACTGTTTTTTGTCTACTAATATTAAACAATTTTTTTTGCTAATTTCAGCAGTATAAATTGTCAATTAAGGCAAATATAACTGATATTAGATTTGGCAGTTTAAATTCTGTTGTTTTTATCTTATAAATATTTAGCACACATATTTTGCAGATTTCAGCAATTTTTTTTGTGCGGGCCCCTTATTATGTGAATTTTAATTAATTTAACTTTTTAAGTATAGGGCACATTAATATCATTTTTTTTTCTTTTAATTATAAGGAAATAATATTTAAATGTTTTTTGGGGTGACAATAAATGCCAATGTAAATGTTATGCTTATTTATATGTGGATGTATACATATTTTATGAACGAAAATGTTTGTATCCTGATTAACAATTACACTGTGTTCGAATTTGACACTTTTTTAACAAGCTGGGCACCCTACTGCTAAATCTTATTTGAGAACTCTGAAGTCTCTGAATTTGAGTACTCTGGATTTAAAATTTCAATACTAAAGTATCATAAAACGATATTTTTACACTTTTGGTATCATTTTCGAATTTAAATCAATCTAACTCTGTTAAATACAATTTTTTGATATTTTTTTTTTGCGGAAAATTTTTTTTTGCGATATTTTTTTTCGAAAAAAAAGTTTTTTTCTTGATGAAAGACAAGTTATTTAAAGATGCACTTAGTATTGCAGAGCTTCAGGCATGGAACTCCGTTAAAAGGTTTATTGACAATGTTTTAGGAATCAATCGAGCTGAAGATTGGCGCATTTATATATAAAAAGTATTTCCGCTTTTACCATATTAATCATATTAATGTTAAAATGTCTCCTAAAGTTAATTTTTCGCATTCAAATGTCAATAAGTTTGCTGAACAGTCTGAGTCTGACAAGCTTGCAGAGAGAATCCATCATGTGACGTTTAGACTTGAACACTGGTACAGTTATAAAAAGTTGGACTCCCTGAAATTACAAGAAGAAATACTTGAAAAGGTGAATAAATAAAGATATTATTAAAGAAAATTATACCAAAGCACACAACGTCTGTTTTCTATCGTTCTCCACATATTTTAATAAAATTTATCTAAACAAAAAAAAATATAATTAAAAAATTGCGCAAAAACGTTTTTACTGCAAGTAAAAACTACAATGTTATGTTATTTTGTGTATGTTCAATAGGGTTTAAAAAATTATTCAATAGAATTAAGGAAAAATTTCTTTTGAACAAAAAAAATATATATATTTATATATCTTTTTATGGTACACTTAAAAAAGTTTGTAAGTTAAAATAACTGAAAATATCATTTAAAAGAAATGATGTTTCATTTAAAAACCGGTCAACTTAATTTTCATTTAAATTAAATGCCATTTGTTATTTATTTTTAAATGTTGATAAATCAACTGACACATCCGTAAGAAACAACTGATATAATCAGTTAAAATAAATGTCAAAATTTTACCCACCAATCTTTAAAAAATAAATGTTTTTTGAAATTATTTCCGTTTTTGTATTTTATGTTTTTTTTTAATATACTCGTACAATACAAAATGTATGTATGCATATGAAGCTATAAACACTTTTTGTGTGAATGTATTTGTGTATGTATGTGTGTTTATGAAGTTCTTGTAATTTGTATTGAAAAATTTTATATATATACAACCAATTTAAATAAAAAAAAACAAATTGAAATTTTTTGAATATTTTTTTTTGAAACAGACAGCAAACAAAATTTAAATTTGTAATAACTGTTACGGACACAAAAAAACCACAAGTTTCCGTTTTGTGGGTAAATTTTTATTAAATTTCAAACAAATGAAAAAAATAAATGAAACTGAAAAAAATCGGTAAATTATAGTAAATTATTTCGATTAAATGTACAAAAAAGTTAATATAGATGTTCCTTTGAAAAATAAATGTATCTTCCTTTATTTTTAAATGGAACGGAAAACTTTTTTATTAAACTACAAACAGTTAACTACATAATATTCTGAGTGTACTTAATTAATTAAATTTTAAATCGCGAATACAAGCGCTAACTTTGAAAAACGGCTATCACCAGTAGGGTGCTTAGCTTCTTAAAATCTGCGAATAGCACAGTATTACACTACTCGTCAAGGGTTTTGTATAGAGTTCTACTAAAACTTTTCTAAAGTGTTTTGGCCTTCTTAACACGAATCTAAAGAACGAAACGTTAAGTCGAATTGAGTTTACGAGATAGTTGCTAAAATATTGGTTACATTAAAACAACATTCATACTTGACACTTTAAATAATATAGGGGTCATATACCCAATTTGAAAATTGCAAATTTTCTCCTTAAACCAGTAAATTTTACAATTCAAACAAGTTGAATGGCATTTCTGTGTAGATAATGCCACCAAACGCCAACTTTCGACCCCCACTCCTTTTATTACATTTTGTGTATAAATCTGCATTTAGTTAAATTTAGAGTATTCAAAAACCGAAAACCGGTCAACCAGTTTCTTTTTTTTTTCAACCGATCGGTTTCGAATATTTTGTAAATTCGAAGAAAACCATAAACCGGTCTGTTTTGTTCGGTTAACCGGTTTTTTTAATTACAACACCAACTGGGTTACTTGGTCTCTTTTATTTTCTCCGAACACTTTTATAATCGTTTGTTTGGTTATAAAGATTTAGATGTAAGTTTGATAGATTCCGATGAAGACTTAACTTTGGATATTCCAAATTTAAATAGTTTAATTTCTAATCTAAATAACACAATAAACAGTATTCAAAATCCTAAAAAAGAGACTGTACAAAATCATTCATCATTATATGATGATTTCATATATCTTGATAAATGCGACAAAAGAACTATTAGTGAAAGAGTATTTTCCACTTCTAGCTTTATCAAAAGCAAACAAAAAAATCTTCTTAAAACAAAGCATTTAAATTGCATATTATTTCTAAAATATTATTTTAGAAGTGAAAAATAGATTTTCTTTTTACATATTTAAAATGTAATAATAAAAAAACTTATTTAATGCCAAACGTTTTAAACGTTCAAATTACTAACGTACCTAATTTTACCAATTTACAAACTTAATGATCTCTATTCATTTGATATGAATATAGTTTTATAATATTAATTTTTAAGATATTTAAGTTAATTTTTGTTGAAATGAAATACAATAAAAATATTAAATTTAAATGAATATATACATATTATATTTTATATTTTATATATATATATATTTTTTTTTTTCAAAGAATGTATTTTTTTTATTTTTATTACTTTATATATTAAATTTCTTTTGTAATGAAAACAATTAACAAATTATATAAGCTTTTTATTCAAATAAAAAAAACGAAAAAACCGGTTGACCGGTTTTTCTGCAAAATCCAATTATCTGATTATGTTATTTTTAGTTCTTAAGATTTAAGGGGCAAAAAATTAAATTTTTGTATTCAATTTATATTGAGTTCAATTAATTATTTAGCTCATTTAGTTATTTAGATAATATTACAGGATGTTAGATATCAGAAAACGCCAACCTTTGGTCCCGTCCTTTTTTGTTTTTAATTTTCTGGGGGCATGTGATCATATATGATCATACATATATATGTTATGACATAAATATGTTGTAACATTAATTGTCCCAGTGCTATAATATAAGAATTGTTCTGGTTGTACTGGCTAATCAAATTAAATAAATAAATAAAATAATAATATATAAACATACATGATCTGATATATGACCACATAGCTTCGGATTAAAAATTTGAGGATATATGGCCGTATATAGTGTTTTATATGATTCATATATAATCATATGTGAAAATATAGGGAAATATATGCTTTTCTCATGGTTAACTAAATAATATTGTAGATTGGAAAATATCAGAAAAACAAAACATTCAGCCACCAAACTTTTTTTTGTTACCATCCTTGGGGTCAAAGGTTTGTTTTTTTTTTTGTACAATCTAAATTTAGTCCACTGCCTAATTAAATAATATTATAGATTAGAAAACATCAGAAAAATCCAACTTTGTTTTTTATGATTCAATGCGGTTAAGATTGATTTTTTGTGTAGAATCAACATTTTCATAGAAAACAAATCAACATATTAAAAAAATAAACAAAACTCATACTTTTTTGATTGTAATCTGTTTTAAAAACATTAGAACCGATGGGAAACGTCTAACCGATAATCAATTATATTAATTTTTTGGAAGACAAATAATAATAATAATAGTAATAATAATAATAATAACAATAACTCACAATTTTTTTTGTGAACCTCAATATATATTAGGTTTGTTTTTTTTCGAATTTTAAATAAATATTCCATACAAATTTAAGTAGATTTAGACTTGGTAGGTAGTTATAAATATAGCTACTTAAAAATTAAGAATGTATAAAAATGCTGCCTAGTTTTGGAAATTTTTTGCTTTTCTCTTTTAAATGTAAACAAAAATATTAATATAATTACTCTATTTCGCGTTCCCGCGCAGTCCATATACGAAAACAGCGTTCGTGGCCCAAAATGTTAAAATTGTATTTATTTACAAAAAATAAAGAAAAGTCAGGATAGAAGGGATAGTCTTTTTTATACAAGTGGTTATAGACAACAAAAAGTTTTGTTACCCCTGTTATAGCCTAATCACCTCATCTATATCTACACACCTGATAACACACACATAAATATTTATTTGTGTGTAAATCATAAATTACTCATTTTTCTAGCCATTATTCATATTCAAAGTCAATTTAGCCAATATTCTCGTTCATATATATATATGTTTTTATATGTTTTTTTTCACACACTAATAACACATTTTTTTATTATTTTAACAAAATATCCAGACAACCACCACTATATACAAAATGATAGCCATTGAAAATGAATTCCAGCTAAAATTATGAAAAAAAAAAACACTTGACTGCGCACGTGACCTGCTTTGATTGTCATGATAGCCTATTTAACCCAAAATAGGTGTCATAATAACAAACGAAAAGATGCTTCAAAAAGTAAATTATTATCAAATCGTGATTGGCATAATATGAATACGACGACGAAAGATGGGAAAGAGAATAAAATTAAAAGAAATTGGTTTTATTCTCACCTTATTTAAACACTATGAATGTTAAATTGTGAAAAATGTTAAAATGTTCATAGAAGATGCTTTAACAACATAATAAGAACAAAAGGACATTATGCCACATAATTTATGCGTAAGAAAGAGAATATTGACAAAGTTTTATCAATCTGTTTTTAAACATTATTGTAATAGTCAAATAGATGTCATCATAATGTGAACATATTATTTGCTATTTAAATATAATTGGATATCGCTCTCTCTAATAAGAGTATATAATCCAATTATAGAAACTTAAAAGAGATAATACAACCTTAGAAAACTGTAATAAATACGTATTATTGTTTTTGTCTGCAGTTCGATTTAAACAAGACTAGCAAGAGCCATGTACAAATTTTCTTTAAAATCTTTTTTTTTTGCGTATTATAGTGTCAAATGTTTTGTTTACGTTCGACTGAATCATCCGAAAATTCTAAGGTTGTTAGTTTTACTTTGTTAATTAAGCTTGCTCACTAATTACAAATCATTATAATATTTCGATTTAATAAGACTTCTGAACTGATGAAATAAACCCTTTGAAAAATTCGCGTTCAAAAATGCCTTAGAATTTTTAACGAAATTTTTTCGGAGATGCATGTATTTAGTTTGGAGTCATATGTCTTAATGTGCAAGCGTTTTCAAAAAGGGCCTGGTCACTTAAACATGAGTTTGTTTTGCCACAGGACTGACGCAAAAGAACCTGGCACAAGAAAAAGAAGGACCGTAGTGTTTTTGTACATTGTACTGGAATTTATCTACATTGTAGTTCTAACTAAGCCTGCAAGTCCGACTAATGAATAAATTTTTTTTTTTAAATCTTCATTTACATAACCGAGCCATTAGGGCCTTATGTGGTTAATTAAAGCTACTATCTAAAAAAAATTCCTGTAATGCGCTGTGCGATCCACTGGATTTGATCTACTAGATAAGCGAGTGTTTCGTACAAAAACTCGGGTTCTAGGGATAAACTCACTTATGTTGTGTAATACTTGTCATGGTTATATCAATAGAATAGTGTAATATGACCAGTGGCGTGCCCAGGATTTTGTATCGGGGGGGGGGGGGGGGCCCAAAATATTTTCAACAAAATTTTTTTTTAAATCTGGCAATTTCTAAACCTATATTTTTTGACCTTTTTGAAGCATTTAAAACAAAATTCAAGCTTTTCAATTCATAAACAATTTTTATTTAAAACTTATTTATACACTTAAAAAAGTTTGTAAGTTAAAATAACTGAAAATATCATTTAAAAGAAATGATATTTCATTTAAAAACCGGTCTACTTAATTTTCATTTAAATTAAATGCCATTTGTAATTTATTTTTAAATGTTGATTAATCAACTGACACATCCGTAAAAAACAACTGATATAATCAGTTACAATAAATGTCAAAATTTTACCCACCAATCCTTAAAAAATAAATGTTTTTTTCATTTATTTGAAATTATTTCCGTTTTTGAATTTTTTGTTTTTTTTTTTAATAAACTCGTAGAATACAAAATGTATGTATGCATATGAAGCTATAAACACTTTTTGTGTGAATGTATTTGTATATGTATGTGTGTTTATGAAGTTCTTGTAAATTGTATTGAAAAATTTTGTATATATACAACCAATTTAAATAATAAAACAAATTGAAATTTTTTGAATATTTTCTTTTGAAACAGACAGCAAACAAAATTTAAATTTGTAATAACTGTTACGGACACAAATAAACCACAAGTTTCCGTTTTGTGGGTAAATTTTAATTCAATTTCAAACAAATGAAAAAAATAAATGAAACTGAAAAAAATCGTTAAATGATAGTAAATTATTTCGAATAAATGTATAAAAAAGTTCATATAGATGTTTCTTTGAAAAATAAATGTATCTTCCTTTATTTTTAAATGGAACGGAAAACTTTTTATTAAACTGCAAACAGTTAACTAAATAATATTCTGAGTGTAGCAATGACTAAGATCTAAACTAAACGTTTAATATTAAGTACATTTTTTTTTGTTTTTGTGTTGTAAAGCTTCTCTCCGCTTTTAGATCATTTTGATAAAAATCTATTATGCTACAAAATTCTTTTGACGTAACATTCAAGACTCGGCTTGGTGCAATATATTATAAGTTATTGACCACATTATCGTGACCGGAAAATCTATTTGTCAGGCGAAAATTTTGTTTTCCATATATTAAGAACAAATATAATTCTTAACAAGTTTCAATATTGCCAAGCTCTAAAACGCAATGTCATAGAAAACCATTCGTTCTGAAATTTTATAAAATCTTCGGATGCTGCAAAAACCGCATATCGGAAACTGATTGCTCTTCCTTTGTTACCAGCAAATGTAATGAGAACTGGCTGGGAGGACATAGAAATGGCATAGATGGAGAGCAGAAATTTACTTAATTTTTGAACAATTTTGAAAGGCAGTGGTTGCGCATTACTAATATATTTACTTTATATAAAATGATTTTTATTTCAATTGTTTTAAATATTTCAATTTAAGTTGGCTGAAGTAACTTTAATGTTTATAAGGAGTAAGGATGTTATTGATTCCATGCAATATAAATGCGTATAATGCTGTACATAAGCAATATTTATTTGGACAGCACACATCCACACATAATATAACATTTAAAAACAATAAACTACATATATATTTTTTGTAAAGTTTTTATTATTTTGCTGTTTTGCTGATATTTAAACGCAATACTGAGTACCCTTATCTGCTAGATAAGGATAGTCAACGTGTAAATTCCTTTTTTAGAAAACGTTCGAAAAAAGATAAAAGGCGTTAAATTAAATAAAAAAGGCAACTAATCAGCTTTTAAAAATTGAAGTGTATTTTTGGTCTTTTTACACAAATAATATTACGAGTTTAGAAATAACTGATAATAGAGGAAGGCTAAGTATAGAGATTTCATTAAAACAAGAGGCCAAATAAAATTTTGTACATATTACAAGGTTAGGTTACTGAGATAAAACTCAGAAAATTTTACTGGTTTCAAAGCAAATTTTTCTTATTTCTGCACAAATTTCAGCAAAATCAAATTGGGCTTGCAAAAAAAATTAATTGGAAACAAAAAAATACAAAAAAAAATGTATGTTGGAAATAATTTCGGGGGGACCGGGCCCCCTGGTCCCCCCTCTGCACGCCACTGAACATGACCCACATATTGACAATGACCCAATGAATCAATAGAAATGATATAGGTTGTATAAATAGTAAGGAGATCAAATGGAATGAAGTAGTTCCTTCACCGATTTAGAGAAACGTGTCACTTGAATGCTTCCATAGACACTTTAAAAACATGCTTATGCTTAGAACATTAAGGGAATCCGTTTCCTAAATATGTTATTAATACCAACCATATGTACAGATAACAATGTTAGTTCCACAGCCGTTGGGTTTTGCGCACATTTAAAATCAACCCTATTTGCACATCCCCACTAAGAAATTGTTAAAATGTCTTGATTCAGTGTATCATTCATAATCTGCTTTTTGACACCCCCCCCCCCCACACCCTCGGAAAAAGGCCTAGCCTACGATCAAAGGTAAATTAATGACAAATCTTGCTGTCATCTGCAAAATAGTTGGTCGGCTTGAAAGTTGTCGTTCGATATCACTACCGACAACGAAATTATTAAGCTTTGATACAAGTGCACCGTGCCATATACGTTCGAACACCTTGGAAATATCTAGAGCAACCAATTTGCTTTCACCAAATGGAACGATTTCAACGTCCTCAACGAAAGCCGAAGAAAGCGAAAGAAGTTATTGGACTGTAAATAATTTACAATATGGTAATTAACCATGTTCTCCATCACTTTAGAGGTAACACAGTTATAAGCCGTAACCTCTCTAGGGATTTTCTGAATATTTGCAAACTTTTCACATAAGAGGAACCACCCGCATGGTACGACTAGCTTAAAAAGATCAGACGAGGAAGCGTCAAAGAGCACTGTTTCAGCACAAGTGCTGGTATACCATCCATTATTAATTTTATATATTAATAAAATAATATCGTAAAGATAATTATCTTATTGTATTCTTATTATCACATATGTCTTCCTATTCAGCTCAATTACTATAATATATTTTATGATAATCATTTAATACGCTTCATATAATTTCATTATTATCATTTAAATTCCAACTGTGTTTTATTTATTTTTTCTGGAATATAAATATTTCTTTTACGACAATTTTGGTGTATTATTAAATCATTCCAATTTTTTACTATTGTATCTTAATAGTACACAAATTCTTAAATGTATAAGGACTTAATAAAACATTTTGTATTTCATAATTTTGTATATCTTTTTATTCTGATCCTTTTATTATTATCTTATTTTTTTATTTTTTGTATATACATACATATATGTTATGTACACATGTCTATAAAGGAAACAATGAATAAACGAACATATATTGTTAAACATAAGTGGGTTTGTTTAGGGAAAAAAGTGTAATATAAAGAACATGAGATGTATTAAAAAATATACACACATACACATATATCATAAGTGTTAGTAAGTATATGTGTGTATGTGTGAGACTTAAATACCGGCGTCAGGTTAACAATGATATATGTTAAGACCAAGTATTTAAAGAAGGATTCATCTACTTAATATGATAAATATGTAAAAGAACCCAGTAGGAAAATTAAAAGAACCCATCTAAAAATCGAAATATATATGAGCATACATGGGCCTGTATATGATCATACATGGGCATACATGATCATATACGTCCATACATTGTTCAATATATGACCATACATGATCTCATATATGATCATATATCTTCGGATCCGAAATTTGAGGGTATATGGACGTATATGATCATATACGAGCATACATGAATAATGATAATATATGCACATATATCACCATATACCCTCAAACTTGGGATCCGAAGATATATAATCATATATGAGATCATGTATGGACGTATATGACCATGTATGATCATATATAAGCCCATGTATGATCATGTATGCTCATATATATTTAGATTTTTAGTTGGGAAGATACATAAAAATATCTGAACCTAAAAATTTTTCATACAAATTCTAGAAACACTTCCATTCAAGTTTTATTTATCAACAAATATAAAAGTCAATGACTTTTGTTTAACTTTTGCCTTAATATACTTTTCATATATATGATAAAGAGAATTCGTAAAAGTAAATGTTGATTTGCTGATGAGTGGATTGCACAAATTTTCCTTAGTAAGTATGATGGCTACCCGATATATAAGTAGCTGGCAATATTTGCTCCAGAGTCATAGTAAATTTCCATATTCTACCAGCTTTGGGTAAAAAAAATCACCTTTTCTATGGGTCATCCCATGACCCAAGATAATTAAAAATAGTATCTATGACTTTCTATATCATATTTGAATAGATTTTATCAATGCCCTGTCCATTAGTGTTTACAGAATTAGTAACTGATTATGTATGTACCTTGTTTGCTTGCTTTGAGTAAATGGTTAAACTGTTACACAGAAGGTTGCGGGTCCGATCCTGGGCGACAACAATATCAATTTAAAAATATTAAATGTATCCCTCGCTACGTCCTCCTTCGGTGGTCCCATAGCACATTACTCCATCCAAGCTCTGATCAAAAAATCTTTACCAATTTCTCTTCAACGATTTTCGTCAGATGGCGAACAAAAACTTTTCAAAATTCATCATCTTGCGCAATACAGTGACGCCATATTTACAGCCCTTCATCTTTCACCACATTTCATCTCTTCTCTATGCCATTTCCGAAGAAAGCAACACATTAATTAGCAGGAAGAATTTCCTTATTAATGCTTCTCTTTCTTTAAAAGGGTAATTAAAAGCGAGAAGTTTTTTCTACTCCTCGGTGCAGTTAGACGTTCAAGTCAATTGTTAAAAGAGTAAGAGAAAATGTATGTTCCTCTATCCCAAGTATTGTATGGGATGACCGGATCGCTGACCCGGTTGATAAGGCGAACTTTCGGTTGATAAGGCGAACTTTCCCTAAAAATTCGTTTCAACCGGAAAGCAATCAACCACTGCCCGAGGTCGAAAGAGTATCTCATGGCCAAAATATTCTCTTGAGCTCGTTAAAAAGTTTGTTGATAATGTCAACGTAAACAAGTCTGCGGGCCCAGATGGTATATCAGCAATGTTGCTGAAACAGTGCTCTTCGACGCAATCGCGTCCATTGACCACCCTATCGTTCCGTTCGGGTATATCGGGTTTATGTTTAGCCAATCCCGAATAGGGGGCGGTTAGTAACCCTCACAATAACCGCCCAATCGCAACATGTTCTGCGCTCTGGAAAGTTATGGAGATCATGGATAATAGCCATTTTTCAAATTAACTAGAATCAAACTCACTTCTTACCGTATCGATCTACAGAAGATATGATGGAATACTTTCCAGAGCGTTGTATTCGGTTGGTTTACCGATTTGATGAAAACAAAGTAGTTGCGCTTGATATTTCCAAAGCATTCGAACGTGTGTGGCATAAGTCACTCGCTTATTGTTTTTGATGTCAGTGATGAGTTCTCTTGATTTATATCAAAATTTCTAAGGGATAGCACTATAAGGGTTGTAATACATGGGGTCTGATCCGATTAGTTTCCGTTGAATTCAGGGGCACAGCAAGGTTTCGTTATTCCTGCCTCACTTTTTCTTACCTTTATGAAAGACCTTTTCTATAACCCATTCAATGTAGACTTTTCGACAATCTCTGAGTAAGGTCGTATGAATAGGGTCGATTTTAAAGCACGAAAGAACCAATGTTGTCTGTTTTGACCATAGACGGCCGATGTCATCTGTACAAATGGGAGGTGTCACCATTTTTCTGGTGTCGAAAGAACTATTAAGTGTTAAGATTTTCTTAACCGGTGCAATAACACTTTCACTTCATCTGATCTTATCATTATCTATACCAACTATATTCTTCGGAATATGGAACACACCACCATAATATTGGCTGGGGCTGTAAAGTATAGTTTGGAGCTTCTAAATTATGCCCAAAGGAGGACGTCGGCTCTTATCAATCACAGTGTGGAAACCAGCTCAATTGACTCATTCCTAAATCCTCGGAATATAGGTTTTGTTACACTGTTCTAGCAATATTAGCATGAGAATTGTTCTGCCGAGATAAGTGAACTTATTCCCGAGCCACGGGGTTTGTTCGAAATATTTGCTTATCTAATATATCACATATGTTTGTTGTCAATTGGCCAGTGGATCGCACAATAAAGTACTGAGAATATTCGTTCTTTAATCGTACTGTACGTCTTTGGAATAAACTCCCCGCAGAAGTATTTTCAATCACTTACATTTTAGAGAAATGTAAGACGAAACTTCACAGATACTACACCCTATTTCCTCTATCATTTAACCTAGATCATTTCCTAATGATATCCTACTAATGCAATGAATCAGTAGGATATCCCATGTACTTTGTTTCAAATTAAAAAAAAATTAATACCAGATTCTGTTATTAGAAAATATTATTGGATTTTTAATAGGAATATGTAGCGAGCAGTGGGATATAGGGATATAAATATTTATTTAAATTTAACAAGTAATGCCCCGTTTTCTATATTCGCGATCTTTTAAATTACAACCGACTTTCCGCAAATCACTTTTTTACTATTATATTTAATAGTTTAGAAGAACAACTTTGCTCACATTTATATGTAATATTTTATTTATTTCTAATAAATTTAACTTTAAACACTTCTATTAGCCCTCTTTTTCCTACTAACCATATATTCTGCTCAGATTTGTTCAACAACCAAAGTAAATCTGTTTTGATTATGATGACACTATTAATAGTGACCTTTATTATCTAAACGTTGTCTTATTTCCTTTCTTCCTTTTCGCCTGTCTTTTATTACAATAGAGTTGGAGATGTTGGGTACAAATTAACTTGATTTGCATGTAAATTGTTGGTTATTATGTTAAAAACTTTTCTTCTCTTTGCTTTTTTTTTCTCTCTAATAAGTTACCGGATATGAATAACAAATGTATGCTGGTATATTTTCTCCATATGTTTTATATGAATACATACAGTGACAATATTGTATTAGTCAGGCTCCCATAAATTCTTTTTATTTGTGTTGTCATCTTTTATGACTTTAACTGCTATTTAATAAAGCTCAAATAGGTAGATTATTATGGTGGCATTATGGTTTGAAATTAAGGACACATTTTACTTAGTTTACCAAAAGAGATTTATATATAATCTAAGAGGATTTCAGTTGTTAATTAAGTGTTAAAGCAACAAATGATAAGGGAAAAAACATAATGTTGGTTTTATTTTCCTATGTTACTTAAGAAGATGGTTGTGATAAAGACAAGTTTAAACAGAAGGCAAAACAATAAAATTAGAATAATAAAATAATTTAAATTTGTAATAAGTATAATTGGGAAGGTAATTATAAATTTAATCAAATTTTAAGTCTTACCACAAGTACACAAATATTATGAATTTTAAAATTAGCAAAGCTTACCTGTAAATAAAGAGAAAACATTAAATTAGTCAATTTAATTTGGAGAATTCCAATGAGAAATCCAGCCTATTTACTCGCTTAATTATTTTTGTTCGCGATGATCCCAAAAGTAATGAGTGGTCATTACCATCTAACTTACAAAAAAAAAACAAAATGGGTGGTCATTACCCTCTCGCTTACGAACAGCCAAATAATAATGAGTACCCATTTCTTTTTGGGCATCGCGAACAAAAGTTATTAGGCGTGTATAGAGCAATTCCATATGAAAGCGATCACCTTTTGGACGACCCCTCTCCGATTTTAAAATAAATAGTCTCAATCGATTGCCCAGCAAAAAATAATGTACCTACATATTTTTTTTTTTTTTTTTATAGTGACTGGTTTAGTGGTGGTGTACACCACTGTCATGTGACAAAATTGAAGAATTCTTCATAAGGGACCTCATTGAAAGTTGTTTCCTAATTTTCCTAATTTTTCTCAGAAATTTACCTTTTTTCCCATGAAAATTGAATTTTCCAATGAAAATTAAATTTTCCGATTTTCCACAGAAGCTCCTAAATTTTCCGGCTAATTTTATTTTTTTTGGATTCCTCATAATTTTTGCTTTAAGAATCAGCAATAAAAAAATGGGCCCCGACTCCTTGTTTGGACAGGAGAAGAGCATTTAAGAGACCACCTTGTTCTCATTGTTTTTATATTTTTTATAATTGAATTATTTTTAATTATTTAACATTATTTTATTTTATTATTAAAAATACATTTTAAAAATTATTTTACAGTTAAAAATACATTTATGAAGAAAAATCAATTTTTTTTAAGAGCCCCAAGTTGAGTGTGTAGTGAATATGGTCTGCCTGCCTTCACAAGATCGGCCATAAATCCATGGATAATAGCAGCAGTGGCATGTAATGGCACACCAAACCCGACTGAGGCTACAGGTCATAAAATGTTTTGTAAATTTTTTAAATTACCAGGTAATAAATATTTCGCCTAAAATGACACGTGCAGAAACAAGTCATAAAACACGGATTTTCCATAAATATGGCGAAATATTTATTACCTGGTATTTACCTATTTTTTACCAAAAAATAAATATAAAAAATTCACACACTCTGAGTTAAATTTCAGTTGAATACTAAACGTGAAAGTGTTAAAGTGTTTTTTTTTTGTAAAGTAAAGAGTGAAGCTGTAAAGACAATTTAAAGTAAAATGAATAAATTTTGCTGCAATCCGTTTAACAAGAGTGGACATCGTTCGAAAAGAAAAAGATAAAAGTATTAAAATTAACTGGTGTTTCAAAGCGATACATGAATGAATTAAATATACAATACGGTGAAGAAGCACAATTCATTTGCCCCAAGTGTAAAATCGATTTGTCTCAACAAGCAAATGCATTGAAACAAATGCAACCACAATCCGAGAGTGAAATGACAATTGAACAAAATGTTTCATCTGATAGTAAGGCAGACATTCCGATGGTCAATATGTCTTTGAGTCCTTTGAATGAGGCTATTACCACTTTAGGTGAAACGCCTATTAGAAAAAGAAAGTTGCGAAGTGAAAAATACAGGAAAGATAAAAAAGGCAAGGTTATGAGTGCAATCGCGACAATATTTGATGAAGGCTCTGATAACGAATGCAGTCAAGCAGATGACGTTGATGACGGCAAACAAATGATTGAGCAGTTGAAAAGAAAATTCAATTAAGCGACCACTTTTCCGGAGAAATATCTCATTTTATCTGTGCTGCCTCAATCATGGTCTATACGCAAGATTTCTGAACAGTTTCAAACATCTTTTTACATCGCGAGAAGAAGCAAAGAATTAGTTCGACAGAAGGGCATATTGGCGACTCCCACCAAGAAATTTGGCTCAAGGACCCTCAGCGAAGCAACGGTGAAATTGATTCAAGATTTTTACTGCAATGATGACAACAGCCGCGCCTGCCCAGGTACACGTGACTATGTTATCACACGTGAAGATGGAGAAAAAGTACACAAGCAGCGCAGATTATTATTATTTAATCTATCCGAAGCATACCATCAGTTCAAAGAGAAATACCCAGCAGAAAAAGTGGGATTTTCTAAGTTTGCCATCCTACGACCAAAAGAATGCGTGCTGGCATTAGACAGGCACGGAACGCATTCAGTCTGCGTTTGCATGTTTCATCAAAACATCAAATTAATGTTCTTTCCATGCAAGAAATTGAAAGTATTTCACTGTGAAATTGAAACATATAGGGACCTCCTGTCGAAGTCGTTGTGCGCATACCCCACGGAAAATTGTCATCTGTCCAAATGCAACAATTGTCCGAAGATTGACGAGCTAGAGCAATATTTGGCGGAAAAGTTTGAACAGCTGTTAATTCAGGAGGTGCATTTCAAACAGTGGATAATTAGCAGCGGCAGATGTTCCCTTGAGACCGTGGTAATGCAGATTCCGGAATTCATCGAGGAATTCGGATTCAAGTTGAATGAACTGAAGGCGCACCATTTCATATCCGAGACGCAATCGAAATTTCTAAAGGAAAGTAAGGAGAAATTAGCCCAAAATGAATTCATTGTGATAAGCGACTTTGCCGAAAATTACACTTTTCTCGTTCAGGATGAAATTCAAGCTTATCACTGGGCAAACGACCAGTGCACAGTGCATCCTTTTTGCATTTATTTCAAAAACGAAGATAACGAACTACAGACCATACGCCTTGTTGTTGTCGCGGAGAGTTTAGCTCATAATTATGTGTCCGTTTATTTATTTCAAATGAAACTGTTTGAATTCTTAAGATCAAAATTCGATGCAATCGACAAAGTAACGTTTTTCTCAGACGGCGCGGCTTCTCAATACAAGAATAAAAAAAATTTTTACAATCTTTGCATAATTGAAGAAGAACAAAACTGCAAGGTCGAGTGGCACTTTTTTGCGACGTCCCACGGTAAGGGCCCATGCGATGCGTTAGGGGGAACCCTAAAACGCATGGCGACTAAAGCAAGTTTGCAAAGGCCATATACTGACCAGATCTTAAATGTACAACATTTGTTCTCGTGGATTCAAAGCAAGGAAATTGCCATTAACACAGTTTTATGCACCCAAAAAGAACACGATGCCATGGAGCGACGACTTTAAAACAGATATAATAATGTCAAAACTATAACTGGAACGCAAAAGTTTCATTGCTTCATACCAAATATTTCTGATATCTCAATCAATGTAAAGCGGTACTCTTCGTCTGCCGACGTGCTAAATTTAAAGTTACTTTAATTTTATAATTGACAATTGAAATTTTTAATAAATATTGTAATTAAGTATAAGCAGCAAAATAAGAAAGATTTTTTCTTCATAAATGTATTTTTAACTGTAAAATAATTTTTAAAATGTATTTTTAATAATAAAATAAAATAATGTTAAATAATTAAAAATAATTCAATTATAAAAAATATAAAAACAATGAGAACAAGGTGGTCTCTTAAATGCTCTTCTCCTGTCCAAACAAGGAGTCGGGGCCCATTTTTTTATTGCTGATTCTTAAAGCAAAAATTATGAGGAATCCAAAAAAAATAAAATTAGCCGGAAAATTTAGGAGCTTCTGTGGAAAATCGGAAAATTTAATTTTCATGGGAAAATTTAATTTTCATGGGAAAAAAGGTAAATTTCTGAGAAAAATAAGGAAAATTTTATTTTTGAATTAAAGCCTGATTCAATACCTTTCCAACGAGCTATCGTCGTTGCGATCGCTTTAGTAGTTTTTTTTTTAAACAACTTTCAATGAGGTCCCTTATGAAGAATTCTTCAATTTTGTCACATGACAGTGGTGTACACCACCACCAAACCAGTCACTATAAAAAAAAATATGTAGGTACATTATTTTTTGCTGGGCAATCGATTGAGACTATTTATTTTAAAATCGGAGAGGGGTCGTCCAAAAATTTGCCAATTTTGATCGTTTTCATATGGAATTGCTCTATATAGGCTGGTAAGAAGTTGATACATTGGGTTTGCTGGGTATTCCTGTTTAAGCAAAGCGTCGATGTAATTCCTTCAAAAAAAGCACTGGCAGGTATATATTGCTTGAACTTACGAGCATTAAACTAAAATTTTATAAATTCAAGTTCTCATGATTAGCGGAAAAAGGGGCAAAAAAAGGTTTTTTGATTATTGTTCATATAATTGGAAGTCCCCGCAGATGTGAATGCCGTGTAAACTAACAAAAACCAGTAGATACCAAAACAATGGTAGGTAGCTATTGCTTGAAATTATGGACATTAGAGGTAGCTTAAGAATGATAAAAATATATAAAAAAACTTTTAATTTTTAAGTAAAAATAAACCATTTTTTTATAATATATGTAAGAATACGGAAACTAACAAAATGTTCGTCTGCGTTTACATTAATAGCGCATGTTTTATATCCACTCGGTTCTCATTCCATTCCATTTCGTTCCTCTTGCCAAGTTTTAATTCCACTTTCATAACATTTCGTTCTACTTGTGTAGCACTTTAATTCCACTCTTTCACCATTCCATTACCATACTATAGCATTACCATTGCGATTGCGATTTTAGTTTGAGAAAATTAGAAGATTAACAAAATTTTTGTAATATTGGTGCAAGCACACGCCTATCTCTCACATATCCTGAAGCTTAAAAATTAAATAACATCTTCAAATTTAGTCAGAACATAACGAAAATTGATAATTGTTATTAAAACAATGCTATTAGCGTGCCTGCAAAGTTTCTTTTCATTCAAGCAAGGACTCGCTTACCTGTCATATATCCTTTTTAAAAAAAAAATTATATAAAACCTTTACAAGTTGACGGATTGCAAATCGAATTTTATTAAAATAAATATAACAAACATTTATACTAAAATTCGTTGAATTCGGTTTTGTAACTAAAAAGTCATTAGTATATCCTTTCTTTATTACAAAGAATTGCCCTAAAATACTTGTATTCTAATTATTTTAAATGCCGTTACTTTGCAGTTATTGAAAATTATTTTTAACACTAAAGTAGAATAAATTTGTTTTCTATTACCCATATAATACTGAAATTATCGAAAAATTCGTTATCGAAATACCGGACCAGACATTACTTCGATTACAACGCATGGTAGAAATCAGAGATTAAATTTTAAGAACATAGCATCCCTAACTTAATAAATTTAAATAACGGTAAATAAAATGTCAATATAATAAAACAAAACAAGTACTGTCAGGGATGGAACTTTTTAAGTAATTTAACCAAAATTAAAATCGATTGTGCTTTTTATAAAGCATTTATTATTTTTATTATTATTGAGCTTCATTAAAATCGAAAAGTTTTTTATTTTTTTTTAATCTTGATCCCCATGTTTATAATTTTTTTTCTCTTTCTATTTATTTTAATACTTCTGTGTCTATTTTACAACTCGCTCCTTAAATACAAAAGTCACACATTTCAGAAAATATCAAAAATTATTTTTTTGCATAAAATGCTTCTTAAACGATGAAACTTTCATGTTTCGCTAAAACAGCCGTCATTTTATGATCGAAAACATGCGTAAACCCAAAACCGTTAGTTTTGTTTTGTACCGTTTCTGTAACTGAGTTCCGCGCAAAAGTACCACACTTTCAGTTGTCAACAGTCATTCGCCACGAGCACACGAATTTTTTGTGAAATACTACCACATTCCAAAGTACTACCTGTGTTGCAGATCACATACACGTAAGTATCTTATAATTTTTATGTGCAATAGTACAATTTTTCGAAATAGGTTAGTTTTGCATTTATAAATTTGATATTTTCTCTTATTTTTGTTTAGAATACACCATATTTTGAATTAAGTTAGTTTTGCAAAAAAATTATTAGAATTATTTTCTTATTTCTTAAGCTAAAGTAACATTTTTCGAAATGTGGTATCTTTGTATTTGAAAGTGATCTCTAAATAGATTTTATTTAACATTAAAAAGAAATTTTTAGTTTTAGTGTTGTTTTGTCTGAAAGTTTTTGTAATTTTTTTTTAAATAAATATTTATTTTCAGAAAGACCACAATCGCGCATCGTATTTTGAACATGGTACCACCTATAAATGACTCTCGAGATGGACAACAATCTCGGTCACCAATACGACCTAGTGAAATGCATTCAAGTAAAATTCAGACTGACAATCAGCTTTCCTCAGATATTCTGAACTCCGGTGAAGATAACGCAGACAGTGACTCTTTGTCTAGCTCTTCGAGCAGCTCCAGTTCTAATAATGACCTCAAAAAGAATTCTCATCCGATGATACTGTCAAGGATCCTACGTATGAAGATCCATTTTATGAAAACTGCAAAGCCCAGTCAGATTCCGATGTAGAGCAACTACCACAAGCACAGTTACCTGGCATTCAAGACTTTCTGCAATCAGCCGTGAATAACCAGGAGTTATTTAGTATTAATTCACCATCACCCAGAGTTGATGATCAGCCACATAGCGTCGGCGAGCAGTCTCCTAGTGTTGATGTTGAATTGCGCAGTAGCTGTCGTAAAAGAAAAGCAGAACCGCTTTTATGGAAACGAAACCAGAGCAAGCTATTGAAAAACAAAGGTATGTCCTATACTTCTATGTCTAAGTCTAAGAAGGTTTATGATGCCAAAAAAATGGTTCCCGTATGTTTGAGTAAATGTAAATTGAAATGTTCTACAGAGTTTACGTTTGAAGAAAGAAAAGATATCTTCGAAAAGTTCTGGGAGTGCGGTGATGTGGAAATCCAACGACAGTTTATTCACGATCACATGACCAAGATTGAACCAAAATATAGATACGTTCGTGAAGGTAGCAGTCGCAAAAATTACAATCACGCATTTTATCTGACTCGAAATAATAAAAAAAACCCGGGTATGTAAAGTATTCTTCATGAATACCCTTGCAATCTCAGACACTATCATCAGAACCGTTGTCAAGAAGCAGTCCGAAACTGGTGTGCACCTTAAAGATAATAGGGGAAAACATAACAACCATAAGACAATAGATTCAGAGCTGACCGATGGTGTCAAAGCACACATCAATTCAATACCCCGCATAGAAAGCCATTACTGTAGGGCGCGATCGACTCGGGAGTATATTGACATTACGCAGACAAATGTGAGTTTGAGGGTGCACCACACGTTTCATATCAAGTATACTACAACATATTTATGAATGATTTTAACTTATCTTTCTTGCAGCCTAAGAAGAATCAATGCGAAGATTGCATGTCTTACCAAAACGCTGAAGATAAATCGTTACTACAAGAGACATACGACGAGCACTTGAAGAGCAAGACTCTCGCTAGAACTGAAAAAGATAGAGATAAAGAGCTTGTAAGTAATACCTTCGTAGTGGATGTGTATAACCTCCAAGCGGTGATGCCTTGTCCACGGGGTGATGTGTCTAGTTTCTATTATACGTCTAAATTTAATTTACTTAATTTCACAATAACCGAGCTCGGTACAAAGGACACAACTTGTTTTGTATGGCATGAGGGAGAGAGAAGGCGCCCGAGGTGTTAATTAAATTGGCTCCTGTGTTCTAATGTATCTGAGAAAATTGAATGATAATGCCACGGAACTTTGTGATGTCACTTTCTATAGCGATAATTGCTGTGGCTAACAAAAGAACAAATTCATGCTGGCAATGTACCAATATGCCACTCAAGAATTGCCGAACATAAAGAGTATTACTCATAAGTTCCTAATAAAAGGGCACACCCAAAACGAAGGAGACTGTGTTCATTCTGTCATCCAACGTAACATTACGAGAGCATTGAAATCATCTCCAATTTACGTTCCAGAGCAGTATATCACTTTGATTAAAACAGCAAAAAAAAACTGGAGAGCCTTATACTGTTAAAGAACTGACACATGAGGATTTTCTTGACCTCAAACCTCTGAGTGCAGGAAACTGCAACATAGATGATGATGGCAATAAAATCAAATGGACCGATATAAAGATTTTTCTTTAAAACATCCTACGAGGAGGAAGAGTTCAGGTCGGTATCTACATTGAGAAAATCCCGCACGAACTCGAAGGCACCACTACGTGATAATAATTTGTGTCTAAACAAACTTTACACTAAAAAGCTTACAGTTCCTGAAGCAAAGAAGCAAGGCATTCTAAAGCTAATACAAAAAAACGTCGTGCCAAGATTTTATGAATCTTTTTATGCTAACCTCTAAATTAGCTCATAAGTTACTGTTGGGAACAGATTATTAATGTTTTAGTTTAAGTTTTTTTATACCTTTACGAGCAATACGCTCAATGTAGTTTTAAGTAAATGTTTTATAAAAATATTTTTGTTTGAAATAAAACTCAAATTTTCCTAATTATGGTTGTTTAGTTTTTAAAATTTTAATGTTCTCGAAGTCAAAGTTTATATACAAAACTAACTTATTTGAATTTTTTCGAGAACCCATTCGAGGTATGTTTAAGATTACTTTATTGAAAAATATGCCATTTAATTACGCATATTTTGATACCAAAAAATCTATTTAATACACATAGTTTTCACAAAAATCATAAAATAATTAAAACTATTTTTTAATATGACGCTCCTGTATAATTTGCTTATTTTGACTTGTGGTGCTTTTGTATTTAAGGAGCGAAATCTTAATTATTAATGATTTTTAAAATTTTTCCAAAGAAGGTATGGAATAAAGAACTAAAGTCTTAAATTCTTAAGCCAAAAAGTGTCAAACCAAATTTTATTTACATATCTAATAGTTGTTTTATAATCTTTCCAAAAATACATTAATCAATATTCATGACCAACATTTTATTTTTGATTTTTGTCTATGGAACAAATCAATGTGCGGCCCGGAGAAATTTTAGAAATCATTTATTAAGTTTTAGGTTCCTAGCGATTTTGGGCAGGGGTTTCAGCTCCTTCCCGTAGGAACTTTCAAAAATCTCGTACTATCAGTGAGTTAGCCCATCTCCGATAACCAAATATTTAAAGGTTCGAAGGAGAAGACTAGTGCTCTCTTTTTCATCATTTTGCCCCTTATCAGTGAGTTAGCCTCTAATACAAGATCTGGTTTCTAGACAAAGGGATTTGTGAAGCGAGAGAAACCCCTTTTTCCTCTTCCCGCAAGGATTTCCAAACATTTCGTTTTACCAGTTAGTTAGCCCATACTCAAGGGAAACATATTTAAAATTTCAGTTTTCCAATCATCCATTCCAATCCCTTATTAGCTAAATTAGAGTTTTTGAAAATCATACGAGGAGGATGATTTTTCAAAAATCCTGATTTAGCTGATGGCTACTTTGGAGGAGAAACCTACATACCAAATTTCAACTTTCTAGTTCCAGCAGTTTTGGCAGGCCGTCGTCATGGGGCAGAATTTTCCATTTTTGCCTTTCCTTGCAGGATTTATCTGATGTCCACACCGGAGCAGGAACTTTCAGAACAAATTTTATCATCCTAATTCCAGCAATTGAACTGGTCAGGCTTTCAAGGGGGAAACTTTCAACTCCTTGGTTCTCAATTTTACCACTTCCTTAGCGAAAATTCCAAATTATATCTAAAAATAAGTTAGCTATACTACACGTTTATAGACCAAAGCGCATTCGGCAGGCATTGTTCTTTCCCGTAGAAATTTCCAAAAAAAAAACTCCGCAACGGTGGATGTCTACACTGAAGAAGAAAGCCATATACAAATTTCATCTTCCCAGCTGCTTAGGCTAGGCAATGTTGAGTGTGTGAGTCAGTCAGTCAGACAGACAGTATCGTTATTTTTGTATATATATTTTAGTGGATAAATTCCACGATTATCCTTAACGAAATTTTAAAGACACAAAGTGGATTTTTATATTTTCTTCCGTTTGTACTTCAATGATGATATAATCCAATCGTTGTAAACAAAAGAGCCCGAATTTTTGTAATTGACTTGCTAAGAAGGGTCATATTAACAAGGAAATATACAAAAAGGAAAAAGAGAACATCGACAAGATAACAACCTTTAAATGTTATTCATATAAAGATATTGTGAAATTTCAACAAATTCAAATTTCATCAAAATCGGAATCAACAACTTGAGGGCATTTATTAAAAAAGTAAAAAAAAAATTAATTAAAAAGTCAGCAACAAATAACACACAGTTTTTGGAAATTTAAGGTTTTTATTGCAACTGGATAAACCAAAGAAAAAATACAATTTAAAAAGGCTATACCTTTTGAATTTTATCTTTAACGCTTAAATCTTCTCAGCTCTATAAACCAGGGACTGATACCGAACCTAAACGGGTTTAGGTTCGCTGTTTATAAAAATTTTGAACCCGAACCCGCTGAACCCAAAAATGTAACCAGGTTCGGGTTTAAAAATATAAAAAAATTTTCTGGGTTTCATGGCGTGAGAAAGTTTGATAGAAAAATCATAAAAAAAAAAACATTACAATTTTTGTATCCAGTTTGCAGTGCTTGACACTATATCTTGTCCTTCTTTTAAGCAAATACATGATCAATGCAGAGCTATTTGCAAAACATTGCGAACACCAAAAATTTCTTCAAGCCTTATTGAAATTCAAAAGTTTTTGTTCGGAATTACTGGATGTATAAATGATAATATTTGGAATATTTGTAAAGAATATGTAGAAGTTTTTGCATTTGTTAAAAAATTAACGCTGAAACTACAAGAAGAACAAATGACTTTATGTGATTTTTACATAGTCTGGCTTAGTTTTAAATTAATTTAATTTAATTTATTTTGTTTAATATTATTTACATTGTTTCCTTATATAATATATGTACAAAGAGTTCAAGATTTTATCTTTTTCATCTTAATAATTTATATTAATTTATAAAATTTATATACATTTATAGAATGTTTGGAGGGAAAAATTTACAAAACCTATTTAATAATTTTTAAATAATTTTAAATAAAACTTAATCTACGAACTACAACTACCTACTAATTTGGTAATAAACCATTAATATGTACATGTTCGGAGTTGTTACAACGAAGATAGAAGTTATTCGAGAGTCTATTTAATTTACTCTCCACTAGCTCTATATTTGCGAGTCCATGGAGTCTGTTGCTAGAGAAATGCCAAGGAAGATTATAAATCATTTTAAGCAATTTGTTTTGGGAAATTTGAAGTTTTTTAATGTGACATTTAGCGCTATTTGCCCAAACAGGAGATGCGTAAAACATAACCGCATGAAAAATAGTTTTAAGTATAATTTGTTTGTTAGTTATACTTAAGCTTGAGTTCCTATTTATAAAATAGTAAAGCATTCGAATTAGAATATTTACCTTATTTAGAACATATGGAATGTGATCTTTAAATTTCATTTTATGATCTAGTATAACGCCTAAATATCTTACTTTTTGCTCCCAGGGGATTGAATGATTGTTCATGTTAATACAAACTTGTGGGATATAACAAGGTTTACGTTTTCTCGTGAAAAATATTGCCTGTGTTTTGTCGCTGTTCAACATAATTTTCCATTTATTAAAATATGCCGAAATTTCAACCAAAGCTCTTTGCAAGTTTGTTATAATATCAACAGCATACATTCCCGAGCAGAGAATTGCCGTGTCATCAGCAAAAATTGACATTGTACAATACTCCAGATGAGGAATATCATAGGTATATAAGTTATAAAGTATAGGTGAAAGACAAGAGCCCTGTGGGCAACCAGCTGGGACACTATAACTTACTGAACATTCCGAACCAATGTGTACTTTAAACTACGAAGAGAGAGAAAAGTCTGAATAATTTTGACCAGTTTTAAGGGAAAGTTTAATCGGATCATTTTATAAATTAATCCATTGTGCCACACCGAATCGAATGCAGCTTTAACATCCAGCAGTACCATTCCGGTTGATTTCTGGTTAGTAAAATTAGAGTTAACTAAATTCCTTATTCTCACTAATGGTTGTACTGTATTGTGTTGACTACGAAAGCCAAATTGATGAGGAGGAATTATATTATTTGTTTCAATAAATGTGTTTAATTTTTCTTTAATTACTTTTTCGAGGATTTTGCTAATGGATGACAATAAGCTTATAGGTCGGTAGGAAGAAGGGCAGTTAGGTGGTTTGTTAGGCTTCTTAATTGGAATAACTTTGGACTCTTTAAACTCATTTGGAAAATAACAAAGTTTCAGACATGCATCTATTAAATTTGCTAGGTACTTTATTCCTTTTTTGGGGAGAGCTTTTAAACATCTATTATTAATACCATCAAGACCTGGTGACTTTTTTGATTTTAATTTTTGTATAATGCAAGAAATTTGTGATACATTTGTTGGGGTATGGCTTGACAAGTCTAAAGTTGGTGATTGAAGAGATTGAAGGGAATTATTTACTAGAGATATCGTTTCAGGATCCCCAATATTATTTGATATTGTATGGTTTGACGCAAACGTTTGGGCAAGTATTTCACATTTTTCTAGATTTGTTGTGTAACGACAATTGTTTTGCTTCAGTATTGGAACGTTCTTGTTCTTTTTCCTTAAAATTTTTGTGAGGTTCCAGAATGGAGAAGAGCCAATATCTAAAGTAGAAAGAAGGCGATCCCATGATTTATTTCTAAACTTATCAATTTCTTCTCTAATAATTTCGTTAAGCCTTTTAACTTCATAAAAATCTTCTAATTCTCTAAAACGTTGCCAGTTTCGCCGTGTACTATTTCTTTGCTGAATATAACTTTTAACATAAGAGGGTAACGATTTCCTTTGATATGAAGGTAATTTTTTTGGTACACTGGCGCTAATACCTTCGTTTATAAGATTTTTTAAATTTGCTATCATAGAATCAATATGATCTTCCTGGACAATATCCCTTATATTTGGTAATGTTAAGTGTCTATATCTCGAAAAAGTTTTCCAGTTTGCCTTATTGAAATCAAACTTTAGTAAAGGTAAATAATCTACATTAGTAGTGAGGACTATTTTAACCGGCAAATGATCAGAACTTAAATCATTTATAACGACCGCTGGCGATGTTGTTTCAGGTGTGTTAGTTAGAAAAAAGTCGAGGGTAGAGCCTTGTCTATTGGAGCTCGCAGATACGTATGTGTGATCACAAGGATATACAATGTCTATTTCGTATGAATCTAGCTTTTCACATAAAATGTTCCCCCAGCAATTTGCTCTTAAACAACCCCAAGTCCGATGTCGGCTGTTGAAATCCCCACCAAGAATGTATTTTTGATCACTATTATCTGTAAGTTTTCGAATATCTGCCGCAAAAAGTAGTTTCCTATTATTATTGGGTACTGCTATTCCGCCTGGAAAGTAACATGAATATATATTGTAACTTCCATTGTTAGTAAAAAGTTTAATACCGATATTTTCAATTAGATTAGTGTTTACAATAGGAATTAATTTATGAGAAACATTTTTTTTTACCAATTACTGCTACTCCACCGCCTCTGGCATGTTCTCTGTCGTTTCTATAAATGTAAAATTCACTATGTCTTATGGATAAGTTAGGTTTAAGCCCAGTTTCCGTTAGCAGGCATACATGAATGTTGTGGCTTATTAAGAATTGGAATAATTCTAGACATTTGTTGCGAATGCCTCTAGCATTCCAAGTAATGATGTTAAGGCCATTGATCATTATGAGAGGAATTTGCAGGCGAGGTTAGTTATGACCTCAAATTGATCAGCTTTGCTTCTACAGTTACGAAGATTTGTTATTAGTTCAAGAGTTAAACTTTTAATTTCTTGTAGTGTGAACAAGTCGTTGGTATTACACATGTTGTTGCTGTTGACATTATTGTTGTTGTTTGTTAGCCAGACTCCTGTCGTGTTAGGTGAATTTTGGCGTAAAGTGTTTGGGAAGCTTTTACTGTAATTGGTGGTATTGAAAGATTCATTGTTACGAGCAGTACGTCGCGGAGTTGGTTGTGCTCGCTGTTTTATTTGTAAATAGCTTGCTTTATTTGGGCAATCGTCAGAAAAAGACTTATGGGCACCACTGCAATTAGCACACTTAACGACACTTTCTTTACAGTCGGACGTCTTATGTTGTCCTGCACAATTTGCGCAAAATGTCTTTACTTTACACTTGCTAGAGCCATGGCCAAACATTTGGCAATTGTAGCATTGTGTAATTTTATTTTTGTTGACACGTTGGAACTCCCATTTCACCTTGACATAATCGATTATGAAATAGTTTTGTTTTAGTTCTCTTAGTGTTATTGACTGACGTTGAAGGTATACGACATATAAAATATATTCCGCGTTGTAATTACCCTTTTTTGTAACTAGTTTAACATCCAAGCATTTTAATCCCATGTCGATGAGTTTTTTCTTGATAATCATGGGGTTAAACTTGTCTAGACCAAGGATTAGGACTTTATACGGTTTTTCACTTTTTGTTGCATAAGAGAAATATTCGTAAGAGTTTGTCGTAAGCGCATCGCAAACCTTATCAAAATCAGTTTTAGTTTTACAAAATAATTTAAGGCCTATCGAAATTTTTCTGATGGCATAATCTAATATTTTGTTTATTTTGCAAATTTCATGAATTTCATCTGTTTTACATTTTAATATTGTTATAGGAGGTACTACCACTTTTGTTGTTTTTTAACTATTATTTCATCGTCTAAATCATCATCAATGATAGTTTGTAACGGTGAAAAATAATTTGAAGAATTAGCATTGTTATTGGGTTTATTTTTTTTAGACATTGTGTTTACGCATAATGCGCTAATATCTTCACTAAGTCTTGTACGTTTGATCTTATGTGACTTTACTTTTGTTGTTTCTTAAGTACTGTGAACAGATTGTTTTTGTTTTAAAATATGCCCTTTTTTTAATTTTTTGTTTTTGTTTTAAAATACTGAAAGTTGTTATTTTTTTTAATATCACTTAACTGCCGCGAATACGTCTTTAAACAACAAGAGCATTAGTCAGACTGTAGTTTTAAATTAGAGCTAACAAAAGATGACAAAAAACATTTTCATAAGGATTATATTTAAATATTATAAAAAGAGAAATCCATTTTATTATTCATATCAGATTTAAGTTAATGCTAAGTCCCGAAGATATTAAAAATGCTTAAAAACATATTTTTTTTTTTTTTTTTTTCAAACAATTGAAATTTTCAAAAATTTGCAAATGGGAAAAGAAGAGAGAATTAAAATATTGTTCTTCAAAAGAAGGAACGATTTTCTAAATCAAAGAACAAATTTAAAAAAGAAAACTTAAAAAAAAAAAAAAAAAAAATGTATTGTTTATATAATTAAACGAAAATTTATTTGAAAAATAAATAAATTTCCTATTAATAAAACTTTTATACTTTTTTAAATTTTGAACCCAAACAATGAACCGAACCTGAAATTTTTATTTCGATTAACTCGAACCCGAACCCGAACCTGAACCCATTTTTTCAGGGTTTCAGTCCTTGCTATAAACTAATAAAAAAAATATAGATTCTCAATTAATTTTATGATAAACTTCGTGAAATCATAAATGCTTATACGAAACATTGTTTTTCCATTGCTTTGACATGAATTCACCCCTGTGTAAAACATTATTTTTTAAATGCTTTGTAGTTGTTTCTGTTGAAATATGATGCAAAAGTAGTATTATATAAGCTTTGTAATATTACCATGGTGACATAAATCAATTTATGTACTTTGAGTGCATTTTTATTGGCACACAAAATTAATGTGCTTAGAAACACCAGTACAAACCAAGCAGTAGTAGTTTATAGAGAACAAATTTATGAACGCATAAAGAGTAAAGTATTTTTTTATTCTGTTTAAAAACAGATTTTACGTAGGTAGGTAATAATGGCATTACATATGTTAATTTTTAAAGACCGATTCACAATACTCAGTGCATCAAATTTGTTTTTTCCCTTTCTTTCTCGCACTTTCATACTTTTGGCGTCATGCTTTATTCCTCTATTGTTAACAGATTCGTGTTACGAGGGCGGATCAATAAGTCTGTGACTTGACGAACTTCCCTCGTAGTTATATGAAATACAACACTGCTCCCATCAAGTACCACCTGTTGATAGACTACTGCCAAGTTCCGTCATTTACTTTGCGGTTAACAGCAGGTCCATAAAATTGGCATTTGTTTGATGAATAATTTCATCGTTGGAGCTAAATCTCTTTCCACCGAGCCCTTTGTTTAGGTTTGGAAATAGAAAATAGTCACTGGAAGCTAAATCCGGAGAATAAGGTGAGTGGGAAATTCGTAGTCTAATTCATGGATTTTTGCCATGGAAACTAAGCTGTCACACGATTCCGTTGGTGGTCGATTGTGGCAGCCATCTTGCGGAAAGCGTTCTTATACCCAAGTGATCGTTCAAAATTGAAACCACTGATCCATGCCTGATGCCTACATATGTCTCCCACAATCTATCGCACATTCAATCTCCGATAGGCCAACACCATATCATGAATTTTTTCAATTGATTTGGGTCTTCCACACCCGAACGTTCTGGATACCCAGAACGTTCGGCATCTTCCGTGCTTGTAAGGCCACAACGAAAGTTATTAAACCACTTTTTTACCATTGAAGTCGATGATGCAGAGTCCCTATAGTATTTATCAATGTTTTTTCTTAGTTTGGTTGACGGTTTTTTTCGAAAAAAATAATGTTTAATGAGCACTCCAAATTCACTTAGTTATATTTCATTTACAAGCCGGTCCACTTACTTTTCATTTGAATCAAATGGCTTTTGTTATATATTTTCAAATATTGTTTAATCAACTGACACATCCCTAAGAATCAAATAATTAATCAGTAAAAACAAATGTTAAACTTTTACCTACCAATTCCGTAATTTATTAATTTTTTTGAAATCGTTTCCGTTTTTATATTTTTAATTGTTTTTTTAATTTACAAAATGTATGAATGGATGTCTATAGACACATTTTGTGTAAACGTGTATGTGTATTTATGTGTGTTAATAAAGTTTTTGTAATTTTAATTGAAATAATATTGAATATAAGCAACCAATTAAATAAAAAACAAATTGGAATTTAATGAATATTTTTTTTTTTTTTGAAACGGACAACAAACAAAATTTAAATTTTTTATAACTGTAACGGACACAAATAAACCAAAAATTTTTGTTTTGTGGGTAAATTTTTTTTAAATTTCAAACAAATGAAAAAATAAATGAAACTGAAAAAAATTGGTAAATGGTAGTAAATTATTTCGAACAAATGTATATAAAAAAATTAAAAAAGATATTTCTTTGAAAAATAAATGTATGTTCCTTTTTTAAATGGAACGGAAACATTTTTTATTAAACTACTAATAGGTTTTTTTACCTTGAACAGTGAAACGCATGGCAGATGTTGAAAACGTGAAACATGAATTTACACTGCCAACATCTTTCATCTGTTATTTATTCAGCTGTCAAAAAAGGACAAAGACGCATAATTTTTGTTTAAAATAAAAAATGGATATAAAGAAAGCATTAATCATTAAAGTAGTTTTTGCTTTGCAAGAACAAACCCGAATTTTAATGAATTATTAAAGGCCATTCTGGAAGAAGATGATGATGAAGAAGTATTTTTGGTAGACACAAGTATGAAACTCTTACATGCGCCACTCATTTTGTTTTGTTGAATAAATTTTTTTTATTTGTTTTTTGCATTGTCAGTTTGCTAGTGATGGTACAAAGAAAATTGTTTTTTTTATATTTTTAGTGATGACACTTAAAATAACGAAAGATGTAAAATGGAACTGAATGAGAAAGGATCATCTTTTGCAGATGTAGAAAGATGTAAAATTTTTTGGCCTGTATAATGCTTATGAGAAAATTTAAAAATGACTTTTAATAAAATTTATGAAATGAAAACTTTTTTAAAAAATATTCGAATATATACCTTCAAAACATTTAATTAGACTTGACACTAATTTCTTGCAGTTGCTGCAACCGTCTTATGCGATTCACAACAAATTCGAATATCACCACCAATCAGTCTTTACAATAAAATATCAGCTCATTATTCATCTCTAAGATTCAGACTTAGATACACCTAAAATAGTTTGTAAGTTAAAATAACAGAAAATACAATTTATAAGAAATGATATTTAATTTAAAACCCCATCTACATTATTTTCATTTAAATTAAATGGCTTTTGTTATTTATTTTTAAATATTGTTTAAACATCTGACACATCAGTAAGAAACAAATAATTTAATCAGTTAAAATAAATGTTAAAATTTGTCCTACCAATTCCTTTAAAAAAATTGATTTAATCATTTATTTAAAACTGTTTTCGTTTTTGTATTTTTTGTTTATTTTTTAATCTACAAAATGTATGTATGTTTAGACACTTTTTGTTTGAATTTGTTTGTGTATGTGTGTGTGTTTATGAAGTTCTTGTCCAAACAGGAGATTTTTTTAATCAATTCCGTACAATTCCATACGCAGAAAAAATTTTAAAAATAGATTTGAAATCAAGAGACCGATCTACTTCAATTATCTCGATCTTGAGAAATAATGTAAATAAAATCCTAAAATTTAGTGCAAACTTTAAGAATTTACCGGGCTTATAACACAGTGCAACAAGAAAAAATTGCCCCAATGGTTTGAACGCAGTATGAAAGTATACCATTAGAAGAATTTGTTCTTCTAATGGTATACGAAAAACAAAGTTATGGCTACTTGAAGTTTGTCTTTTTTTACCATTTTTTCTATGAGTTATTCAAAATGAGTATATTCAAAATTTAATTTTTTCTTTATTGATCTCTTTTTTAATTTGTTTTTTGTGTTTTCTTTTAAAAAGAGCACTTTTTTAATTTGTTTTTTGTGTTTTCTTTTAAAAAGAGCACTGTTAATATATTTTTTTTTTAATTATACATTTAAAAAATATTTAGTAAAAAAATTAAAATTTTTACTTTCTTTGTTTTTAAGTAATTTTTACCAACAATTTATTTTGAGTGTAAATTTGTTTTCACTTAAGTGATTATTTGTATGTAGGTATATTTTAGAGAAATTTTTAAAGTTCTTAAGCAAATTCTTATAAAGGAATCATTCATAGCTGAATATTTTATTTTTTATAAAATGAATGCCAACCTTTTGTATCTTTTAAAAAAAATTAATGCATTTTCATTAATTTTAGTAAAATTTCAGGGTTAATAGGCAAATTTTTTTACTTAATCCAGAGTGCCGTTGCTGGTTTTTTAAATAAAATTTATTATCATTATTTTGTCACAAATACTCTTTGGTTTTAGTATAAAAATGCAATAACATTATTTATGAAATTCACTACCTGCAATTGTGAAAGCATTGTTAGTTAAAGCACTAAAATGTTTGTATAAAACAAACCAATAAATAAGTTCCATAGTCTTTTGTTTTTTCATGCCTTTTAAGGGGGAGACTGAATTGATTGCCTTAAAGTTACAATATTCTTTTAATGTGTTTCCTTGTTTCGGTTTTATAGTAAACTAAGTTAAGTATATTTTATATGTATTTTTCTTGAATTCGATGGAAAAATCTATATATTTTTGAACTTTAGAAAAATTTGTTATTGTATCTAAGTAATCGAGTGCTATTTTATTTGTCTCTTCGACTTTTAAAAAAGTCTAAAAAAATATGTATTTCAATTTTAATTTTTTTTTATTTTAGTTTTTTTTTAACAATATGTCAATAATAAAAGTTCAGCTCAATTGAATCCAAAGCTTAAAAACTTAAGAAGTGCTTAAACTTTAATATTATTACAAAATTAATCTAATATAAAATCGACTCTAAAACTTTAAGTATTTATTTTATTTTAATTTAACTTTAAGCTTCAAACTTTTTTTTCATAAGATTTCTTGTTTTTCATCGAAAAAGTGTTTTTGTATAACGAAAAAAATAAATATTTTAATTTTTTTTGAGTGTATAATAAAAAAAACTTTTAATGTTATTTTGATAAAAAAAAAATATATATTTGGAAGCAATGGAAGCAAACAAAAAAATAATTTTTAATATTAACTCATGGTGAAAAATTGGTCAAAAATGCCCAAATTCAAGAAGACATAACTTTATTTTTCGAACCAATTTTGACAAACCCCTTGGCAATTTTGTCTTTCTTATGGCCTACTTTCATCCTGTGTTCAAATCATAGAGGCAATTTTCAATGACCCAGAATTTGTTACATAGTGTAATTTCTATTTAATTTTTCTCTCTCTCTCTCTCCTTCTATTATAGAATTGTATGTTAATTTTTCAAAAAATACTGCATTAATTTTGCAAAATATTAACATAAAACCGTAGTTCATTATGAAAGTTGTAGTATTTCGTCTGCATTTGTGATGCATCATTTGTATACAATTACAAACAAGAAATACAAATTCTGAGAAAATTTACAAACAGAAAATGAGATAAAAAAAGTACAAAAAAAAACAAATATATTGGAAGCCTTTAAAAATAGTTGTTTTATCATTTAAGAAAACATAAAAAAACCTTCATTTATATATATAAAACCTCTACAATACGTATACTCAATATTTATGTTATAATTGATATTAAGTATACGCTATGTACAAAATTATTTTTGTGTAATAGAAATATATTATCTTTATATATATAATTCTCCTGTACGTGTGTTAGTGACTGAACTCCTCCTTAACGGCTGGGCCGATTTCGATGAAATTTGTTGTGTCTGTTTTATTTGATCCCTGAATGGTTTAGATTCACAATTGACCTATATGGGTACAATGGGCGTGGCACCTCCCATACGAAGTAAAAATGTATTTTTGTATATCTGGAGTACTGTTACAGTGGGAGTCTTCAAACTTTGTGTGAGCTTTTTTTATAATAATACTCATAATCTCCCAAAAAAATGAGTGCCATCCAAGCAATGGGCGTGGCACCTCCCATACGAAGAAAACATTCATTATTGCATATCTGGGGTACTATTAAAGTGGGAGTCTTCAAACTTTGTGTGAGCTTCTTTGATAATAATATTCATAATCTTCCAAAAAATATGTGGGATCCAAGCAATGGGCGTGGCACCTCCCATACGAAGTACAAATTTATTATTGCATATCTGGGGTACTATTATTGTGAGAATATTCAAACTTTGTGCGAGCTACCTAGATAATAATGTAATCCTATTCCTAGGCAGAACAACGTTTGCCGGGTCAGCTAGTTAACCTATAAAAGTTAAAATTAGGTTTTGTAATTTGGTTTTATCTTAAGTAGCGAAACTTGTTAATATACATGCCACTTTAGTTCGATATACCAGCAAGGAAATAATTCACATTCCCTCAAGAAGTCCAACCAAACAGACAAGTGCAACCAGACAGATATTTTAATCGCTGCTTACATAGAACTGGATATTAGTTAAACTGGTTCATAGAATCCGAGATATCCTTTCATGGCCGCCCATGTGACTCTACACTCTTATCCAATATGTTCTTTATCATACATAACAGCTCCATTAGAGATTCTAGAACATTCGTCTGTATTGAGTAGATGAGTAGGAAATCTAAATTCTAAGATTTAAAAAGTCTTGAAAATTAATATTTGACCGTGTATGTTACAAATATTGTTAAACAAAAGCCTACATAACATTAAAAACCATTAAAATTATTTTACGACTAATAACAAATGCAAATAATTGTTAACCCCTGTTAACCACCAAAGTGGAAAACAATTGAAAAACTTTCAGGCAAATATATACCAATATAACGCATAATTAAAATAAACTTTTTAAAATAAAGAAAAAGCAAATATAAAGAAACAATAGCGATGAAATTGTGTATGGTAAACGTTGAATATAAAAAGCCTTAAAAACGAATATACAAACGAATAACGTTACTGACCGACCGACTGACTCACTCTCTTATTCAACATCTTCCAGCCCAAGTCGCTGGAGACGGTATTTTTTTAAGTTCCTACGAAGAGGGGCAAAAAAGGAAAACCTTCCCTTTGGGATTTTTCGAAATTTTCGCAGTTAGTGACAATATGGTTACGAAGATGGGAAAAGTCTTCCCCTTAATGGCCTTCCCAAAACTCTTTGGATAGAAACCTGAAACTTAAAATATATTTCTTAAAGTGTGGTCTAACTCACTGATAAGGCAGGATTTTTGGAAAATCGGAAAGGGGAAAGAAAGGTAAAAGTCACCCATTAAACGACACGTTAAAACCCCTTTAGCCAGAAACCTGAAATTATTTTATGGAGGCCAAAAGTTGGAAAGGTCCTCCTTTTCACCCGATTTGACTAGAAGCATGATACGTAATGGCATGATAATTGTTTGATATTGTAATGGGGACGTGTGAGATTGAAACTTGAGACAACAGAAACGAAATGGAATGGAACAAGGGAAGATTGGAATTAAAACATTAGGTACGGGGAATGTAATGGAACGGAGAACAAGTTGAATTGAAACACTACCAAGAGAACGAAATGAAATGAAACTGGGAACGCGTTGAATTTAAACACAATATAAAGGAACGAAATAAAATGGTACAGTAAACGAGTGGAACTGAGTCACTAGGCAAGGGACCGAAATGGAATAGAATGGGGAACGAGTGAAAATGAAAAACTATCATGATCATCATGAATGGACGGGTAACGAAATAGAATGAATCGGAAAACAAGAGGATTTAAAACACAAAACAAGGAGAATGAAGGGAATTGACACACTAGACAAGGAAAAAGAAATGAAATGGAATGGGGAACGCTCGAAATTGAAAAACTAGACAAGTGTAACGAAAAAGAAAGAAACAGGGAGCGAGTGGAACTAAAAAACTACTAAGCAAAAGGAAAAAACCATTTAGGGGTTTTACCATACAATACATTCCTTTAGCATAGGAATTATCCATTACCCTTATTTTGTTGCGTTTTTTAACTACTTTTTACAAATTTTTGGCGACAAATCCGGAACTTTTTGTAGTATAATTTTTCAGAATTACCAGGTATGTGGTCGATAATACATTTTCCACTGTAGAAATTTTTAAATTTTTGCAATTTTCTGGATATTTTATTATTAGATAAAATATCCGGAAAATTGCAGTACAAAAATGTATACCAATAGAAAAATAAAATCCCTAATGAGTTTGGCAAAGTTGATGCGAAAAAACTAGTTATGGCTTCTTAAAGTTTGTAACTTTTTAAGAGTTTATTTTTTGTGTTTTCTTTTGCAAAATATTTATTTTTTTTTATTATGAACTCTAAAAAATTATTTAGTAAAAAAAGTAAAACATTTTTGTTACAATAATACAACATTATATTTCTTTTAAAAAATTAATGCGCATGCAAGTAAAATTATATGTTTTTAATCCTACAAAGTCGTACTTATTTTTGATACATCGATTTGGCGAATTATAACCTTTCACGGTTAAGAGAAAATTTTTTTTTTATTAATCCAGAATACCGTTGCTGTTTTTTTAACAAAATTTTTCATCATTATTTTGTCACAAGTACTCTTTGAGTTTAACCAAAAAAATAACAGTGAAGATGATTTAGTGGTTAAAAAAGACCATAGCTGAGACTTAATTCTCCCATTAGCTTCAAAAAGACTTCGAACAAAATAATAAAAATTACATTTAAATCAAATTGAAATTCTTCTGCTTATTTCGGTTTTATGGTTTACTTAAATATTTTGTATTTGTATTTTCTTAAATACGTAGAAAAAAAAATATTTTTGAACTTTAAAAAATTATAAATTCTTCTCTAAAATTTTATATATTTAATTTTAATTTAACTTAAACTTTAAATCGCAAATAATTTTAAATCAAATATTTTTCGTAAGTTTTGTATTTTTTAAACAAAAGAGCGTTTTCGTATAAAAACAAAGAAAATAAAAATTTATTTTTTTTTAATAATTTTTTTTTTTGAGTCTAATAAAAAAAAAATGTGTTTTTTTGTAAAAATGAAAACATAAAAAAAATATTTTTCGACCATTGAAGCCAACAAGGAAAAAATTACTTTTTAATAATAACTCAAAATTAAAAATGTTAAAAAAAAATTTAAAAACTTAATAAGCCACCAACTTCGCACCAAATTGGCCAAACCCCTAAGCAATATTGTTTTTCGGAGGGTCTACTTTCATACTGTGTTGAAATTTTTGTGCCAAAATTTTTTGCACAGTGTAATAGTTATGCCTAGGAAAAAAAACAACAATTAATGTCGGGTCTGCCATTTTAATGATAATCTACACCAGATATTCAAGCCACCCGGAAAGGGTAGTGATCCCTTTTTAATAACACACTTGCGTAAAAAATCATTTAATCAAATACCTGGAATGTGGGTTTATATGGTGAACTAAGTCCTTATATAACATCCACACCCAAATTTCAACCAAATATATACGGTTCTATTTGTCTAACTATGTCAGCCGAATTCAGAAATTAACTTTTTATTGAAGAGAGGTCTTACTATAAGTGGATTCTAATCGAAATGAATAGGATCGTCCCTGAGCCAATGGAAACGCATCCCTATATTTGTAACTTGTAGTTTGTATTAAGTTAATATAAGCAAATACCGGGACGGTCGGTTTATAAGTGAACTAGGTCCAAATATGATCGGATTTGCATCAAATTTGAAGACGATATTTATGAGTACACTCACAATATACTTTTCGTTACCGAATGTAGTTTATTACAAAAGTAATACGTAAAGTTTGTTTTTAAATGAAGAATAAATTAAAATTCATAGAAATATATTTTTTAACTATTTGAATCAGTTATTCAAAAAACAAACTATAAAAATTTGCAGACTTTCAGTAGGAGTTGATATTTTCTGTTAAATGTAAAATTTTCTGTTTTCTGTTTTTAAAAATTGAAATTGATAAAACTCTTTTTTGTTTTTTTACCAAAATAGTTTGTATATATACAAAATTATTTCAGTAAAATTTACAAGGAATTATTCAAATATAGATACACACAAACCCAATAAAAATATATACATCTGTGTGTTGTGATTTGTAATTACATACAAATAAAAAAACTTTCAATTTGAAAAACAAATCATAAATATTGTTTTTTCTTACCTTTTGTCAGTAAAAAATTTATTGTTATTTTAAACGACTTTCTATTGTTTTTACCACTTTTGTCGATTATTAAACAATGATTGAAAATAAACAACAAAATGGGCTGAAAGTGATAAAAAATCAGTAGGCCTTTTTATGATTGTATTATGTGTATATATAATTTTTACAACCCAAATTTCAATAAGATATCTTAGGTTTTATATGCCCAAAGGACCCTTCTATTGGAGTTAAATCTTAATATCGACCGACTCCAACCAGTTTCATTAGGTTTCTCGCTGACTTAATAGAAACTTATATAACAATTTTCTTATAAATATATTTTACTATATTTGCCATCTCACTTTACTCAAAATTGAGTACTCAAAGTGAGAAGTGCAAGCAGAGATTTTCTGTCCATTAAGTTATGTTCGTCGAAGGGTTAATCATGTAAATGAATATATGACTTACAAAATTTATGAATAAAAAAGTAAAAAAATTATCAAATTGGTGGATGTTATGCACAGATCAAACAGATTCGTGCTGAAAACCAAAGTGACAATCAAAAGATTTAGTTATGGTACACCCAGAAAACAGTATCTGTTGTGACAACCGAATTTGTTGCCAATCGAATTCTAGCGGTTACGTCAACTGTATTAAAATTAAATTATTTTTTTAGTTGTCAAAGCCAAAAATCAGTTGTACAATTTAATATTTATATAAGAAAAATTTTATTTTTAGATTTTTCCGGTATCGAACCCAAGCATCCAGATTCATAATTTACACTCTTACTTACAGCATCACAATTTAATTTAATTTTCTTTGACATATTTGTTATTTAAATATTTTATTTTAATTAAAAAATTATATTCTAAATGTTTGCCTTTTCCAGGATTTAAGCTCGGAAATTCGGAGTACTGAGCCCACCTCCCTATCCCATACACCACAAACGCTTATAAATTTTGATGGCTAATTTTGAATTTAAAGAATTTGTTATGAAAACAAATACTATATTATAAAATTTATTTTTCAATACCAATCATTAGTAAGTCTATTATCAATACAATCCACAATTCGGTTGAAACCCTTATTGAATGATATATTTGATCAGAATAACCGTAATTGTAGTTACCACTTTTGAATATCGAAAATTTTTTAATACATTTTATAGATTATACCAAATTTCTAATACATAATTAAATAAATAGTTGCATCAACCGCACACAAATACGACTCGAATTTTATTTTTAAAGATGAATGAAAATACCAATAATTGAATAATAGGTTTGATTTTTAGTTTCTTCCCCCTTTATTTCAATTCCTAATACAACATTCCAAATAAAATGGACTCCTTACATATTAATATTAATAGTTTTGATCGATTTGCAACCAATATTTTCTCTGGGTGTAGCCGAATTACAACAATAAAAGAAAATATATTGAGTCAACAGTTGGCTGACTGTGATAATATTATTTCAATTGGCCCAGAAAAAATTTAGTAGTCAGAACTGTGAAATTTCGTCACCAAAACTGATTTATTTGAGTGCCAACAAATATGTTTCTTAGCATGAATCTCTTTTCAGAGTGTGAATAAATACAAATCGCTTAAACGCGCAATTGAACTACTGAGTAAAACTGTCTTATTTTTAAAATAAAAAATCATCTTCTCATAATTCATAAAACATGTAAAAGTTTTTTGTTATATGCTTAAATATTTTTTAATATGAAATAAAATTTTACAATATGTTATGAACAATTTCATTCAATATAATTAAATTAATTTTCTGTTTTACGGTCTAACAGATTTTTTCTATTAAATATTTTAATTCGATCAAAAAAAAATTTAAATTTTGCAACACAAAAATTGTGTAAAGTATTCTCTTCCTAGTATCACAGTGCGTATGATTAATATATTATTAAATTAAATATTCCACATACGTCGTGTTGGTCTATCTCTATGGAGGATTTGCCAATACTTCATAGAGATAAAAAAGCTTTTTAAAAAATGTATTGGAAATTTGTTTAGTAAACCTCTTTTAACTGTCTTAAGCATTTGTGATTATAAGCTTCAATATTTCACCGATATAATACAAATTTTTAATACCCGATTCAATAATATTACGTAGGGTAATATTATAAATGATACAACATTAAAATTAATTGAAAAGTAGCGTAAAAAGAACAAACAACAACAATTATAAACAATTAAAAGAATTTAAAAAATTATTAAAGAAATTACAATGCTATTATAAAATACAAACATAAATGTCTACAGATGTAATAACAACAGCAGGAGTGTCAGCGACAAACATACAGAGAAAGAGAAAAGAAAAACTCAAATGACAATTAAAACAACTTGTGGTAATGAAAACGAATACTAAGAAAAAAGACAATTGTTGTTTGGTAAACCACAATTAAATTTTTAAGTTTTTTTTTTTTTTTTTTGTTTGTTTGTTCATTCTTTCTTGGCAATCTTGGGATAATAGTCTTAATTTGCTATTGTTGCTTTTGTTTGTATGAGTCTTGTTGTTCAAGGATTAAAACTTTTTGACCTGTTTATACTTGTTCTTACCACCATCACCAACACACAAACATAGAAAATGTGTATATGCAATAATAACAAATTATAAAAGAAAAAGTTTTTAAAACTGAAAAAAGTATAAAAAAAAATATCTATATATATTTTTTGGTAACAAAATAACATTAACCACAAAGTCATGAAATAACATCAGCAGCAGGAAAAGCCAACAACAACTATAGCAGCTTTCACAACAACACCAAAAATTGTACAAAAAACGGAAATCACGTTATCTTAATGAGTTTAAACGTTAATCAGTTAAAGCGTAAAATTGTTGGCCACCCGCGCCGGATGCAATACAACAGACCACAAAGATTTTACTATGGACCAGAAATTGCTAAATTACCTAAAATCAGCACTAAAGTTTTTCAATCCATTGAAATCTGATTCTGATAATATTAACTTACAGAAAAATATATATGTAAATAAAAATATAACAAAAATTAAAGTCAGGCATGCCGACTACATTATACCCTACAACAAGTATAATTTGGTTAAATCTATTTTTTATGAACGGGGCGGAAAATTTAGAGGTCAATCCAAAAAAAGTAGCCGAAAAAGTTAATTTAAGCAAATATCAGGAAAGAGGGTTTATATGAGAACTAGGTGCAAATATGATCCGATTTTAATTCAATTTTTAGGCACGATTTTATAAGTTTTTCAGCCAGATATTTACAGTTTCGTAAGCCTAATTACCATTTAAGGATAATACAGAAAATACAATTCTATGGGAGGAAGTCCTGAATATGAAACCATTCTAACTAAATTCAATTCGTCCTTGTAAAATATTTTCAGTTCGACATTTTCAAAAACTAAAACAAAAAATCACCAAAACCGTAAAAAATTGCTAAAATTTAAAAAATTACAAAAATTCAAAAAAATCGATGAAATTAAACATTCCTCAACATAACAAAAAATTGCTATAATTGAGACAAAATCACAAAAAATTGCTATAATTGAGAAAAAATCACTTAAATCGAAAAAAAATTTTTAAATTTAAAACAAACCGCTAAAATTGCCAAATTTGGAAAAAAAAAATGCTAAAATTGTTAAAAAAAACTCCTACTTTTATAAAAACCTTCAATTTGAAAAAACGTAAATATTTTTAAAAAGTCGCCAAAATGGAAAAAGCTAAAATTTATTAAACTTGGAAGGTTTCGGGTTCGATCCTCGGTGACGACAACATCAATTAAGTAAAATAATATGTACGAGTTTTCTATCCCTAAAGCTTCATCAATTTACCAACTCTATATCAGATGGAGAGCAACAACTGTTCTAAGATTTATCATCTCGCGCAATTGCAGTGTTGCCATATTTGAAGCCCTTCATGTTTCACCAACTTTTATTTCTCCCCATCCTCTTTCCAAAGAATAATTTCCTACTACATCGCCAAAATTGAAAAAAAAAGCTAATATTTAAAAAATCGCAAAAATTAAAAAAAATGGCTAAATTGCAAAATTCCTAGAACTGAAAGATTCGCGTAAATTGAATGAAAACGCTAAAATTGAAAAATAAATCGACAAGATTAAAAAACCGGCAAAATTAAAAATAAAATCGATTGACAAAATTTTAAGATAAAATTTTAATCTTCCCTTTTTCAAATACTAGTGATTTTTTCCGATTTAAGCAATCTTTTAGAATATGGCTATTTATTTTTTTATATTTATCTTATTTTAAAATATGGGCGATTATTTAAATTTATCGATTTTTTTCTAATTTCAAACAAATTATTTAATTTTTGCGATTATTTAAAATGTTGGGGATTTTCGATTTTGTTAATGGAGGCGTCTTTTTAATTTAAAGTTTTTTTTTTTTTTTTAATTTCAACGATTTTGCCGTTTTTTTTTAGTTTAACGATTTTTAACATTCAATTTTTTTAAGCTAAAGATCTTTTTTTTATAAAATTTCTTATTTTATTTTCGATATTTCGATAACAATTTGTTAGCATCTTCAAGAAAAAATTTTGTTTTCCTGAAGATGCTAACAAATTGTTAGCGAAATATCGAAAATAAAATAAGAAATTTTATAAAAAAAAAAACTTTAGCTTAAAAAAATTTAATAATAATATTAAAATAAGATCGAATAAAGTTATATAATTAACGACTTTTTCAATGTGACGGATTTTTGCGATTAAAAATTTAATCGAATTTGTATCCATTTTTAATTCGATTAAATTTAATCGAATTCGTATCCATTTTTAGGCAATTCATTCAAAATAGAATTTAAACTTTAAAGCACTTGTCGCAATGCATCTGATATCACTGTGTGTATATGTTTTAGTACGGAAATATTTTGAGGCCTATAGTGAAAAGTTCATAAAAACTGTTTAACATATACAGCTACAAAACGGCTTAACAGTGTTGTTATTGGTCTTGCAGCTGCTTGCTTCGTTAAATGTAAAATAAACCATAATAGCAAAAAAAAAAAGCATAGGGAACAGAGCAAAGAGTCAAACAACAGCAGCAACATCATGTTATTGTTAGTGTTATTATTTAGCAAAAACAAACTTTTCCCATAAACTTATCCATACTGCTTTTTTTGACTCGCTACTTTACTCTCACAATCGTGATTTCAAATTAGCTAAAATTTACAACAACAACAGAACATAGACTACTATAAAAAAAAAAGAAACAGTCAGGCTAACAGCGGTAAAGCAATTTCGTTCTTCATCCCCCTCTTAACAACTGTTAAGTACACAAAAATATTTAGTACTCTTAATACGGAAATAAGCTACCGGATGCATATTAAATTAATAATTTTCAACCTTCTTCCTTTGGGTTCTTTTTTTTTTTGCCAAAAACTTTGTTGTTTTCAAAGTTTTTTTTTGCATTTTTTGTTAGGTAAATTAAACTAATTTTTGCAGCTTTTGTACAATATAAGATGATATTGTCGACAAAAATGCAATTTGGTTAATAACATTTTACAATATACTTATCATAAGTACAAATAGTTAATTGTACATAAGATTATTACATTTGTTAGTTAATTATTATTAAGGACATTATCCATGGAATAATAAAATCCACCATACGTCCACCATATCTATTAAAAATGATTTAATTTATGACCACAATATGTAAAACTGTCATTGTAAATGATAATTTTTGAATTAAGTTATAATAATGATCATTTACATCATAAAATACTTGTTCTATAATTATCATGTGTTACAGCTAAAATATGTTGTAATATGGAAAACAAAAAATGTACAATGCATTATATTACAGTAAAATATTTTGACAATGTATATAAGTTCATTAAAACTGTTGTATTTATTTATTATCTGAATAGTGGTAAATAGAAGAGTTTATTTGTATTATGTATATACATAATAAAACATTTATTTATACACTTAAAATAATATATTTTATCATTATATTTATCAAAGGGGGTTTATTAAAATTTGTTTATTGAAAATTATTTACAATTTTCAGTTAATTGGAAAATTTATAATGTAATTATCAAATTAAACTGATTGTTTATAAAAATATCTAAAATGTTTAAAGTTCGCACAGTTTAAATAAACTAATATTACTTTAAAAAAAATCTTCAAAATTGAAAAGAAAAATTTTTAACTGAAAGAAATTGATTAAAGGGCCAACTACAATTGGTTCAAGATACTTAAGCTTAAACGAAATTTTAGAATTACAAAATTTTTATTAAAAAATTTTTAATTTTCGTTTCATACCGTTTGAGTCACTTACGCCAATTGTAGTTTGACCTTAAGTTGGAAAAATCGTTAAAAACAACACTAAAATAAAAAATATCACTAAAATTTAATAATTTGAAAAATAGCTAGAAAGTATTTATTTATTTATTTTATTTATTAATCATATAATTACAAATTATATGTTAATACCCTAACCGAGCACTAGCAACAAAGGCCTTCGGCTCGTTGTAGCGAAAACAGACCAGAGCCTCTGGTGGGAATTGAACCCACGACCCCCGCACTGATAAGCTAGCACGCTACCAACTAGCCTACCGGGGCGCTCAGCTGGAAAGTAAAAAAAGGTATAATAATAAAAAATACAAAATTAAGAAAATCGCCAAGAAGCAAAATTTTAAAATATTTAAGTATTTAAAGAATCGCCAAAGCAGCACGAAAGTTTTGACCGATGTTGGGATATACGATTTTGACGTTTTTTCCTATTTCATTTAGACATACTTTTATTTTAGCGATTGTGGATCTACAATTTGTGAGTCTAGGATTTCTTTTAAATTTTAAACGATTTTTGTCAATTTTTGCCAATTTTTTTTTTTTAAATTTAGCGAGTTTTAAATTTTTTCGATTTTTCCAATTTTGTCGATTGGTTTTAACTTTATCGGTTTGTTCTCTTCTAGCAAGTTTTTTTAATTTGTTGTATTTTTTTAATTCTTAGCGTTTTCTATTTTTTTTTTTTTTTGCGTTTTGCTTAATTAAGGAGATTTTTTCACAATTTTGACGACAATAAATTTTTTTAATTTTAACACTTTTTTTAGGCAGTTTTTTTTTTTTAATTTTCATTAATTGTTTTTGTTTTTTTACTTTAACTTTTTTTTTTAAATTTTTGCGAGTTTATTTTAATTTTGAAGGGTTTTTTTTTCAAATTTCGTTATTTTTAAATCTTAGAAATTTTGATCAATTTTTTATTTTGATTTTAGAGACCTTTTCTCTTTTAGCAATTTTTTTTTTAATTTTTTTAACAAGAGATATGACACTTATTTTTATTAAAAGTGTTAACTTATATTTCACTTATTTATCTAAGCAATAAATACAAAAATTAAAGGTCATAGTAACTTCATATTTTTGCAAAAGTCATGGTAACCCTGACAAAAATAACAAAACTTTATTAAAATTTTGTATTTATTTAACTGAATTTATTTACCTAATACTTAATAGGATATGCCTTAAGTCGTAGAACTTTAATTAACCATGTCGGCATTGAGGGTACAAACTTTTTTGTGTAGTTTTTCTATATTTGATTCTATTCAGTCAAAAGTGTTTTTTTTAGCTGGACTTTACTAGAAATAGTGTGATTTCGTATGTGTTTTTCTAAATTATCAATAGGATTCAAATCAAAACTATGAGGAGGGACTTTAAGCATATGTGGTGTGTTATTTACGATCCACACATTAACGTCGTTGGTGTATGCTAAGGATCATTGTCCTGTTCCTGAATATTCAGTTTTCAGCACTCTGATTAAGATTTTCTGTCAAAATATTCATGTAAACCGTTTTGTCCATTGTCTCCTCAATGAACACTAAATTGCCAACACTAGCTGCTGACATGCAACCATATACCATTACTCAGGCACCTCCATACTTCAATTTTTTTATAATATTCCTTATATTTAACTCATCGCACTTTTTGCGCCACACAAATTCACGTCCGATAGATTCAAAAATGTTAAATTTTGATTTCTTCCGAAAAAAATTACTTTTTCCCAAAAGTAGTTTGCTTAAATTTTATATTCCGTTGCGAATCCATAAGCTTTTTTCTGTTTGTTACGGTAAAGTGCAGTTTCTTTTGAGCAGTACGAGCATTATAACTGGCCTACAAAATACACCCATGTACCGTGTCTGCAGAAACAGCTTCCCCAATCATTTCTTCAACACAGAAGATATTTTAGGTGCACTTATAAATGGGACTTTTTTAATAATGGCTTAAACTTTTCTTCCATCTTAATTATTGAGTTTTAGTGGACGGCCTGTTCGTGGCTTATTTTCACTTCTTTTTCATCTTTGGAAAAGATTTATAACTCTTTGCACTGGTGATTTGTTCCTATTTATAATTTTAGCATTCTCCCATTTCTTGACTATTAGTTATTATATTTCATTCTTCTATTGCTAACTATTTTCCCGACTTCACTTCTTGAAATGCTTCATGAAAATTTGGAAAGTACCGTTGCGTTTTTAATCAATAAAAGTCTAGGGGATGCCAACTGTTTTGCAATAAAATTTTATATGGCAAATTAAATATAAGACTGTTTATGACAAGGGGTACCATGATTTATGCTGTTAAAACTAAGTAGTTATATTGATCTACAATTTTTATAAGTTTTATTTAGTTAAACAAGTGAAATATTTTTTTGGATTTGCGGTAGTATACAAGTAAATACACAAAATAAAAATAAGGGTCACACTTTCAGTTACGTAATTTTTGAGAAATTTGGGGACATTTTTTATTTTGACAGGGGTACCATTACATTTGCTGGACGCTGTATGTGTTTTTCCGAATACTAAAAAAATTCGAGAATGCCTGATCATGTGCTTTATATAACATATCAAAATTTCATATCATTGGAAGGGATTCATGGCTAGGCATATTTTCCCCGAGACGGAAATTTTTAATGTCAAAAAATTTTTTTACCTCAAAAATTTTTTTTAACATCCAAAATTTAATTTACTTCGAGAATTTTTTCTCAATTTAACTTGTTTATTCTATCTTTATTGATATATGTGAGTATAAAAAAACGGCAAAATCAAATTTAATGTATCAATTATACTCTCAAGTATCATTCAATTAGATAATTAAGATTGACCTTTTTGCAAAACAGCGAATTTATCCTCTTTTACTACCAACACTTTTTTCTGTGTACCCACACATACGAGTACTATGCGGATGATGATGATAATAATAATAGCCAAACAAAAAACACGTTCTACTGTGCAGATATAAAGAAGAAAAAACGGAAGTGGTCACAATAACCATATAATATGAGGATGAAATACCATGAAGAAACACACAAACATAAACAATAAAGAACCACAACAATTTTCATTCTATTTATATGAAAGCACCTAATGGGGAATATAGAAAAAGTAAAATACATATTTAATACCCATTAAAATCCAAACTCTTTTACGGAACTTAGTTGTTCCTTTTTTAGTCGTGAATTCACTAAAAAGTGTAAAAATCCCACCAAATGTACGGGGGGCAGATTAATGGAATTCTAAAAAAAATTTACTGGCAAATCCGATGGTCAACAAGTTTTGTACACAGACAATCCAGATAAGCATAAGATATAACGACTAGTATCGCTTATCTTTGCCTTCAAGCGCTATTCTGAATTTGCAAATATAGACTCTTTGTTTTACAACTTTTTTCCCCATTGGGTTTCAAAACAAAATTCATCGAGTATAAAATTCGCGTAAAAACATAAATTTTCAACAACATCAAAATGACAAACTGAAATAAGAACCAACAGCAGCAGCAAAAACAAGCATGCTAACAATAATTAAACAAACAAAATATTACATTTTTGTTGAACAAAAAAAAAAATACAGTTTGGATTTTTTTAACATTGATGCAATAATTGTAAATTTTATGATGTGTTTAACAACATTGAAAACAACAAAAACAGGAAACACACAAAAACAAACAACGTGAAAATGTGGAAATGAATTGTACAACATGGTTTATGTAAAACCAACAGTTTGGTATTTGCAACAGTAACATTTTCATATTTTAGCTGCAACTGAGAATTTCAAGTAATAATAAACTTTTGTGGTTATACACAAAATGTCTGCTATAGTCGTATTGCATGACATTTTATGTCATTTTCTATGTTGTTGTTGTAGCTTTTTTTGTCAACTTTAACGGATGTTAAATATGTATATATCTTATTTTTTTTTTTTTTTTTTTGTTGTAAGTTATACCAGTTGTTATTGTTAATATGTACTAAAATAATAAATATTAATAATAGCAGTTGTTTAAATTGTAATAATTGTTTTTTTGACCAACACCAATCCACATAAATGCAACTTTAGTAAAAAAAAACAATTACTTCTTCGTTTCATTTGGTACTTTTTTACGCTGCAAATAATTTTTTTTTTTCACGAAACTTGTGGCATCTAAAATAACTACTCAGTGCAAATGAGTTAATAGGTTCATATTATATTTTTTAGATTTCCAGTACTAATAACAATTTAACCTCTGCATTACATTAAAATCAAAATAGATATTTGAATTTATTAATTTAAAAATTTCTTACTTGTATTTTTTGACTACAAAAGCTTTGCTAAAATTTTTAATTCATAATGTTTTTCAAATATTTTTTTTTTTTTTTTTTTTGATAATTTATAATTTTCTTAACAATGTATTTAAATTTCAGTAATTTTGAGTGTGTATTTCGTAAAATTTTGTGCTGATAAAAAGTGTTCCAAAAAATAAAAATAATAATAAAAAGTAATGGTTGAGACTCATTACTACATTTAAAATAGTTTGTAACAGAAAATACCATTTACAAGAAATGATATTTCATTTAAAAACGGGTCAACCTAATTTCCATTTAAAATAAATTTTAAAATTTTACCTACCAATTCCTTAAAAAATAAATGATTTTATCATTTATTTGAAATTGTTTTCGTTTTTGTAGTTTTTTTAATATACAAAATGTATGTATACATTTCTAAAGACACTTTTTATGTGAATGTATATGTGTTTATGAAGTTCTTGTAATTTTAATTTAAATAATTTTGCATATAAGCAACCAATTTAAATAAAAAACAAACTGAAATTTTTTGAATATTCTTTTTATTTTTGAAACAGACAGCAAACAAAATTTAAATTTGTAATAACTGTAACGGACACAAATAAACCACAAATTTTCGTTTTGTGGGTAATTTTTTATTAAATTTTTAAGCAAATGAAAAAAACAAATGGATGCGCCGCTCAGGGTGCATCCATAAATAAAAGAAAGTTCACTTGATTTCAAAACTAAAAATATACCAAAAACTTTTTTTAATTTACATACATCTTTGGCCGAAGCAATTTTTATTTTTTTTGTGATTTTTCCCCACCTTGTAAAATATAGATCTATATGTCTTTCAAATAACGGAAAAAATAAAATTACAAGAACTTTAGAAATATACAGGATGTATAAAATGACTTTCATCGTGCCAATGGCAAGCCACTTAGCCTCCTAGACACCTAGGCACTACAACAAAATTCCTAGCTGTTTAATTTTTCGAAATATTTTGAATTTGTGAAGCGTGAGTATTTTGTGAGCGTGAGTGTTTCGTGAGCGTGTGCAAAAATTTAAATTACTCACTTGATCGAGCGTGAGTAGAAAAAGTCTTCGTACGTGATTGAAATTTGTGGTTCGTGATCGTGTGTGAGCGTGACTCAATATCTCACGTGTCCATCTCTATTTTAGATATTATAGGTTAATAATATGCACCAAATTTTGTAAATTTACACACAGAAATATAGAAGTTATGAAGTTTTTTGCCGTTCTTTACAACTGTGCAGTCGCTTAGAAATGAATAATATTTTTTATATTCACCTCAAATATTTTTCACCTCAAAAACTTTGTTCAGCATTAAAATTTTTTTTCACCTCAAAAACTTTGTTCAGCATTAAAATTTTTTTTCACCAAAAAAATTTTTGTCACATCAAAAATTTTTTTCCACCACAAAAATTGTTTTCACGTCCACAAAAAAAAAAAGATTTTCACCTCCATAATTTCACTTCTAAATTTTTTTAACATTATTTGTATCAAAACACTGGAGGAGAGGGATAAAAAAGTTTGTACTTAAGTACTTTTTGAACTACTAGAACCTTAAAGTGCTATTCACAAATGTACTATTCACAAATGGTACTCATTTGGTACTATTCAGAAATCTTGCCTTTCTTATTATTTTTTTGTTTATGACAACTTTTGTAATCTAATTTCTTTTATTGGCTGTTTGATAGGAAATAATTTATTGAGGGTGATATGAGTACTACAATACATTTTGTGCCACACAACTAGAACCTCAAATGTTTTCTTATTCCTAAGAGAACTTAAGACATAAATGTATAATTTTTCTTAGACTATATGAAAGTTTTTAACTTCTATAATGTGGTTAATTTCGCAAATATTTAAAGAGTTGTGTGTTTTAATGTTGTTTCGGAATAGCTATGGAATATGTGCTTTTATTTAAATTGTACCACGACCAAAAGTTTGAATTTTATATTTTTTTCGATATGTATCGTACTTAGCTAAAAAAGTATTTTTATTTTTTGTTTCAGTTTTTAGCGATCTTCTTTTGGGTTTACTCCCAACGAACACATAACCGCAGAGAAAAAACATAGTTGCAACATGATCACTGCTACTTATTATTCATGCTGCATTCGGGTATGGTTGTCATAATCAAGTTATTAGTTTATAAATAGGTTCTAACTATCAGTATTGTCGCTACCATAATTATTATAGTAAATATTTTATTATTTCATGATTGCCACTATTGTAACAAAAATTCTGATTATGAAAAAATATAATAATTATGGAACTATAAAATGCTGACAACAAACAAGGAATAATTATAAGTCAAATAAAACATGACTTTGGCATTTACAGTCCAAATACTGTCTTGTTTTCATCAAAAAAATATGTATCAGTTCAGTCACCCATGTAAAAATGATAATATATGATAGTTTTTACCTGGAACATTTATTTTTGAAAATGCCTTACATAAGATTATAATTTAAACTAATCAATTCATTGTCGAAAAAATTCATTGTCAAAAGTATTCTGTATAAAGATTTTATATTTTTTAATTTTTTTTTTTCAATACAAATAATAATAATTTTTTTAAATATGTTTATTAATTTATTTCTTGAAAGATAACGACTTTCTTGTGGAAAAAGAACCCAGAATATTTATAAAATATTTTTCTTTAATAAAAAGAAGTTGTCTTGTACAAAGAAGAGTTGTTTTTTACGAAAAGGTTTTTATACAAAATACAAGATTTTCTGAAATTTTTCGGATAGAAACATTTTTAGATTCTTTGGGATTTTCCTTAGAGTAAAATTCACAGATTCAGCAAACTGTTTTTTGGTATTTAAAATTTTTTTTTGAAGAATTTTTGTTTAAAAAAGTCCATAGTATCAAAGAAGTTTTCTTGAAAAATTTCTTAATATTAAATTTATTCTTTAGTAAAAACAATTAATAAGGAAATATTCCTAAATTAAAACAAATTTTTCAAATAATATAATAATATAATTGTGGGGACCATATTATGTTAAAATTATTGTTATTTTATTATCATTATATGACTATATAGTACGACTATGGTTGGCATAATCATAATCCCCAAAATATATGATACTCTTCCAATCTGAATGTTTGTTACCTTTTATTTTAAAACATTTTGTCTGAAAGTGCTCCCAGGATTAAAATAAAATGATAAAAAAAATCTAAAATACATCGGCTAAAAAATCCGCAGAATGACAATTATGTGGCACCACCAAGGAAAAATCCAAATGATACCTGTCAATATTTGACAATTCTTTCATTAGTGAATAAGTTACAGCTGCTTTAGTGACGCTACTTTTACGATTTTGAAAACAATGTATTCAAAGCAATTTCGTGTGTTGACTTGTCATTGCATTTTAATAGGAAAAAAAAACACCGTTCAAGCCAAAGCTTGGCTAAATAAGTGTTATTTGGACTCTGCTCCATCGATACTAATGGTAGAAAAGTCGATTGCTGACTTTAAATGTGGTCACACAAACACCGATGATGTCAAACGCTTTGGTCGCCCAAAAGCAAAATCGTTTTGGTAGACCGCAAAGTGACCCAGCAAAAACATACATTACAAAATAATTAAGGGAGTAACCCAGCAAAAACATTGTAATTCCAGGTCGTTACTGCGTAGATTACCATCTAATGATAGGTTGTTACTTTTGTCATTACTTTAAACAACAAAATAACGACCTACTGATAATAAGTGAAAGAAGTACTTATATGTACACGCAAAATATTTATTTACTGTTAGTTGTTTTTTACTATTATATTATATTAATTTGTTTTGAAAAACTACAACAAAATTGAAAATTATCTGCTGTAAAATTGATTTTTAAAAATTTTAATATTTTAAAGCCTTTCTATGAGAAATAGCATTGAATATGGAACTTAAATTTTGCAGTTCAAAAAGAAGATATTTTAAAGACTTTTTACAAATTATTCTTGTCGATTTCTTTAAGTAAGAAAATTTTACTTAAGGTACACTATTGTTTTATTAAGAATAACTACTTACTTTATTATTGTAGGTAACCACTTATTTCTTCACTATAAGTAACTATACTGGTAATTCGTTATTCTAACTTTATTTGTAAACGACCTTCTCGCTGACCACCCATGAATTTTAGGATACCGCGAACAATCAATTTTTGGACTTATTATTTCTTTAACTTTGGTAAGGTTTTATACATATAAACATATATTTTTGTTTTATCTATCAAATATATAACATTTAAGTTTTTGTCCTTCAAATAAAACATATCCAGAGCTGCTGACTGATAACTTAGAATTCTGGGAACAAGCAAAACGAAAACGAATTTGTACAAATTTTTTAGTTTACAAACACACTTAATATTCAGGTTTATGAGAATTTTTTAAAAAAAAATTAATTTTTTATTGATGTGTGTATATAAAACGAAAAGATTTAAAATAAAATTTTTATAAAATATATAAATGTAGACAACTAAATGTATTTTTTAATTAATTTGTGATTCTAGTTTATTTTTGTCATAACTTTTTTTTCTTTTTTTATTTAAAACAAAATCAAAAAATTGCAATATATTTATGGGATTTATTATTGGTTGCAAATTGTTCGAGTGTTCATAGTCAGTCATTTGTGACTCATCTAAATGTTATTGCTGTTGCAAAAACTTTTATATACAAAGTTCAAACCAAAACTTAGTCTGTATTGTGTACAAGTATTTTGTTTGTATTTGGCATACTTTCAAATTATAGAGTGATTGCAGAGCTTCAAATTAATGTATTTTATTAAGAATCAATTAATTCGCAAAATTTTGATAGGCTTAAAATAACTATTTATACAGGATCTTATTTGCAAAACTTAAAAAGAATATAATTCAGTCTTCTTTAAAAATTTTCAATTGATGATTTGTTTAACATAAAATAAATTGAATGAAATAAAGGGTGTCCCAAGAAGAACGCAATTTTTAAATCTGGCAATATTCGAAGTGTCATTGTTTGATATTTGAACAATTGTTATTGTTTGCTAGTAGAAGGTACGAGGTTAGTAAAAATGGAGCGCTACACGAATGAACAACGCATTCTCATTGTGAAATTGTTTTACCAAAATGGTGAAAGTTTTGCGGCTACAGTTCGCAAATTGCGATCAATTTGGGGTCACAATAATGCTCCAAAAGAGTCAACTGTAAAGAGATTAATGGATAAATTTGCGAAACTGGGTCTGTTAGTGATGTAAAGACAACAACGCGCCATCGACCAGGTCGATCGACCGAAAATGTCGCAGCTGTACGTGATGATGTCGCTCAAACTCCATCCACCTCAATTCGACACCGAGCTCAGCAAATTGCTGTCATTTAAATCCACTTTGCAGCGAATTTTGACGAAAGATTTGCATCTTCATGCATACAAAGTTCAATTGACTCAGGAACTGAAGCCAGCTGACCATGGACAGCGAAGGGAGTTCGTTAATTGGGTATTGGAGAGACAACATGAAAATGCTGATTTTGCCGATAAAATCATCTTCAGTGACGAGGCCCATTTTCATCTTGATGGCTTCGTCAATAGGCAGAATTGTTGCATTTGGGGTGAGGAAAATCCTCGAGTGATTCACGAGAAGCAAATGCATCCTCAACGTGTCACTGTGTGGTGTGGTTTTTGGGCTGGAGGAATCATTGGACCTTTTTTTATAAAAATGAGGCAGGTCAAGCGCAAACAGTCAATGGTGTTCGGTATCGTGAAATGATAACCAGTTTTTTCTTGCCTAGAATTGAAGAAATGAATGTTGAGGGCATGTGGTTCCAACAACAACAACGGCGCCACATGTCATACAGCCAGAGAAACAATTCAATTGCTGCATCAGTCATTTCCCGGTCGTGTTATTTCGCGTTTTGGAGATCAGAATTGGCCGCCTAGATCGTGCGATTTAACACCATTAGATTTTTTTCTTTGGGGTTTTTTGAAGTCGATGGTTTACGCGAATAAGCCGACGACGACTCAAGCCTTAAAAGAGGAAATTGGACGCTGCATTAATGAAATACCGCAGCATTCATGCAAAACGGTCATTGAAAATTTCATTAAAAGATCGCGTGCATGTCAGCAAAGCCGCGGCGGCCATCTGCACGATATATTGTTCCATACATAACCTCATTATGTCTACTTTACGATATAATAAAGTTTCACGATTTTTTTTAAATATCTGTGTTTTATTTAAAATTTAAAAATTGCGTTCTTCTTGGGACACCCTTTATATCAGGAAATCTTAAAAGCCAACAGTAAAACTATAAAGTTACAAAATGTATATATTTGTTAAAGTCTACATTCAGTTGAAGGAACTGAATCTTTCAGTTGTGAATTGCGAATTTTTGTTTAGGCAACCGAAACTCTGTTATTTCATTGAAGTTGCTGCAGTCTCAACTAATTTCCTTGTTTTACTTGACAAAAACCGTTATAGACCATGAAAAAAAATTTTTCACAATAATGAATTTTATATATACAAGACTTATAAAAATTAAACATTTTTAATGATTCTTTCGCATAAAATTAAAAAAAATATCTTTTACAATTCATATTAAGATTTGAAGCCTCTGAAGTTGAAGTAAAATTTGTCCACATAAAAAACAACTTTCTGTGCTTTTGTGGGAAATTTTGTCTTATAGATTAATGAATTCATTTGTAGCTCTGATACCAAACATGATGTTTACCAACATTTTTATATTAATTTTTAGTTTATTGAAAAGTAAATATTCAAATATATCGCCTAGTCTATTGAACAGATACTTACGAATTTTAGGAAATTAATTTTTGTAATATTTTAAATATTATTTTTCATTTCAAATAAATATATATTTTTAAGAAAACAATTTGCTTTTACTGTATCGTCAATATCCTACTAAATAATTGTGCTTTTGTTTGTAAGTAAGAGAATTATTTTTGGTTGTTCAAATAAAGAGTTCACTTTTGAGTTTTATTCACTAAATTTTTTTAATATTTTCATTTGAAAATCACCTTTGGACAAAACAAGTAAGAAGTGATTTTTATAATAAAAAGTTTAAAGAAAAATAACTTATGCCTTTTTCTGCCCTTTTTTACAAAATGTCCTTTTGTGCATAGTAATAAAAAGTAAAAGCGGAGAATTAAAGAATTTATATTCCTTGAAAACAAATATTTAAAATATATTGTATTTGGATAATTGTTTAAGAAGTTATGCAAAACGGAAAAAGCTCGATTTTCATATCTTTTAAACCGATAATCAAAAAAAAAAATCTCAAAACTTACCATGAAGGGGTTTTTGATGGGTTTGTACCCAAAAAATTTAAACAAATTGAGCAAATTTAAAGTTAAAATTTTTTAAAGTGCCCGGTTCAGCATGGAATGCCCCATATTATTATGTTTAAGCTAGTTGGTAGCGTGCTAGCTTATCAGTGCGGGGGTCGTGGGTTCGATTCCCGCCAGAGGCTCTGGTCTGTTTTAGGATATAATTTGTAATTATATGATTAATATAAAATAAATAAATAAATTATTGTGTTTGCATTCTACAAGTATAATAATGATAAAATCAAAAATTGCAAATATATTTTTGTTTAAATGGGAAAATATAACACACATTCAAATATTACAATAATTAGCTGAAAACTTATATAAAATAACGATAAAAAATTAGATATTTGGAAGCATACTTCAAAAACTGTAAATATTATATTAAAGAGAAAACTTCATTTTATTTGAATATTGCAAAAAATTGTGCAATAATTTTAAACTTGTGTACGGGATGATACAGTCACGACATGTCGAATTTCACCAGCGTATTCCTTGGCTCATTTCATGAAAATATGTCCATAACGACCATCCCCCAAAATACAAGTGTGCGAAATGGCAGCGGTTTGAAAATTTTCGGATTGGTGGTCGGAGGGTAGTACGGTAAGACCGTTGTTGTTGTTGGAACAAGCTCAAAAAAAAATCCGACCACTGGTTCAGAAGTTAGCAGTTTTACCGTACTACCCTCCGACCACCAATCTTTTTCAAACCGCACCAATTTTTCAAACCGCTGCCATTTCGAACACTTGTATTTTCGGGGATGGTCGTAATGGGCATATTTTCATGAAATGAGCCAAGGAATACGCTGGATACTGAATCACCCTGTATATTTGCAAAAGTTTTTCAAAAGATAATAATTTTACTATAGCTTTCCTTTGAATTCTAGGGCCATATTAATTATCTGCGTCCCAAAGTCCATTAGAAATGATGGGTCGCAAACCCGATTAATCCAGTTTTTCTAATTTTGTTGTACTGTGTTATTTCTGTGTTTGCTAATAAAAAAAATTTATGGATTTTTTATTGTTGTTTTAATGCTGGGTCTTATATAATCTTATTTTATTTTTACAAAATAAATAAATTTTGCATATAGATAGTACCAAAGTGTGTCTATCCATCTCAGTCTCGCTGCAACTTCTTTCTCATTTGATTTTTTTGCGATCTCTAAATGAAAATGTGTGACTAAATAAATTGAAAATAAAGCAAAATTCAAAGTCTATAAGCGAAAAGCAAAAGAAAATTGAGAAAAATTTTCGAATTTTCTCATATTGCCAAATACATATTTATCCACTTTCAAACTAAGAATTATACAAAAACAGGGAAAATCAAAGAATGTGTGGACTTTCTAGTAAGTACATGCTTTTTGGTAATACATACTAAAACTATGTATAATATATGCTTAAAATTCCTTTTCTGTATATGAATTTTAATAAATTTTAAAGGTTTTAATAGTTAAAAACTAAACAAATGTTAAACGTAACTTAAAACTGTTCAAAAACATAAATCCCTGGAAATGTTTATCTGTACAGAAAATAAATACTCTGCCTAAAAATATTTATATACCCGTAAAGGTGTTTATTTTAATATATTTAAATATGTAACAAATTTCAAAATATTTACTTACATAAATTAAGGTGTCCTGCATCATAAGTCGAATTAATTATTAACACTAAAATAATGCTTAATTTTCAGCTAATTATGGGAAAATTATCAAAAATAATAAAAAAGTTCAAAGTTTAACATTTCGCGAAAAAAAAGTTTTTGTTTATTTATATAATAAATCCCCATTATTATTTGTGTTAATTTATAACGATACATGTATTACGATCCGTCAAAATAAAACAAAAATAATTGAAATAAATATGGGTACTGAAGCAGTATTTAAAATTAATGATAAAATAATATAAAAGGTAGAACACATAAAATATCTTGGATTTATAATAGATAAAGAATTAAAATTCAAAAAACAAATAGACTATACATGTAAAAAATCGGCAAAAACAATCGAATTTTTTAAAAGAATAAGAAATAAAATATCAAAACCAACTGCAATAAATATTTATAATACGATAATTAAACCTCATTTTAAATATGGATCGACGATAATATATACATGCTGTAATGATAGTCAGGTAGAAAGAATGCAATCGATATACACACATCAGCGAAATGTTTGGAGAACTAAAATGGATGAATATAAATCAGAGACTGAAATTCAACACTTTAATATTTATTAAAAAAATGAAACAAGGCGATGCCCCAGAATATATATGCGAGCAAATAAAATATGTTGGGGAAGTACAACCGTATTTATTAGGGAATACCGAAGATTTCCGAATCCAAAGAGTCAGGACAACGCACATGCAGAGATCTCTTTTCTACAAAGGTTTTAAAATATTAAATAATTTACCAAATGAAATGAAATTTGAAAGAAATTAGAATGTTTTTAGAAAAAATTTACAAATTTTATAAGAAACCTTTTATTTATATAGAACTTACAACAAACGTTATAAGAATTTCTGTAATATTTTTAATACTAATAAAAAAAAAAAAAAGATCTCTTCAGAATAAAATAAAGCATATTAAATGAACATTTTAAACAAAAACAAGTAAAAAAGGGCTAAATTCGGCTGTGCCGAATCTTTGAATACCCTCCACCAAAGGGGATGAAGATGATATGCGTATATACTAAATTTTGCATGAACTGTAATATGAATATGTTTTGTCAATTTATGTAACGAACTTTTGTTATTTAGTTTTAGCAATGTTATTTACAGAGGTCTGCTCTGTTAGCGACTTTAACATTGTTCATTTTTACGTTAACTTAGTTATCATAGTATGTAAGACAATAAATGTAATCGAACAATAAGAAGACTTAATAATTAATAACATTTTTACTTACTTAACAGAAGAAAAAAAATAGATACAGAAAAATTTTACAAATTTGTATGGAAAATTTAGAGGTACCTTGACATTTTCACTCATAACTTTTGAACCGCTTGACCGATTTTGCTCATTTTAAATACCAAACTGCTCGGGAGGATGTTCAATAATCTGGATAAAAATAGGCACCCCCGCTTGCGTCTTCGCGTCGTGATCGTGATTTCAACAGACAGACAGACGGACAGACAGACGGACATCGCTAAATCGACTAAAAATTGCATAAGGATCACGAATATATATACTTTATGGGGTCTTAAACCTATATTTCGACATATTACAAACGGAATGACAAACTGATATATACCCTCACCATATATGGTGGAGGGTATAAAAAAGTAAGTTTTTAGTTTTTATTTAAATGAAATCTACATACTTAAGCTTAAAATGGAGTTTTGGACCAAAATCGAAACAATCGAATTTTTCGGAATCTTTTCCTTAAATAAGCATTGTTGTACAAAAAGATTAATTTTGCAACAAATTTTTGCCGCCAAATTTTAAATTTCACACAATTGTAGAGATCAATAAATACCATATATTTGTTTTATTATATTTTCCGTAATAATCTTAAGATTGCACATCGTTTCAGCTTCAAGAGTTATAATGATTCGCAATTTTTCGAAATATGGGGACACCCCCATGTACATAATATGTAAAAATATATTTTGTTTGAAAGAAAATATTAATATATAAATATATAAATACATTCATAATTAGTGTATATTACATATGTTTTGCATATTCACCTTAGGGTTGCATCTATTTAAGAAAATATTTATCTGCAGCACATCGCGATCAAAATATTAGATTTTTAAGAACAAAAAAAAATACGAATTATGTGCTATTTAAAGATTTAAAAATGGGAGAAAAATATTTTGTAATAAATTGTGTATTTACAGGGAATTCAGAAAAAATGTTTCCTAACTAAGTTGTGGTTTTTTGTTTTTTTTTTTAATTATTTTCCAGAATTGACTTTTTTGTTGGAGTAAAGATATTAAATTTTTCTTGGAACGCCTAGGTCACATGTTCAATATTTGCATGTAGTTCAAAATATTTTTGAACGATAAATTGGCGATGATCGCTGGTAAACATTTTAACAATTTAATAATTTGCATTTAAATATTGTTTTTTTTTTTTAATTTAATATATTTTGATCACCCTTTATATTTTATAAAGCAATTTGAATTTTACGGGTTGCTGAAAAAAAAACACAACTTAGTTAGGGAAAATATTTTCTTAATTCCCTGTGTAATACAAATTTTGGGTCAATTGGTATTTTCCTTAGACAAAGGCTTTGATGATTTAAAAATAAGACATTAATTAAAATTTACATATATTTCAGGTTACTGGCATATTGATTATGATACAAAGTGGCTTCACAAAATAATATTGCTTTCTTTTTATGTGAAATAGTCGATTTGTGTAAAAATAAAATGTCCACCTCGGGACCATTGTTTACAAGGAAGACAAATTATCTCTAGTAATCCACTAATTCATCCAAATGACGTTTTAATTCCTGCACTACAAATAACACTAGGTCTCATAAAGAATATTAAAACGTATATTTCCCCGGATTTCTTACACCAAATTAGTAAAAGGAATTTTCGTTTCGCACCAGATAAAAGTAAATTGGTGGATGACTGATGGGCCTGCATGGGAATCTTTCAAGAGCAAGGTTCACAAATTCCTTGGCAAACGAAAAAGTGACAAGAAGAGGCAAATTTTAAAGAGTATCGATGCTTCTATGTCGGTAAACCCAGAAAACAGTATCAGATGTGGCCACCTAATTTGTTGCCAATCGAATTTTGGCGGTTACGACAACTATCTTCATATTAAATTATATTTTAAGTTGTTAAAGGCAATATTCAGTTGCAAAATTTAATATTTATATTCCACAGAAATATTATTACGTTCCACAAAATTTTATTTTAAAAAAGTTTTATTTTTAAATTTTTCCGGTATCGAACCTTGGCAATCAGATTCATAGTTCACACTCTTCCTTACTGCACCACAACCAATTTTAATTTTATTGATATATTTGCCATTTACACTTTTGGATAATTTATTTTAATTAAAAATAAAAATATTTTGATGTTTGCTTTTTCTGGGAATTGAACTTAGAAACTCGGAGTACTGAGTACCCACTACACCACAAACACTTATAAATTTTGATGGCTAATTTTAAATTTAAACAATTTGGAAGGAAATCTAATATTAGTATAAAATTTGTTTATCAATACCAATAATTAGTGACGTCTATTATAAATACAATCCACAATTCGGTTGCTTCTACTGAAACCCTAATTTAATGATATATTTGATTAGAATAACCTTATTTGTAGTTATCACTTTTGAATATCGACAAGTTTTTAATGAATTTGATATATTGTACCAATTTTCAAATATATTCACTAAATTAATGGTTGCTTCCACCGCACACAAATACTAAACGAATTTTATTTTAAAAGATGATTGGAAATACCAATAATTGAATAAAAGGATTGATTTTTAGTTTCTTTTTCCTTTTTCTAATCCCCAATACAATATTTTTTTTATTAATGAATATTAGGTTATTCCAAATAAAATTAAATCCTCACAAATAAATGTTAATGGTTTTGATCGAATTGCAAACAATTATTTCTCTGGGTGTGCCTGGAATTCTTCCCGGATAAATTAGGTGATACGAGTGATGAGAAAGCAGGCGGATGCATCATAATTGAGGGAATTTACGAACAATCATATTTAGGGTTTACTGCGTAGAACAGACAGACCTACAGGTATACTAACTAAAAAGTTACATGTCACTTAATTCCTAAATTTTGATAATATTTTATAATGATTTCTAAATGTCCAATTAATATTTAGCCAACCGTTAAATTCAAATTTAATATGGGAAACAACAATAAATATGACAGTTAAAGTCCCAAATATTAGCTAACGGGACATTGCGAAATTGAGGCTAAACGTTGAAGTTGAAAAGTTAATAATCCTAAAGTCGAGGTGTCCAATTTCGGTGACATATTACCCAATCTGTGTTGATACATAATGACTCCAAGGACTATACTCTGAAAGCTTCGGCCCTCCCCTATATAAAAGACTTTCTATTGATTTGGCCAGTAGCATAGATGTTATCTAATTATTATCACTTCTTTTTAAACACACCACTGTTCATTTTTGAACCTAATATAATTATTTAAAATCAAAAGAAAAAAATTATTTATTATTCTATTCATCTCCCACCTTTTTATATATTTATTAATGAAAAAAAACCTTGAAAAAATTCTAAAGATAAAAAAAACTTTAATATAGTTAAATATAAAACTAAATTTAGACAATAGAATTTCGAAAAAAAAATTGTAAGACTATATAAAAGGTAACTTAACAAAATAGAAAACTATAGACAAAATAAGAATGAAAGCTAATTAAGTTTATGTCACCGGAAATTTAATTCACATAAAGTATCCCAAGTATATGTCGCATAAAAGAATAAAAAAAGTGTGAAAAAGAAATAGATGTGCTGCAACACAAAAACTAAAGGAGGGAAATAAAACAAAAAAATTAAAAACAGGCAAAAAAAATTGTAATGTGAAGAAGAATATAAACTCCGAAAAACTAAAATTAGTATGAACAGCAAATAAGAAAAGTTTTTTTTTTTTATTTTTTTTTTTTCAATTTTGTTCTTGTTTCAAAATGTATTTGTACTCGTATTTAAGCATGCATTTGAACTTGTGCACTCATTGGCAATTAATATTGTTTTCAACTATAACTTGTATAACACTACTGCTACATGCCAAACATTTAAACACACCTATAAAAGACAGAAGCGTAGTTAATAATCTTATTGGGGCATGATTATATGGTCTTAGAAATTAATTAATAAATGTTATTATAAGATGAATAATAAGTAGTTAGTACAATTTGCAGTACATTGTAATATTTAACTAAAAACAAGATCTCTATACCCGAGTAAAAGAAATTGTTCTGGCACAATATTTAATCATATCCAATTTTATAATCCTTCATATATAACTTGTTCCGAAAAATGGCAGATCAAATTAAATCCTGATCTAAATTGATCAGGAAAATGGCTGATCAAATTAGATCCGGCAATATATTTAGGTATAAAGTAATATCGAAATTTATCCGAATAATGTCAGATGGAATTGTATCAGATTAGATCTAACAATATAATATATACTGAAACCAGTTTATTAAAAAACGTTTAAAAAATAAAAAAAAATAAATTAAAAAAATATTTAAATTCTAAAAAATACAATACCTTCGCCAGAATTTAAGCTCGGTCTGCCGGAGTTGTTGTGATATAAGCACTCAGTTACATACTGCATACATACATAATGGGTGACTTAACTAGACTTTATTCTTCGGAATTATATATAAGAAAATTATATATTCGGAAATTTGGGAAAAATATCATGGCTGTATTAATCATTTATAATTTGGTACTGATTTAATATAATTATATATAATATTATATAATGTTATATACAATTATATATAATCATATATTATTGACTAATAAAAAATGTATAGAAATAATTACATTAAAAACAAAAAATATATATGTAAATTTTCACCACCAAATGATGTAAAATTTTAAAGAAATAAAAATAAACTAAGAGCACAAAAAAAATGTATCTCCCTGGCTGGGATTCGAACCCATTGACATGGGGCCACATATAATTATATGAAATTATATCTTTTTTTTTTCTTAAGATATAAAGTAATCTATTTTGTGCCACGCCCAATTCACAGATCCCGCAAACATTTGGTCAGATGTTGTGTATTGATAACCAAGATACTCGTACCTTATTTTGGAACTTTTCCTCTTCCCGTTCTCAAAATGTACAGAAAAACTGACCGAAATCGTTAAGTCAACTGTGCTGTACGTATTTGTTTTGTTAAAAAAATCAAAAAATCTTAATGAAATGTAAAAAAAAAAATTGTACATAAAAAGTTGAATAGACGGGGATCGATCGCGCAACTAAAAGAAAAAAACTATTTATGACAAAGCGCTAAGATCACTGAAGCACATACGCAACCATCGTTAATAGAAGTAAATAAACAGCTTTCGTTCAAAACTAATTTGTTTGGTTTTTAGGTAAATCTTTGTATGTTTTGTTGTTTGCGTATAAAAGGTGAAGAGGTAAAAGAAAAGAAGTTTAATAAATAAAACAAAAAAAAAGAACAACAACCACAAACATAATGGCAATCAGTGCTGTCATATTATTTTTTTCGGAAATCTTTTTAGTTGTAAAAAAACTATTTTCGACCAAAAAAATATTTTTTTACAAAACGTTAAAAGAAATCACTAGAACTGCATGTGTTTTATTTCTACAAAAACGTTTGATTTAGCTGCAAAAATTGCATTTGGGACTTTATTTCCCTTTTTTATTAAAAAAATGTTTTTAATTTTTTTAGCTTAATTTTAAAAATTTGAAAATTTTTTTTATAAATTATTATAAGTTATGACCTAAAATAGTTGCACCCAAAGGGGAATTATGTATAAAATTTTCTTAATATATGAGAAATAGAATGGTTTAAAAATCTTTTTATAAATTATTTTAAATGTAAGCAAAAAATAGAAATAAAACCGTTTGTATCAGAGGTTTTTTATAAAAATGTTCATGTTTTTAGCCTATTTATGGATTATTTAATTATTAATTTCAAATTTTATTTAAATTAATTATTTAATGTTAAAAAAAAAACAAAAAAAAGTCTTAAGAAAATATAAAAAAATTGTACAAAAAAAAAAGCTGAATTGAAGGGGGTGGGAATCGAACCCGCGCCTAAAAGAAAACAAAGTATTTGTGACATAACGTTTAGACAACTGAACCATTGAAGCTCATAAAAAATCATCGTTAAAAGAGATATATAAAAAGTTTTCGTTCTTTGAAGATTTGTTTGGTTTTTATTTAAATGAAAAATCTTTGTATTGGTTTGTTGCTTGTGTATAAAAGGTGAAGAGCTGAAAGAAAAGAATTTCAACAAATGGATGTGCTTGTTATACACATAAAAACAAAGGGATTTGAAAAAATTAGAGGTATTCGTGGTTTTTTTCTAATATCTCAGACATTTATTAACCGACCTGTCTTATTTTCAATAGCAAACAGAAATGGATCACATATAACAGAAATATATAACAGTATAGTCCTCATCATGTCTGGGGTTTTCGGAAAACCCATTTCAACACACAGACGGACGGACATCGTTAAATCAACTTCACTCTTCTTAAGGACCCAGAATATATATCTTTATAGGGTCTAAGATCAATATTGTAGAAATTACAAACGGAATGACAAACTTATATATACCCTTCCACCTGTGGTGAAGCGTATAAAAAAATTAATGTAATATATAATTATGTATGCTAATGCAAAGTGACATATGTATTTATATATGATAGTATATTATTAGACAAGGCCACATACATATAATTATATCTTAACTTTTTTACCCGGGTATATAAAATATCTCGGATTTTTATCAAATTTGGGTAAATACCTAGTTTGCTATTTATACATTCTATATCTTTTGAATAGGTTATGTCACCGAATTGTTCCAGAAAACTATTAAAATAACTTATGATAAAGCCGTTTCAACACTGTAATATTTTCGGATTAATTTTCGATAAAAAGAATGAATTTGAAATGATTAATTCGGAAGCTTAATTATACTTTCAAAATTGTACTTTCCCAATGCTTTTTTTTTGGAAACGTAGTTTTGTTCTTGACTGTGTGTAAGATACAAAGAAAAAATATCGTTAAATATTTCTATAATTGATTCAATAAAAAAAAATGTCATTATTACAAATAAGAAAATTACGTGTGCATTAGACCGTACCACCTTATAGGCAAAAAAAAAAAGTTCACCGTACACCCTCAAATATAAAGTATTTTAACAAGAAAATTTCGAAAATGTTTTTTTTATTTTTTTTGCCCAACGTAGGGGTCGCCATTTTATATTTTTCATTATATCTTCGTTATTTACCGTCCGATCTTAAAGTGTTGTATACCAATGTTTTTTGTCTCGCGGAGGCCGATGTTTTCCTCGAAGGAGCCATTGACCTCAAATAACCCGTTCTAGTATTAACCCACCAGATCTCAGTTGCTACCACCTTAATGTACTACCCTAATATTTTAAAATGAAAGCTCGCAAAAAAGCAATAAACTTTTGCTAGTAAAGAATTCCAATAATTCCAGCGGAACTATTATTTAATTTTTTTTTTTTTAATTTTTTATGTTGCCGAATGTAGGGCATTTTTATTTTTTTGTCATATCTTCTGTATTTACAGTCGGATCTTAAAGGGTTATATATCAATGTTTTTGTCGCAATGATACCAATTTGTTGCATCAAAAATCATTGACCTCAAGCACCCTTTTATACTACTTAAGGGGTAACACCTATGTAAAAAGCCTATATATAAAAACTTCTTTTTTTTATTTTTTTATTTACGGAGATGTGTTAACAAATATTGGTTTTCACAAGATTTATGAAGCAGTACAAAAAAATATTTGTTTTACACAAAGTTTTACAAAATGATAGTATATTTACAATAGAGGTCCACGGCACGCAGCATTACTTCATAAATGTTTGGTGGATTTCTCTGAAATTTATAATGCATATGGAAAACTAAATTATCTATGGATGCGCGTAGGAGCTTTTGATAGGTCAAATACTTTTTGACTTAGAGCTGTTTCTTTAAGAGTAAAAAAGTAGATATTTTGACTTTAACACTTCGCTGTTTTGTCAAAAATTAATATACCCAAAAACTCATACGCTTTTCTCTAGATAATTTAGTTGCTCATCGGTGACCGCCATAGAAGATTCATGTACAGCTTATCCGTGCCATTCTCAAAACACCGATCGTTTTGTTCATGTAGTACACGAATCTTCTGGGGCACATTTTTTCTAAACTTGACAGCCGCCAAAAATACAGCCAACTTGAATCACGTCAAAATATGATTGATTAAAATTTGTGTTATTTTATAAGTGATCCACGGCACTCAGCATAATTTAACCAATTTTAGGTGGATCGCTCTGAAATATACACTTTATATAGAAAACTAAATTATCTAAAGAAAAGCGTATGAGTTTTTGGGTATATTAATTTTTGACAAAACAGCGAAGTGTTAAAGTCAAAATATCTTCTTTTTTACTCTTAAAGAAACAGCTCTAAGTCAAAAAGTATTTGACCTATCAAAAGCTCCTACGCGCATCCATAGATTTCAGAGAAATACACCAAAAATGTATTAAGTAATGATACGTGCCGTGGACCTCTATTGCAAATATACTATCATTTTGTAAAACTTTGTGTAAAACAAATATTTTTTTGTACTGCTTCATAAATCTTGTGAAAACCAATCTTTGTTAACACATCTCCGTAAATAAAAAAATAAAAAAAGGAAGTTTTTATATATAGGCTTTTTACATAGGTGTTACCCCTTAAGTAGTATAAAAGGGTGCTTGAGGTCAATGATTTTTGATGCATCAAATTGGTATCATTGCGACAAAAACATTGATATATAACCCTTTAAGATCCGACTGTAAATACAGAAGATATGACAAAAAATAAAAATGCCCTACATTCGGCAACATAAAAACTTAAAAAAAAATAAAATAATAGTTCCGCTGGAATTATTGGAATTCTTTAGTAGCAAAAGTTTATTGCTTTTTTGCGAGCTTTCATTTTAAAATATTAGGGTAGTACATTTAGGTGGTAGCAACTGAGATCTGGTGGGTTAATTCTAGAACGGGTTACCTGAGGTCAATAGCTCCTTCGAGAAAAACATCGGCTTCCGCGAGACAAAAAACATTGATATACAACACTTTAAGATCAGACGGTAAATGGCGAAGATATAATGAAAAATATAAAATGGCGACCCCTACGTTCGGCCAAAGAAAAAAATATTTTCGAAATTTTCTTGTTAAAATACTTTATATTAGAGGGTGTACGGTGAACTTTTTTTTTCGAGGTACGGTCTAGTGTGCATGTTTTAATATTGAAAATATTTTATATATCAATTAAAGAAATAATTGCCTATTACTTTATTATTCAATAAAATTTTAGACTCAAAAAAAATTTATGTTAAAATTGTAATACTTTCCTATTCAATATTTTTCGTTATAGTGCACATAGAAAACAGATTCATTGTAACAAACGGATTTCTTGCCTATTGCTTTTCCTAACCCCCTTAATAGCTGCGCTTCATTTACTCATACATTGCAGCACATTATTACTTTATTGTAAGAGACACAAAAAATGTTTGCTTCGCTTGTCTTTGATACTAGCACTACTTGTATTTTTAGAGTTTTATTTGCTTTTCATCTTATATTTACACTGTAGAATATCATTGTGTGGGTGTGTGTTCTTATACGTATGTATTTGGATAAAGTGAAACCTTCTAATAAAGGTTACAATCAATAGTGGATACCTTTTTGCTTCAAATCAAAATTTTTCATATATAATTTACTCCAAAAAGTGGACATTCTCTTGACCAGAGGCTGAAATTTAACTATGCCATACCTCATTATCTGACATGTTCAAGATTCCTTTAAAAATGTTTACAAAAAAAGTCTTAATTTCTGAATTGTCCTGTAGACATTATCATTGTTTGTCAATAAAATCAAGGAATTTCCAAGTAAAATTAAGTTTTGTTATAATTTTACAATTAACTTTAACTTTTTATACCCTTCACCATAGGTGGAAGGGTATATATAAGTTTGTCATTCCGTTTGTAATTTCTACAATATTGATCTTAGACCCTATAAAGTATATATATTCTGGGTCCATATGAAGAGCGAAGTTGATTTAACGATGTCCGTCTGTCCGTCTGTCCGTCTGTGTGTTGAAATGGGTTTTCCGAAGAACCCAGACATGATGAGGACTTGATTCTTTTTTATTTCTGTTACATGTGATCCATTTCTGTTTGCTATTAAAAATCAGACAGATCGGTTAATAAATGGCTGAGATATTAGCAAAAAACCAGGACTACCTCTAATTTTTCCAGTAAAATCCCTTTGTTTAATAAGGGTGTGAAGTTAAATACGTAGGTTAAATACGTTTCACAACTATTGTGAATGATATAAATAAAAAACAAATAGTAGTGTCGCCAACTTTTTTTTTGCCTAGAAAATGCCAAATTTGACAAGAAAAGCGCTGAAACATATGGAAAAATATAAATTTGAGATTTTACATGACATATTATTTTTTGGACATTTAAGAAAAAATAAATGGGGATACCGCTTGTTTGTGGAGAGCTATGAGGTAGTAGATTCCAACGATGTATTCATCTCCTTCAGAATCACTCTAGGTTTCGAGTTTTGCATTTTAAAGAAAATTTATTTTTGAAATTCCACATAACATTATTTAAAATTAAAATTTTTGGACATTTAAGAAAAAAATAAATGGGGGTACCGCTTGTTTGTGGAGAGCTATGAGGTAGTTGATTCCAACGATGTATTCATCTCCTCCAGAATCACTCTAGGATTCGAGTTTTGCATTTTAAAGAAAATTTATTTTTGAAATTTCTCATAACATTATTTAAAATTAAAATTGTTGGACATTTAAGAAAAAAATAAATGGGGTTACCGCTTATTTGTGGAGAGCTATGAGGTAGTAGCTTCCAACGATGTATTCATCTCCTCCAGAATCACTCTAGGTTTAGAGTTTTGCATTTGACAAGAAAATTTATTTTTGAAATTTCTCACAACATTATTTAAAATTAAAATTTTTGGACATTTAAGAAAAAAATAAATGGGGGTACCGCTTGTTTGTGGAGAGCTATGAGGTAGTTGATTCCAATGATGTATTCATCTCCTCCAGAATCACTCTAGGATTCGAGTTTTGCATTTTAAAGAAAATTTATTTTTGAAATTCCACATAACATTATTTAAAATTAAAATTTTTGGACATTTAAGAAAAAAATAAATGGGGGTACCGCTTGTTTGTGGAGAGCTATGAGGTAGTTGATTCATTCATCGTTGGAATACATCGTCGGAATCTACTACCTCATAGCTCTCCACAAACAAGCGGTACCCCCATTTATTTTTTTCTTAAATGTCCAAAAATTTTAATTTTAAATAATGTTATGAGAAATTTCAAAAATAAATTTTCTTGTCAAATGCAAAACTCTAAACCTAGAGTGATTCTGGAGGAGATGAATACATCGTTGGAATCTACTACCTCATAGCTCTCCACAAACAAGCGGTACCCCCATTTATTTTTTTCTTAAATGTCCAACAAATTTAATTTTAAATAATGTTATGAGAAATTTCAAAAATAAATTTTCTTGTCAAATGCAAAACTCGAAACCTAGAGTGATTCTGGAGGAGATGAATACATCGTTGGAATCTACTTCCTCATAGCTCTCCACAAACAAGCGGTACTCCCATTTATTTTTTTCTTAAATGACCAAAAATTTTAATTTTAAATAATGTTATGTGGAATTTCAAAAATAAATTTTCTTTAAAATGCAAAACTCGAAACCTAGAGTGATTCTGAAGGAGATGAATACATCGTTGGAATCAACTACCTCATAGCTCTCCACAAACAAGCGGTACCCCCATTTATTTTTTTCTTAAATGTCCAAAAATTTTAATTTTAAATAATGTTATGAGAAATTTCAAAAATTAATTTTCTTGTCAAATGCAAAACTCGAAACCTAGAGTGATTCTGGAGGAGATGAATACATCGTTGGAATCTACTCCCACATAGCTCTCCACAAACAAGCGGTACCCCCATTTATTTTTTCTTAAATGTCCAAAAATTTTAATTTTAAATAATGTTATGAGAAATTTCAAAAATAAATTTTCTTGTCAAATGCAAAACTCGAAACCTAGAGCGATTCTGGAGGAGATGAATACATCGTTGGAATCCACTACTTCATATCTCTCCACAGACAAGCGGTATCCTCATTTATTTTTTCTTAAATGTCCAAAAATTTTAGTCCAAAATAATATGTCATGTAAAATCTCAAATTTTTATTTTTCCATATGTTTCAGCGCTTTTCTTGTCAAATTTGGCATTTTCTAGGCAAAAAAAAGTTGGCGACACTACTATTTGTTTTTTATTTATATCATTCACAATAGTTGTGAAACGTATTTAACCTACGTATTTATCTTCACACCCTTTTGTTTAATATGTATGTAGAATTTTGAGCATAACAACACATCCATGTGTTAAAATTCTTTTCTCTCTATTGACGATGATTTTGTGTGAGCTTCAATAGCTCAGTTGTCTAGACGCTGTGTCACAAATACTTTTTTTTTCTCTAAGGCCGTGGGGTTCGAAGTTCAAATCTCGGTGAGGTCAATTCACTTTTTTTTTGTACATTTTTTTTTATTATTTTCTTAAGACTTTTTTTTTGCTTATTTTTGTTTTTTTTTAACATTTAATAATTAATTTATATAAAATTTTATATTAATAATTAAAATTCTTTTCTTTCATTTCCACCTTTTATACACAAACAACAAACACATATAAAGATTTGTCATTTAAATAAAAACTAAACAAATCTCTAATGAACGAAGACTTTTATATATGTACCTCTATTGACGATGATTTTGTGTGAGCTTCAATAGCTCAGTTGTCTAGACGCTGTGTCACAAATACTTTTTTTTTCTCTAAGGCCGTGGGGTTCGAGGTTCAAATCTCGGTGAGGTCAATTCACTTTTTTTTTACATTTTTTTTTTTTATTATTTTCTTAAGACTTTTTTTTTTTTGCTTATTTTTGGTTTTTTTTAACATTTAATAATTAATTTATATAAAATTTTATATTAATAATTAAATAATCCATAAATAGGCTAAAAACATCAACATTTTTATAAAAACCCTCTGATACAAACAAAATACAAACGTTTTTATACCTTTCACCACAGGTGGAAGGGTCGCGGGTTCGTTAAGTTTTTTTTTTGTTTATTTTTTTTTTTTTTTTTACATTTAATAATTAATTTAAATAAAAATTTATATTAATAATTAAATAATCCATAAATAGGCTAAAAACATCAAAATTTGTATAAAAACCCTCTGATACAAACAAAATACAAACGGTTTTATTTCTATTTTTTGCACCGATTTAAAAGAATTTATAAAAAGATTTTTAAACCATTTTATTTCTCACATATTAAGAAAATTTTATACATAATTTACCTTTGAGTGCAACTATATTAGGTCATAACTTATAATAATTTATAAAAAAAATTATAAACTATTTTCCTTCAAATTTTTAAAATTAAGCTAAAGAAATTACAAATATTTCTAATAAAAAAGCGAAATAAAATCCTAAATGCAAATTTGCCACCTAAATCAAACTATTTTGTAGAAATAAAACACATGCAGTTCTAGTGATTTCTTTTAACGATTTGTTGAAATTCTTTTCTTTCACCTCTTAACCTTTTATACACAAACAACAAACTCTATTCTAGAGCTGTATTATGACCTATGGATACGTCTTATATAGCAAAAGATCGAAAATCTTTAGTATAACATATTTGCTGAAAAACTCGGAAATATCGGTTCAGATACAAAAAAGTTATGCCCAAAACATACATTTTTTTAAAATACATATTTTCTGGAACCATAAATCTTCCCGAGTCCAAGTTTTATCTCCAAACTAAATGGTTAATTTCCTCTTAAAGGCGTCCGTATATAAATCTGTCCATTTCATATATGTCCATATATAAACTTCAGTTTTTTCCCAACCATGGTGAAGGGTATATAAGATTCGGCATAGCCGAATTTAGCCGCTCTTACTTGTTTTTAACTTTTTTTAACCGTTCAATAAAATCTGAAATAAATACACTTATTAAAGCAACTTATAGATAAAGAGATACCCTTTTATTGATTTGATTAAGATTTTTCCACCATCCCTGTCCGCTATTGGGAGGTTTCCTTGTATATATAATATATCATTATAGTAGTATCTACTTTGGTTACAATTTAATTTTCATTTCAAATACTTTGGCAATAAGCGTTGACACTTTTATTTAAACCTCCTTCTAGCCAACTTTCCTTTTGTAAATAAACTCAGTCCCTTCGACTCCTTTGTCAGCCTAATAAAAATTTTCAACAAATTTGTTGGTTTGTATTTATAAGGCAAAAAGTAATATAAAAGATTTTCACATCCTTTTTCAATATATTAAGTTGTATATGTTATGTTGTTATATTTGCCAAAAACTTTTTATATGAGTCTTTATTGTTTAACAACAATTTTATTTTTGGCACAAAATTTTCTAAAACTATCAACTTTACTACTATGACAACACTGTTTCCAATTATATGAGGAATATTTTTGTGTTTTAAAATTTTTTTTATTAAAAATTTTAAATTATATTAAGGTAAGTTAACACATTCAATAGTCTTCGTATTCGACTTATGTCCAAAAAATAGTATGACTTACATTTAAGCTGAAAGTCTGCTTGTATGCGCTCTGCTGTCGCGATGGTTCCCGTCGCTATCAGTTCCAGGTTGTAGATATCCATCACTCTCCTACAACCCATTCCAATAATGTCACCTGGAGTTGGAATATTGTGGAAAGATAAGTGTTGAGCCCTTGCAAGACCAGACAGGTAGTGTTCTAAGGTCTCGTCATCCTCCCCATAGGCCCTACAAATCACCGGGTTCGAACGGCCCATTCGGAATAAGTGTGCCCTCTGCTTTAAATGCCCGGAAAAAATACTTGCAAGTTTCATTTACCGAGTTTTAAAAATATCTTGGTTTAGGATAAGTTACAATTCTCTGAAACTCACATAATCTCAATATTAACTCTGATTGAGGAGTTATTGATTTTCTCCTTGCACTTTGTAAGATCCTCTTTGCTGATGTCGCAGAGTTCGAAGAGATTGCTTAGGCAGCCGTTTGAATACTTATATTTGCCTGAAAGGCAGTATTATAATCCAGTAGGTGGACGCACTTTCCAACAAAGAATCCATTCACTTTTAAATCATCCGTATAAAAGTGAATGCCTGGATTTTCCCTGAAAAAGGTAACTTATAACCCGAATTCTCTGCTCGAGATTCGTTTACTGCAACTTGTAGTTTTTGACCTCTTCGAGATGTTTTTACTTGTCTACGATCTTCTAGTGGTTTCATTTTCGATCACCAGAAATCCGTTCACCAGTTGCATTCAGCTGAATTATAGTCAAAGCAGCATCTCAGTAGGTTCTACGATTATCGACATAATTGTCTCCAATGCCCTAGTGGATGGGGCATAAGCGCTGTATTTTCTGAATTGGTATTCTTTATATTGATGTCCACCATACTCCTTCCGCATAGTCATTCTCGAATATAAACCTCATTTGGAGACAACAGCTTTTCTACATGAGGCTCACGACCGGTGGCCCTCATGAGTAGAATTTCTTGACAAGAATTACTTCCGGATGCTTCATCGTTCTGGAGAGTCTAATAGTTTTGCCTAGGAAACGATGCTCATCAAAGCTAACAGTACTGGTCTTCCGTGTGAAAATGTATATCTCAGTTTTGTATGGGTTCTCGCTACAATTGCAACTTTTGGGATTTTTGTTCAATATTAGTTTAAAAACTTCTTAATTTAATTAAAATGTTTAATGCATTTTTAAAAATTAGATAAATAAAAATGTAAAAAAAAGAAACAACATCGTACTATAATGTTTAAAATTATCAAAATAAATTTCTCACATGAAATTGTGTAATGTAAGGATTGTTTTAAAACATATACAAACACATTCAAATGTCTACATAACATATATATACCAAAGTATTTGCCTTTGTATGTGACAGTTGAGTATGTAGTTACTATATTTAGTAGTATTTGTAGTAGTTGTACTTGTAAGTTTCATAATGAATTGATTGGCTTAACACTTTGAATCTAAAGGCCAATATAAGTAATGTGTTGTCAACAAGAATTATGGCCATTTATTGAGAGTATACATATATATTTATGTGTGTTTGAGTATATGAGTGTATGTGGGTACTTTGTTTGCTAAACTCTGGTTTTGTAAATCTTCTTCATGTGTGATTTCATTCTTCTTCTTCTTGGTTTCTTCTACTACTCTTCCATTCCATTTCAAGTTGTGTATACAGTAAATCATGATCGAGAAGTTTGTCTTAATAGTTGTCATAGAAGATTTGTGGTTTAGTTGCTGTCTGCAGTGCTGTTTGTACAAATTATGTTGTTTTATATTTAGTGTCACATTTAATTGGCCGACAGTCATTAGCAAACATAATTATTGGAATTAATTTTATTGTAACGCCAACCAAAAATAGTTGTACTATTGAATTATGATTATTTAATTAACACTCATAATATTAACAACATGGATAGTTACTGAAATTTACTCAATTATTTTGATTAATTTCAGTGTCAAAGTATGTAGAACTTTATTGTTTTTTTTTTTCCCCCAATAGGAAAACTCAGCAATAATTTATTTAAAATAAAAAAAATTAAAAAAGCCTTCAAAACAAGAAAAAATAGTTTTCGTATAAGTTTAGAACTACTTAAATTAAAGATTTTAAATTAAGTAGTGACCGATTCATTTTATATAAAATAGCACTAGTTGGTATAAATTTGTATGACAACTGTGGGGTCGTTAATGTCATCGGTAAATATGGGTGGTGTTTATATCGAGGAATTGTATAATCTAAATATTCTACAGAAAAGAATTCAATGTAATGCAAGTTAGGATAAACACGTTTTTGAAAAGGTGCATTTAATATTTGTCTAGACCGGATATAGTACCGAGTATAGTAGAATATAGTATAGTATATGCACATTTTCAAATTTGAACATATGCTCATTTACATTGGCGGAAGAATCTATGTATCAAATTTTAACTTCCCAGCTCAAGCAGTTTTGGCAGGCCGTCAAGGGGAAGAATTTTAGCTTTTTTGCCCCTCCGCGTTGGATTTTCAAAAAATCACGTTCTATCTGTTATCTACACTGAAGAAGGAACCTGCGTACCAAATTTTAACTTTCTAGTTTCAGCGGTTTGGGCAGGCCGTTCGGGGGAGAATTTTCCCCTTATTGCATCTCTACACTGAAATGGTAACCTACGTACCAAATTTTAACCTCCCAGCTCTAGTGGTTTTGGCAAGTTTTCAAAGGAGAGGATTTTCTCCCTTTTTTCCCTCCCTGTTGGATTTTCAAAAATTGACATCTTAGCTGTTATTTACACTGGAGAAGGAGCCTGCATACCAAATTTTAACTTACTAGGTCGAGCGGTTTCGTCAAGCTCTTAAAGGGGAGAGATTTCATCCTTTTAAACCCCATTTTTACCACGTCCCTGGCTTATACAGCTTATCAGTGTGTTAGTCCATACTCCAGGTAGTACATGTTTAAAATTTAAGGTATCTTGCTTTTTCGGTGTGGGCAGGCCGTTAAGGGGAGGTTTTACAAAAATACTATCTGGGTGGATGTCTAAACCTCAGGTGGAACCAATATACACAATTTAACCTTCCAGCTCCAACGGCTTCGGCAGGCAGTCGAGGGGGAGAATTTCACCCTTTTCTGCCCTCCCCGTTTGACTTTTCAAAAAATCACGTCTTATCTGTTATCTACACTGGAGAAAGAGCCTGCATACCAAATATCAACTTTCCATGTCCAACCGAGGGGGGGGGGGAGAATTTCACCCGTTTCTGCCCCTCCCAGTTGGATTTTCCAAAAATCACGTCTTACCTCTGATCTACACTGGAGAAGGAGTCTGCATACCAAATTTCAATTTCCCAGGTCCAATGGTTTGTGATGGCCGTAATGGGGGAAACTTTGCGCCCTTTAAACCACCATTTTTACCACATCCATTTTCAAAATTCTAAAATGTACCTTATCAAGGAGTTAGAACATACTCCCAGGAAAGCGTATATCATATTAAGGATTTCTAGCTAAAGGGATTTCGGCAGGCTGTGAAAGAGGAGTTTTCCCCCCTTTTTGCCACTCCCCGAAGAAATTTTCAAAAACCCCGTCTTAGCAGATGTCTACGTCGGATGGGGAACCTACATATCAATTTTCAGCGGTTTGGGCTGGGCGATGTTGAATGAGGGAGTCAGTAACGTTATTCCTTTATATATAAGGATAACATTGCCACATCGAATACAAAATAAATTAATGTTGTGTACCTACTATAATGATCATGTGGTAACTCAGATTTCATAGCATAGACTACAAAAATAAGAGACCCTAAAACATTTATGGTGAGTAGTTAAACACCTTCAATAAGCTTTTCAAATTTTTTTAAGAAAATAATTTAAGGATAAGTTCAATAAGTTCAATCCTTAGTAAATATTAAAACTGTTTTAAATTTAAAAATTGTAAAAAAAAATTTATAAGCGTTACACTTTAAAAATGTCGCCTTAGTTTCTCATGCAAAACATTTATGTTCACATAAATATTTCTTAAACTCAAACACAACTATGTATTTTCCAATTGATTTTAAAAAAAAATTTTGTTTAAGATTCCTACTTAAAATTGTTTAATCTTCAAAATGAAATTTTCCTTATTTTGCTACTTAATGAAATCATTAGTTGATTATGGGTAACCAAGAAAAATCTAAACAATTTTCTTTACAATTTTATAAAACAAACAACCACAAGTAAAATAATACAAAAATAACTTAAACTTAAGAGTTTAAGCAACGATATGAATTCAAAAATAACATAAAAGCAAAAAAACAATCGATAAAAGTTTAAGTCCGGTTAGGACGAATTTAACTTTCCATACTAAAGACAACATATAACTACTAATAGAAAGGTTTCCGTACAAGGAAACTCAGTTAAGTAAGAATTTCGATTTCGCTGAAATTTAGAGTTGTAAAAGAGGTGAAAAAATTAACCGATCCGTATTTTTTTTATTTTTCGGCTCAATAAACAAAGCTGACGAAAATAAAGTTAAAAATTAAACATTTTTGGGTAGGTTTATGTGTACAATTTATTTGAATTCATGCACTTAAAATAACAGAATCAAATGATTTTTGTTATTTATTTTTAAATGTTGTTTTAACAATCGACACATCCATAAGAAACAAATGATTTATCAGTTAAAATAAATGTTAAAATTTTACCTACCAATTCCGTAAAATAACAACTGATTTATTCATTTACACAAATAAACAAATATTGAATTGTTACTTAGAAGACTTTAGTAAAATAATTTCAAAAATTCTAATACAACAAACGATAGGATCATTCAGCAGACCAACATTTGGGTAGTTATGAAAAAAAAAACATAGAAAAATATGAATCAATGTTAAAATAAAAACCACAAAAACTTAAGTACATACTTTAGCTACAATTTCTTTACATCTATTTCAGAAATAAAAAAAAGTAAAATAAAACAAAAACATAAACATAAATAGGAAACTTAAATCAAATACCAAAAAACATTTCATCTTCGTGCAGTCATAGAATCTAAACTTGATTTACAAGAAAAATACAATTCCACAATACCTTGTAAAGTACCCAGCAAAATTATTGGTAATAAGTGCAACATATTTGGAATATTGTAAATACCTTGCACCACGACGCGTCGTGCTGTGTTGATATTGTGGCTACCACCCTTCAGTAAGTCAATCAACTCAGAATCACTTGATGAGTCTATTTAGTGATGATCGTCCCTCTGTCCATGTAAAATGCACGATCTTTGTAACCAAACAATAGATCGTAATGCTGAAGAAAATTGGATGAAATTTTGTACATAAGTTTGCATTAACCCAAGGAGGATGACTATAAAAAAAGTTCAAATCAGTGCAGTTTTTAATCAAGTAGTGATGGAAAGGTACACATAGAAAACAGATTCATCACTCTTGCCAAACGAATTATTGAGTTGTCCCCACCAAATGTTTCCTTAGATTCTAGCGATATTTTTAGAATTTTTGTATACAGTGCTTAAAGTCCCCAAATTTTTCATTTATAAAGTCTTTAGATTCTAAAAATATATTTCTACTAAAAAAAGTCCTTAGAATCCAAGTTTTTTTTTAAACATATGAATTTTTATATAAGAAATATAACCGTTACCCATAACTGCATTGTCCTTTCCTGTTAATTTAGAGTTAGAGTTAAAAATAAAGGAACATTCATTTATTTTTCAAAAGATATTTATTTTAAATTTTTAAATATTTGTTTAAAATGGTTTACTGTCATTTAACCATTTTTTAAGTTTCATTTATTTTTTTTTTTTTCATTTGTTTGAAATTTAATAAAAATTTAACCACAAAACTGTAATTTGTGGTTTATTTAAAATTGTTACAGTTATTACAAATTTAAATTAAAAAAAATATTCAAAAAAATTCCAATTTTGTTTTTTATTTAAATTGTTTGTTAATATACAAAATTATTTAAATTCGAATTACAAGAACTTCATAAACACACATGGAATTGATAGATAAAATTTTAACATTTATTTTTAACTGATTAATCATTTGCTTTTATTGATGTGTCAGTTGTTTATTTAAAAATAAATAACAAAAAGCCATTTCATTTAAATGAAAGTTAAGTAGACCAGGTTTCAAATGAAATATCATTTATTGGTTATTATTTGTTTTTGCTGGGTGGGATGATAAATGAAATTCTATGTAGAGATTGGGTACCACAAAAGACATCGAAAGGTACGTCGCTCTTAAATTCGGACAATGAAATTTTCATTCAAAAAGTGAAATTTGTTCATAAAACTATTGCAAGTTTTATAATTAAAAAAAAATCTCAAATTAGACACAATTTTTCCTTTTGTAAATTGTTTTTATAGTTAGACAGTTTATGTTTATCTAAAAGGAAAGAATAAAAATATTTTTCTTTTGAAAAAGTAATTTGATTTGAGGGCCCTCTCTAATCAAATTCCTGCGTACGCCCAGCTGCCAGTTACTCACAATAAAACTATACAATAACGCAAAAGTCTTAGAAAAGGCTACAAGGAAGGCGGAAGCTTCTTATTTACTTTTTAAAATTTTATATAGATCTATGTATATCTTATCTACATCGCATTTATTTTCATGAAGATATTTTGTTACAAATTGAGTTATAGACAAACCAAGTAGAGTAAAGACCCTAATCGATTTAGTTTTTACCAATTTGAAGGGATAACAAATTTTAGTAGAAAAGAGTATCCTAGTAGAGAAAATTTTCAAATAACTACAAAATATTTTCAAAACAAAATCAATATGTGATAATTTTTAACTGATTTTAACTGTTTTCGGCCAAAAAAAAAACCTTTTTATACCCTCCCTATACCCTGCGGGAAAAAAGGGGTCAGTTGGGAATATGAACCTGTCTCGTGATAGATGAAAACAGGACCGGTTCCGAAAATACACATCACGATATAGGTGAAAAGAGGACGGGTTCCAAAACTACCTACCACGTGACCGGTTTAAAAGTCTATATCACGTGATGGGTCTGAATGTAGAATACCTGTGGTAGGTGAAAACGGAATCGGTTTCAAAAGTACCTATCGGTATAAAGAGTATAAAAAGTCTCTATCAAGTATTGGGTCTGAAAGAACTAGTTCCGTGTTAGGTTAAAACTCGGTTTAAAAGCCTGTAATACACGATGAGTTTGAAAGTACGACTACTGTGACATGTTCCTTGAGGTTATTTGTGTGACATGTGCTTTTAGACCAGTCCTGTGACATGTCACAGTGGGCAATTGACCCCCTCCTAAACAAGCCCATGAAAAAGTGACTAGTCCTTTTCATAAATAGTTGGTGTATCTCATACATACACAATATTATTTCGTTAAAAATAATCTAAAATACATATTAAATAATTGAATTGTTTATTTTCAATCATTGTTTATAAACGACAAAAGTAGTAAAAGCAAAAAAAAAAAAAAAGTCGTTTAAAGTAACACTCAATTTTTAACTGACATAACGTACACTATAATTAATTTCTGTTGAAATTTACCTAACTTAGAGTAGGAAACAGTACTCCTACTATAAGTTGGGTAAATTTACTCTGTGTGCGTAAATGAAAAAAAGTACACACATGATGCGTAAGTTAGTGCACACATAATGAGTTATTTTACATCGAAAGTGCGTAAAAATTAAATGAAATTTTAAAATTGAAGAGTAAATTTACACGATTTTCCTGTAAATGTACACATATAATTTGGAAAAATCCTAAAAAAATACTAATAAAGTTTTCTTTTCAAATTTTGAATTTTTTTTTTCAATTTCAATATGTCATAATTATTTTACAATTTTAAGTTAGTAAATTTAGAAACTTTGGGCGTAAAATTTTAATTCAACAAAATAATACTAATTTTAGGCATAATGGGTTTAATTTTAAACACATAGTGCCTAAAAATACTTCGTGTGTGTATTATTGTATATGAAAGTGTGCGCAAAAAAGTTTTACGCATTTGATGTGTATATTTACCAAATTTTCGTAATATTACATAAAACTTTACCCATTTTATAGTAGTAAATTTACAAGCATTTTTTAGAGTGTAGAACAAAAAGATTTTTGTGGTTTTTTAAATTGAAATTTTTTTTTATTTGTATGTAATTTTACAAAACACAACACACACAGACGTACATATATATTTTTATTTTTTATATCTATATTTGAATAATTTTATGTAATTTTTATTGAAATAATTTTGTTTATAAACAAACTATTTTGGTAAAAAAAAAAAGGAATTATATATATTTTTTTTTTTAGAAACAGAAAAACAAAATTTTTACATTCAACAGAAAATATCAACTCCTACTGAATGTCTGTAAATTTTTATAGTTTGTTTTTAAATGACAGATTGAAATAGTTAAAAAATATATTTTTATGAATTTCAATTGATTCTTCATTTAAAAACTTTACCGTACAGTCGGTAACGGAAAATATTTTGTGAGTGTATCGCCTTCCCTTGAATATTGGTAAATGCTGTCGAATGACTTTCTATAGAGCTAGATTTCACAATCGAATATTGCATCCGTATTTGATTTTTAATGTTGCTTTAAACATTGTAAGTGAAATGGATCTTGGTGTTTTATTGGATTCAGAACTTACATTCGAATCTTAAATGAATTATATTATTTCTAGAACATACTCTGCTTGGGCTTTTTTTCGTCGAAATTGTAAGGATTTTAGTGATTCATGTACTGTTAAAATTTTATATACTGCCTTTGTTAGGTCAAAGTTGGAATATTTCTCCTTTATATGCAATCCTTATCAATTAGGTAACTTAAATCGGATTAAATTAATTTAAAAAAAAATTTTTTTTTCAGTTTGTTGCGCCTTATAATACTTAAGGGTTAAACCAACTTTTTTAAGAAGAATTTGTTATAAATAATTTGAATAATTTATATAAGCTTGCAAAACTAGACTTTTGTAATTTTAAAGATTGCTTTAAAAATTTTTAAATATCATATTTAAATAACTTTGTTTTAAGTAACACCCTTGTATCTAGGCTGTAAGGATTTTATTTCCATTGGCTTAAATAAATAAATTAAAAAACCGGTCCCGTGACTGGTCCCTATCACAACGAACAGGTCACGTGACGTGTTCTAGGATAGGTCCCTTTCCCGCAGGGTATGAATGGGTATATATCAGTTTGTCATTCTGTTTTTAAGGTATAAGACCCTAAAGAGCATATTCATAATACTTATTAATTAAAAGCTGATCGGACCACGCCTGTCTGTCCGCCTTGCTGTTGAAATAGCGATCACGGCGACTACTGCCGAGGTGCTCTTTTTCATCCAGATTGTTTGATATCCTGCCGGAATTGCAGATGAGCAAAATCTATTTAGCGGTAAAAATTATGAATGAAAATAAAAAGGTACTTCTAAATTTCCCATTAAGGTTTGTAAGATTTTTGATATTGTTTTTTATCAAAAACCTCAGTATTTATTTATTTATTTATTTTCATTAATCATATAATTACAAATTATATCTTAATAACCAAGCACTAGCAACAAAGGCCATCGGCTCGTTGTAGCGAAAACAGAAGAAATCCTTTATAACTCCAATTTTTAAGTCTGGAAGTAAATCCGTAGTATCAAATTACAGAGGAATAGCTAAATTAAGTTCAATTCCAAAATTATTTGAAAAATTGATAACTGAGGCATTATCATATCAAGCGTCTTCTATTATTTCACAACAGCAACATGGTTTTCGTAAATTCTGCTCAACAATTACCAATTTACTGGAACTTACAACTTCAATCAATGATGGCTTTGTTAATGGAAAACAAACTGATGTTGTTTATACTGATTTCAGTAAAGCCTTTGATAGAGTAAACCATGATTTATAACTATATAAGTTAGACCGTATTGGTTTTAGTTTGACGTTTCTTAAATGGATTGATTCCTACCTAAAAAGCCGTAAACAGTGTGTTAAATTTCGTACTGTACAATCTAATGTTATCAATGTCACATCTGGCGTTCCTCATAGCAGTCATTTAGGTCCGCTTTTGTTTATACTCTTTATCAATGATCTTCCATCGGTTTTACAATATTCTATATGCTTGATGTATGCAGATGATGTCAAAATACTTCTTTCCTTTAATAATTGTACTGATCAAAGGTTATTGCAAATCGATATTAATAATTTTACTACATGGTGTAATTTGAACCTAATGGACCTTAACGTAAAAAAATGCAAATACATGGTGTTTTCAAGATCTCTTCCTGTTAATGGTTTGTACATGATGAATGGTATGCGGCTAGAGATGTTTGAAATATTTAATGATCTTGGTGTTTTATTGGATAGACGTTTGGATTTCCGAAATCATATTACTAAGACAATTAATAATGCAATTGGTGTATTGGGGTTTATCAAACGCTGGGCAAAAGAATTTTCTGATCCTTACATTACAAAAAAGCTGTTCACTACTCTAGTGAGACCAATTCTTGAATATGGTTCTGTTGTCTGGGATCCTTTCTACAACGTACACTCTAATTCTATTGAATCCGTTCAGAAACAATTCCTTATATTTTGCCTCCGTGGACTTGGTTGGAATCCTACTGTGCACTTACCTCCCTACAAAAGCCGTCTTGCGCTTATAAAGCTTCCTACACTTTATAGTCGCCGTAAAATGTTAAATGTAACTTTTTTAATAAATTTGATTAATGGAGATTTACATTCAGATTTCCTAGTTAGCAAACTCAACATAAATGTTCCACATCGCTTATCAAGATACTATCTATTTCTTAGTGTTAAATACTTTTCTACAAATTATGCTAATTCTGATCCTTTTCGCCGTATTTGTATCGAATTTAATCAATTGTATCATATCTTTGATTTTTATAAGAGCTTAGATACTATTAAAAGAGACATTATTCTTTACCTTAATAATTAAATAATCTTTTTATCAATTTCTAGTTTATTTAAAATTATATTACTCCCTCATATGTTTGTATTTTTTATCATCATTTTTTTATTGTTATCATAATAGTCTGTAAGGATGTTATTTTCCATAGACTAAATAAATAAATAAATAAATAACCATCTGGTGGGAATCGAACCCACGACCCACGCACGCTACCAACTGCTAGCACGCTACCAATGTTTTCTCAATTTCAGTTTTTTTTTTATTTTATCTGTGACAAGAGAGAGTATAAAAAAATTAGGTAAAGCTAAATATAATGATTTTACTTGTTTTGTTTAAGTTTTTTATAAAACTTAGAACTTAAATTATTTTGTTTTAAATTTTTGTTTTGTACAAACTTCCTTAATAACATTCTTTATTCGAACGCTCACTACTATTACATTAAGTTAATATTTACTTTCATATTCTTGAAGTTGAAGTTGCTGAGCATTGTAAAATATCAACAGATAAAAAAACTTTACAAAATTATTTTAAAACAATGAAATTACCTGTTTTTTGGTCTTATTCTTCTATAGGGAAAAGAAATACAAATTTTGATTGTTAAAATGTTTGTAGTTTGTTGTTATAACATAATATTATGTTTAAGTTTATTATTTTGTGTACTTAAATTTTGTAGTCATCTGCTGAAATACACTCTTTTGTTAGTTATTTTATTGTTGATATATTTATTTAAATTTTAACCATGATGACTAATGATAATGTCTAAGTTTGTCCGCGTTTGGGTGGCAAAACTAATGGTTAGCAATTTAAAATTACCTTTTTAAATCCAAAAAATACCTTATGAATGCATTAGCCCATAATACACGGAATAAATATTTAAAATTTCAGGATTCTAGCTCAAGCATTTTCAACAGGCAGTTAAGGCTATTTTATTTTTTAACCGCCGCTTCTACCATGATCCTGGCATTAGTCCATACTTCATGAAACACATTCTTAAAATTTTAAAGCTGAAGCAGTCTGGGCAAACCATTAAGGGGATGGAGATATTTTCCACTTTTGAACCCCTATTTTTCCTAGGTTTCTGGTGAAAACTCCAAAAAGTTCCTGTAAATCATCCCATACTTCGAGGAACACAGTTTTTACATTTTTGGTTTTTAGCCGAAGCTGGCAGACTGTTAATGAGGAATTTTCACCTTATGAAACCCTATTTTGCTATGTTCCTGGCGAAAATTTTAAAAAATTCCCTTATCAGTGAATTATTCCTTACTCCAAGGAACTCATATTTTTAATTTCAGGTTTCTAGCCAAGGCGATTTGAACATGCCCTTAAGAGGGAGAGTGTTTGCGCGTCCCTGGAGAAGGTTTCAAAAGTTAGCCTATATTCCATGGATCACATGTTTTCAATTTAAGGTTTCTTTATAGCCAAAGAGGTTTGGTAAGGCCAACAAAGGGGCACTTTTCCTTTCCAAATTTCTAAAATTCCGTCTACGACGGAGCGCGAGACTTTTTTCTGCTCAAAAATTTGTTTCACCTCAGTAATTATTTTGTTTTAGTTTACGACGGCAGTTTGGCAGCTCCGTGATTTTTGAACATTCCTTGTAGTTAATTGAAAATCAGCACTGCTCCTGTTGTTTACCATCTGTTAATAGACTACTGTCAAATTTTGAGCAAGCTTCATGCACCATAAGCTTCAATGGTCGAATCAGTACAAGTGACGGCAAACGTTCCGGACGCCCAAAAGACATCGTTATTTTAGAAATTGTCGATTAAGTCCATGGAATAATATTGAATGATTGGAGAATTAAAGTTCGTGAGATGGCTGATGCTGTATGCATTTCAAGTGAGGCGATGGATAAATCACGTTTTACATTAATATTTGAACTTGGCAAAGCCATTCGCGCAATAGGTACTGCAATTGTTCAAACTCGATTGCTCGTGACGCATACGTTTATTCGCTCCATTGTTAAAATCCATAAATTAGACAAACAACTGCTACCCCCCATGCAGCATATTTTCCAGATTTAGTCCCCTGCAACTACTTCCTCTTTCCAAATCTGAATAAATATCTCAGCGGAACTAGATTTGGCTCGAACGAAGGGGTCATCATTGAAACAAACGCCTATTTTGAGTACCTTGAGAAATATATTATTTAAAGGAAGAAAAAAATTGGAAAAATTATTAAAGGAGATTATATTGAGAAACAAAACAAAATATTAAAAAATCCCTCGTAAAATAAGATTTGCCTGAATTTATATTTATCTTAAAAATGTTTTTACATTAAATTCGGTAAACCCGAATTTATCTCTTTAAAACCATTTTAATTTATTTTTACAGATAATCTGAAATGACGATTTGCTAATAAAAAAAAACAACAAAATGTTCAGTTTAGTTAAAAAAAAAGGAACATACGAGGGCGGACTTTCGAACTTTCCTCAAAGTTTTTGAAATGCAACACTGCTACCATCAAGTACCGCCTGTTAATAGACTTCTGTCAAATTTTGAGCAAGTTCCGTCATTTACTTTGCGTTTAACAGCTGTTCAAAACGTACAACCTCGTGGATTGGAAAAAATTGAATTTCGAGTGCTCATTAAACATAATTTTTTGTGAAAAAAATAGTCAATCAAACCAAGAAAAAGCTTGATAAATACTATGGGGACTCTGCACCATCGATTTCAATGGTAAAAAAGTGGTTTACTGACTTTCGTTGTGGTAGCACCAGTACAAATGACGCTGAACGTTCTGGACGGCCTATTGAGGTTAATGCACCCGATATGGTGTTGGCCGATCGAAGAGTAAAAGTGCTTGTTGACGTCATAGGCATTTCATATGGCAGTGTGGTTTCGAATTTAAATGATCAGTTGGGTTTAAGAAAGCTGTCTGCAAGATGGGTGCCGCGTTTGCGGATTTAGCCCCCAGTGACTATTTCCTATTTCAAAACCTAAAGAAATGGCTCGGTGAAAAGAGATTTAGCTCCAATGATAAAAATTATTGATCAAACAAATGCCTATTTTATGGACCTCAAAAAATCCTATTTTTTGGAAGGTATACAAAAATTGGAGAAACGTTGGACTAAGTGTATTGAGCTAAAAGGAGATTATGTTGAAAAATAATTTTTCTTTTGCAAAAGAAACTGTGTTTCATTCAAAAAGTCAAGGACTTATTTATCTTCCTCGTACATTTATTTTTCAAAGAAATATTTGTTTTAACTTTTCCACACATTTGTTCAAAATAATTTACTGTCATTTACCAATTTGTTTCAATTTCCTTTATTATACCCTTCACCATAGGTGGAAGGGTATATATAAGTTTGTCATTCCGTTTGTAATTTCTACAATATTGATCTTAGACCCTATAAAGTATATATATTCTGGGTCCATATGAAGAGCGAAGTTGATTTAACGATGTCCGTCTGTCCGTCTGTCCGTCTGTCCGTCTGTCCGTCTGTGTGTTGAAATGGTTTTCCGAAGAACCCAGACATGATGAGGACTTGATTCTTTTTTATTTCTGTTACATGTGATCCATTTCTGTTTGCTATTAAAAATCAGACAGATCGGTTAATAAATGGCTGAGATATTAGCAAAAAACCAGGACTACCTCTAATTTTTCCAGTAAAATCCCTTTGTTTAATAAGGGTGTGAAGTTAAATACGTAGGTTAAATACGTTTCACAACTATTGTGAATGATATAAATAAAAAACAAATAGTAGTGTCGCCAACTTTTTTTTTGCCTAGAAAATGCCAAATTTGACAAGAAAAGCGCTGAAACATATGGAAAAATATAAATTTGAGATTTTACATGACATATTATTTTTTGGACATTTAAGAAAAAATAAATGGGGATACCGCTTGTTTGTGGAGAGCTATGAGGTAGTAGATTCCAACGATGTATTCATCTCCTTCAGAATCACTCTAGGTTTCGAGTTTTGCATTTTAAAGAAAATTTATTTTTGAAATTCCACATAACATTATTTAAAATTAAAATTTTTGGACATTTAAGAAAAAAATAAATGGGGGTACCGCTTGTTTGTGGAGAGCTATGAGGTAGTTGATTCCAACGATGTATTCATCTCCTCCAGAATCACTCTAGGATTCGAGTTTTGCATTTTAAAGAAAATTTATTTTTGAAATTTCTCATAACATTATTTAAAATTAAAATTGTTGGACATTTAAGAAAAAAATAAATGGGGTTACCGCTTATTTGTGGAGAGCTATGAGGTAGTAGCTTCCAACGATGTATTCATCTCCTCCAGAATCACTCTAGGTTTAGAGTTTTGCATTTGACAAGAAAATTTATTTTTGAAATTTCTCACAACATTATTTAAAATTAAAATTTTTGGACATTTAAGAAAAAAATAAATGGGGGTACCGCTTGTTTGTGGAGAGCTATGAGGTAGTTGATTCCAATGATGTATTCATCTCCTCCAGAATCACTCTAGGATTCGAGTTTTGCATTTTAAAGAAAATTTATTTTTGAAATTCCACATAACATTATTTAAAATTAAAATTTTTGGACATTTAAGAAAAAAATAAATGGGGGTACCGCTTGTTTGTGGAGAGCTATGAGGTAGTTGATTCATTCATCGTTGGAATACATCGTCGGAATCTACTACCTCATAGCTCTCCACAAACAAGCGGTACCCCCATTTATTTTTTTCTTAAATGTCCAAAAATTTTAATTTTAAATAATGTTATGAGAAATTTCAAAAATAAATTTTCTTGTCAAATGCAAAACTCTAAACCTAGAGTGATTCTGGAGGAGATGAATACATCGTTGGAATCTACTACCTCATAGCTCTCCACAAACAAGCGGTACCCCCATTTATTTTTTTCTTAAATGTCCAACAAATTTAATTTTAAATAATGTTATGAGAAATTTCAAAAATAAATTTTCTTGTCAAATGCAAAACTCGAAACCTAGAGTGATTCTGGAGGAGATGAATACATCGTTGGAATCTACTTCCTCATAGCTCTCCACAAACAAGCGGTACTCCCATTTATTTTTTTCTTAAATGACCAAAAATTTTAATTTTAAATAATGTTATGTGGAATTTCAAAAATAAATTTTCTTTAAAATGCAAAACTCGAAACCTAGAGTGATTCTGAAGGAGATGAATACATCGTTGGAATCAACTACCTCATAGCTCTCCACAAACAAGCGGTACCCCCATTTATTTTTTTCTTAAATGTCCAAAAATTTTAATTTTAAATAATGTTATGAGAAATTTCAAAAATTAATTTTCTTGTCAAATGCAAAACTCGAAACCTAGAGTGATTCTGGAGGAGATGAATACATCGTTGGAATCTACTCCCACATAGCTCTCCACAAACAAGCGGTACCCCCATTTATTTTTTCTTAAATGTCCAAAAATTTTAATTTTAAATAATGTTATGAGAAATTTCAAAAATAAATTTTCTTGTCAAATGCAAAACTCGAAACCTAGAGCGATTCTGGAGGAGATGAATACATCGTTGGAATCCACTACTTCATATCTCTCCACAGACAAGCGGTATCCTCATTTATTTTTTCTTAAATGTCCAAAAATTTTAGTCCAAAATAATATGTCATGTAAAATCTCAAATTTTTATTTTTCCATATGTTTCAGCGCTTTTCTTGTCAAATTTGGCATTTTCTAGGCAAAAAAAAGTTGGCGACACTACTATTTGTTTTTTATTTATATCATTCACAATAGTTGTGAAACGTATTTAACCTACGTATTTATCTTCACACCCTTTTGTTTAATATGTATGTAGAATTTTGAGCATAACAACACATCCATGTGTTAAAATTCTTTTCTCTCTATTGACGATGATTTTGTGTGAGCTTCAATAGCTCAGTTGTCTAGACGCTGTGTCACAAATACTTTTTTTTTCTCTAAGGCCGTGGGGTTCGAAGTTCAAATCTCGGTGAGGTCAATTCACTTTTTTTTTGTACATTTTTTTTTTATTATTTTCTTAAGACTTTTTTTTTGCTTATTTTTGTTTTTTTTTAACATTTAATAATTAATTTATATAAAATTTTATATTAATAATTAAAATTCTTTTCTTTCATTTCCACCTTTTATACACAAACAACAAACACATATAAAGATTTGTCATTTAAATAAAAACTAAACAAATCTCTAATGAACGAAGACTTTTATATATGTACCTCTATTGACGATGATTTTGTGTGAGCTTCAATAGCTCAGTTGTCTAGACGCTGTGTCACAAATACTTTTTTTTTCTCTAAGGCCGTGGGGTTCGAGGTTCAAATCTCGGTGAGGTCAATTCACTTTTTTTTTACATTTTTTTTTTTTATTATTTTCTTAAGACTTTTTTTTTTTGCTTATTTTTGGTTTTTTTTAACATTTAATAATTAATTTATATAAAATTTTATATTAATAATTAAATAATCCATAAATAGGCTAAAAACATCAACATTTTTATAAAAACCCTCTGATACAAACAAAATACAAACGTTTTTATACCTTTCACCACAGGTGGAAGGGTCGCGGGTTCGTTAAGTTTTTTTTTTGTTTATTTTTTTTTTTTTTTTTTACATTTAATAATTAATTTAAATAAAAATTTATATTAATAATTAAATAATCCATAAATAGGCTAAAAACATCAAAATTTGTATAAAAACCCTCTGATACAAACAAAATACAAACGGTTTTATTTCTATTTTTTGCACCGATTTAAAAGAATTTATAAAAAGATTTTTAAACCATTTTATTTCTCACATATTAAGAAAATTTTATACATAATTTACCTTTGAGTGCAACTATATTAGGTCATAACTTATAATAATTTATAAAAAAAATTATAAACTATTTTCCTTCAAATTTTTAAAATTAAGCTAAAGAAATTACAAATATTTCTAATAAAAAAGCGAAATAAAATCCTAAATGCAAATTTGCCACCTAAATCAAACTATTTTGTAGAAATAAAACACATGCAGTTCTAGTGATTTCTTTTAACGATTTGTTGAAATTCTTTTCTTTCACCTCTTAACCTTTTATACACAAACAACAAACTCTATTCTAGAGCTGTATTATGACCTATGGATACGTCTTATATAGCAAAAGATCGAAAATCTTTAGTATAACATATTTGCTGAAAAACTCGGAAATATCGGTTCAGATACAAAAAAGTTATGCCCAAAACATACATTTTTTTAAAATACATATTTTCTGGAACCATAAATCTTCCCGAGTCCAAGTTTTATCTCCAAACTAAATGGTTAATTTCCTCTTAAAGGCGTCCGTATATAAATCTGTCCATTTCATATATGTCCATATATAAACTTCAGTTTTTTCCCAACCATGGTGAAGGGTATATAAGATTCGGCATAGCCGAATTTAGCCGCTCTTACTTGTTTTTTTTTCATTACATGAACTTCATTAACACACACATACATACATATATGGTCATTCACCCAAAATGTGTCTATAGACTGTGTGAGTATACATTTTGTAGATTAAAAACAAACAAAAAATAAACTGAAACAATTTCAAATAATTGAATAATATAAATCACTTATTTTTGACGGAATTGGTAAAATTTTAACATTTACTTTTAACTTAATAAATAATTTATTTTTTTTTTTACTGATGTGTCAGTTGTTTAAACAACATTTGAAACTAAATAATAAAATGAAAGGTAAGTAGACCCGTTTCTAAATAAAAATCATTTAATTGAAATGGTATTTTCTGTTATTTTAATTTACAAACTAAGTTTTTTTTTTTTAAATCAGTGAACCATTTTAAGATATGGCGTTTTAAAATTGTTTTATCTTACAGATAAAAAGAATTTAATTCCATTTAAAAATTCAAAATAATTATTTACTTTAAAATTAACAAACTAATTGTACTTATATTAAATTAATTTCCACCTTTTACATAAAATTTAATCAAAGATAAACAAACAATAAATCTATAACTCTTGAAATATAAAGAATTATGTATATAATTAAGTAAGTTGACTGTTTGTTAACTGTTTAAATTTTGTAAGTAATTGATCCCAAAAGTCCTTAAATACTTTTTTTTGCAGCCATATAAGATTTACACTCACCGTTAGATAACATTAAAAGGCACATGTACACAAATAAAATGAAATGAAAATCCTCAATACACCATACAAAATGAAGTAAGTATTTAGAAATACATCTCGTACTTTCATTTCAATAAAGAACATTCATATCTTACAAACGATTTACTAGAAGATGTTGCCAATGTTGACAGGAGCCAAACATTGATTTATGTTCAAATACAAAGACAATTTATGTGCGGCAAATGACGATAGTAAGGCATGTTTTTGCCTTATATATAAATATATACGTATATACACACATATATACTAATAGATGAACAAAATGAATTTTGCAAATCTATGTTGTATTTCTGAGTGAATATAGCAATGTAGGAGGAGTTTTTCTTTGCTTGCGTCTTAGACGTAAATAAAAAAAATATTATTTTCAAATGAATTTCGTATTTGAATATGAAATGTCAGCAACATTAGTAATGGCAGACGCGAAAAAGAAAATATTGTACAAGAATATATTTATATGATAAGGACAGGAGCGTATAAAGTTTGTTTTATTTTATATTTTATACAAAGCCTATTATATTTAATTAAAATGTTTCATAATTAAAAGCTCATTTTTATTTTGTTCGAAATTTTAGAATCGAGATTAATTTTGTAAAAAAAATTATCGTTTAATTAATGAAAATGTTTAGGATTTTCATGGTTTTTATATACTAACTGTATCCTCCTTTGAACTAACGCCTTTAGATTTAACAGTAAAAGTTAGCAAGAAAATCTATTCTCATTTTTTGGTAATATATTTCAGTTGTAGTAGATGGA